>CM073771.1:54851577-55229297 GCA_037158775.1 Hetaerina titia
TGTATTTTGATGCCATTGAGGGTTCTGCTCACAATTGCTAACTTGTTAATGTATGAAATGAGATAAGCACCTGTAGGTAAGCATTATGAGGGTTTGCCCATCAAGAGAGCAGAGTGGAGAGAATTAAAAGTAGTCATTTGCATTAAAAATTAATTTTATTCAGCAATAATCTGAAAACAGCCGTATTTGTTGGCTTTTGCATTAGATATTTAACAGTAGCATGACATTAAAGTCAGTTACAAGCATTCAAGATGGAAGAAAATCCACCGAGGCTGGAATCGAACCCACTACTACTTGGTTGGCAGGCAAGGAGCTACCCCTCCACCATAGGGGCTGGCCAAAGTTAACTGAACTAATCCATTTATGATAGCTAAACTTTGTTAATGTAAGGAATTTTATTGTTTATTAATGCAACAATTGCAAGTGTTAATTAGGTTGACTTAATAATTTTAACGTTAGCTCTCATTGCTGGAGATAATAATTATTGCTTGTTTTTGACATACCTACATTTTTATTATCTTGTCTTGTGTAGATTCTCAACATAATTGATGAAGTGGCAGGCTGTTTAGAGGAATCTGGTCCTGGAACGTCTGATGGCAAAAGAGAGAGGAGGTTGATGGAGGGTTGTGCCTTGGGCTGCCTACGTGTACTCAGGCGAGCTCTTATGCTCCAGGGTCGATTCACTGCTTTACTCTCTGCTTCATCTGAAGACCCACTTCTTCTCACTGGTCTTGACCGCCTGCTACTTGCTGCTAACCCCCGGTCTGGAAAACATGATCATTTGCTCAACATTGCCAGGTAATTTGTAATGGAATGCTTGCTTTTCTAGTCTGTTTGGTTGTTAAAATGTTGTGATAAAGTTTTAAGAAAAATATATTTATTTCGGAAAGTATTTTGAAAATTGACATATACCTTACTAAGCTTCCTTGCTCCAATTTTAGGTATGTTAGCCATGCAGGGTGGCTCCCAAAGCATGCTCCTGCTGCATTGGGAATTTTGGCTCTGGCCACAGCTTGTCCTCGATCACCATCATCTGCTGCCCAAGTTCACCTCTTGTCCCTCCTCACATCCTCACCTCAAGCAACTGCTCAAGTACGCCATGCTTTTGTGGAATGCATGGAAGCAGAAGAAGATGAAAATGCGGAATTTGAAGAAGATAAAGACATAGGTCCTGATGAAGGTGATGAAGAAGATGGCACAGTCTTTGGAGATTCTTTACTAGAGGTATTAATGGCACCGTTTGTATCCTAATAAATTTCATTGCAAAAGCTGCTTGTTTTGGTGGGACTTAGAATTCTGAATGTAATAACCAGTGAAACTTGCAAAGCAGGGTTGACTTTCTATGGCAAGTTGCAATAGTATTTTAAATAGCAAAATTTAAGGGTAAGTAATTTATGGTGTAATACGAGGGTTGCTATTTATATTTTCAGCTTAATTATGAAAAGACAGTGATTTATTGTTGAAAATGGCTTTATTGTCTTTCGAAGTATTTTCCATGATAATCAATACACTTTTGCATGTGCTCAAACCAATTTTCGTAACAGTTTTTCCACCCCAATTGAGGTACCTCCAAAACATTTTTTTTAATGCATCAACGGCTTCTTTAGGTGCCAAAAAATGTTGGCTACCCAATTTTTTCTTGATAAATGGGAATAAAAAGGAGTCATTTGGTGCTAAATCAGGGCTTCATGGAGGATGACCCACCATTTCGATGGTTTGGTCAGTCAAATGGGTAGTTGTTTCAACTGATCTGTGAGAGCTTGCATTTTCATGATGAAGAATGATCCTTCGTTGCTGCTTCTTTTTCCATGTTTTACGAAGCACTTCTGGCAAATATGTGATCATTTGCTTCAATGTGCTTCGTGCACAAATCACTTTTGTCGGATTTGGCTCATCTTGGAAGATCCATACAGTGGATTGCTGTTTTGTTTCGGGCTCATACGCATATTTGCAAGATTTTGTTTGTGGCTCATATGCAAGATTTGTCACCTGTGTTGATGTTATACACAGCTTTTGATGCACCGTGATTATATTTGTTGTGCATTTCTTTGGACCAATTAACACGAGTATTTTTTTGAGCGTTTGTCAAATCCAATGCAAACAAATTTTTTTCACTGTTAATGCAATACCTTATTTATACTGATCATACTAGTCCCCAAGGATGCCTCAATCTCACAATAAGTCACATGACCATCTTCCTTTACTAGTCCTTGCACAGCATCAATTTGTTCTGGCACAAGTGATATTGGATGACCTTCATGACTTTCGTTGCGGAGCAAACGGTGGCCATGATGGAATTCGTTATACCAGCGTTTCACAATGGCAAAGGATGGGGCTTCATTGCCAAAAGTGGAAGTATGTTGATCGATGCACTCCTGTCTTGAT
Source organism: Hetaerina titia (assembly GCA_037158775.1). Taxonomy (NCBI): domain Eukaryota; kingdom Metazoa; phylum Arthropoda; class Insecta; order Odonata; family Calopterygidae; genus Hetaerina; species Hetaerina titia. The sequence continues at coordinate 54,853,963 of CM073771.1, forward strand.
AATCCACATCAAAAGTCGTAAAAAATCATCGCACAAAAGTGTTCACGGGTTAACTCTATCTTGTCGGTGAGACAAAATTTTCGAGTAACTGTAAACAACACAAGTTATAATCAAACGACAAAATGTTCTAAAGAAATTGAGCATTAAAAGGGTCAGACTTTCAGATGGAAATGCCAGATGGTGCCTAAAGCACGTAGTGTTGTCAAGGCGCAATATATAAATAGCAACCCTCATAACTGTTCATTCCATGGGTTTATTATTTATAACATATAGCAAAATCTTTCATTTTGACAGTGCTATGTAATAAATTCAATTTTTATAAATACTTCCTCATTATTGAAATGAAATTATTGATGTTGTAATTCCACTCATGACGTTGAACATCATCATCAGGTCATCATGTCGCCTGATAATGATGTTCAACGTTGAAAGCTGGGTCGTGTTTTTAAATAAAGTGTGTGGAATTACAAAGTCAAAAATGCCATTAAATTTCAATATGTTATGCAAATTCCATAAAGTTACACTGGAGACAACAAACTTCCTTGTTAGTTACATATTTGATATTTTATAAATCAATGCTTTAAACAACTTGGCTACATGTTCTGTGTATATATGAATTCCATTTGTTTTCTTAATCCTGTACTATATTTAACTGACAGTGAGTCACTTTTATGCTTGCTCTACATTTGTAATGTCTGATATGTTAATCTTTAACTAGTCCATGACATGTATGCCACAACTTAAACTCAGTTCTTGGAGTTTTGGTGGCCCATGAATGATTTAATTATATATGTAGAAATTAAATTGCTTGAGAAAATAAAATAATTACTGGTAAATATTTTTACTATTGTAGTACTATTTTACTATTTAACAATTATGTATTCGTAGTTTTGTCTTTATGTTTTGAACTGATTTGTGTTTGTGACATATGTATTTGAATTCAATTTATTCAATGTAAGAGATATGACAGTTGACCTTTGGTTTTTAATACTGTGTGTTTGCTAAAAGTTAAAATGAAACTGTGAATGTCTTTTTTCCCTTTGTAGATATCAGAAGGATCCTCTCCAAACTCAAGTGAACCTTTTAAAGGACTGAGTATTAGAGGAAGAGCGAAGGAAATGGTTCTAAGGCTCCTTTTGCAATGGCTTCCCCAGACACCAGCTCCCAACTTAGCTCATTTTTTCCTTGGGTTCCATCTCTCTAAAGATTTAAGGAAAACTGTCTTTCAACAACCAGGTGAGAATTGTTCCTTGTATGCTAGTCTAATATGCTGATTGTTAGCTCCCAGTTGATTTAATTTTAGTGGCAGTCTTAACTAGTTTATTTTTACTATGACAATTCAGCAATTTCATGTGCAAGTGTACATGCTGATGCCATTGCTATGAGTAGGCTTAGAATTAGCAGTTTTAGGAAGAAGAGTCGGACAAGAGTGTCCAGTATCACCTGTGCTGTTCAATGTATATATATGTGAAAGTAGTCATTGAAAAAAACATGAAAAGAATTAAAGATTGGAAGCAAAGGTGATGTGTGATTCAGAAAATCAATTAGATTTGTGATCAATTTTTGATTACAAATCTGATTAATCTTTGTTCCACTAGTCACCCCAGACATTGCAGGTATTGTTGAATGCATTAGAAATTCAGTGTGATATGTGTGGGATGAGAATAAATGTAAACGAAATAAAGGTTATGCTGTTTCTGATAAAGAGGAAAGCCAAGTTAAATATTAAAATAGGAATTCATTAACTAGACCAGATGTAACTGTTGACCCAATTCAGAAATGTTCTGGACCAAACAGGTCTAAGAATTAGGGACATAAGGATTGAGTTTGACAAACAAACTTTCATTAGCAGGGGATTGAGTAAGGTTGTTAATAAAAGACTTTGATATGGAACTTGATTTAATGGAAACTTTTTGTGGAAACATGGTCATTGAATCAAGGTGATAAGCATATAATTGAGGCTTTTGAAATGTGAGTTTGGTGAAGAATTGAAATGGTGAAATGGCTAAAAGGAAAGCAAACGAAGTGCTAGGCATGGTGTTGAAGGAGAGAGAGGATTGTTGAGAGAAATCCAAAGGGGTAAGAAAATCAAGGAAGGGGAAGAAATATGATAGTAATGTTGGATGGTAAAGGGAGGGGGAAGTATGCAAAACTGACGAGGGGTGTACTGTAGTGTCCGAAGTCAGGTTTTGTGTTATTAGGAGAGGCAAGTTCATGTATTATTGTGTAATTGCATTGGCTGAGCTCATCCAAAGCTTCCTTAACTGGTAGAATACCAATAATAAAAATAAAGATTGTGTAATTGTTGGTATTCGGCGTAACTTTGTGAAATCGATTCATATTGGAAATGAAAAGATTGTGTAATTTAGACAATTTATAAAACATATTCTGATCATGATCCAGACTTTGGTCATCATTTATGCATGCATCTCTAATCCTAGTGAGGACATTTTTGAATCTCAATATTTGATTGCATAGTGATACATGTATACTTGGATTTTTTCTTAATGTGTTTATGTATGCTGCAGATACATATGATATTAAGCACCCTTTGCAACTCTTATGCCTTCTATCAAAAGCAGTCATAAGGCATATTCTGTGATGTCTGGGATTTTAATGAAATCAGCCTATGAAATAGGATGGTGCCACTTTATGATTGAATGAACTCCCACAGAAATCAAGAGAGTCATGAAAATTGTACACTCAGAAATGAGGAATATGCAGACAAAGACTGTGTAAAAATTTCCCGCATGGCCAACAAATTTGGGGTGTAAATTAATGATGTCCATGTTTACTCAGAAGTTAAATTTATCGCAGAAGAGAGTGGCCTCTTTAGCTGCAATATGTAGTCATCACTATTAATGAGTTGTTTTGCATGTAAATTTTAGAGCAATTAACTGTACCTTAAGTGTTATGCATCATCTTGAGATTTTCATTGCACGATATACTCACTATGCTAGGATTACACTGTAGTAACTTTTTGTTATAATTGACGTTTTTTAAAAATTAAACCACTTTGCTTTTCCACATAAAATTTTTATTCTCACGACCCAGGTTTCGTTATAGTATAACATCATCTTGATGAATCTTATAGTATTTTTTTTTAGGTAATCTACCGGTTAAGGTAGGTTTTTGGATGGACCCAACTATCAAATAAACATTTTGTGACTCCCCACCTAGCAAACTAATCTATATCAGGTCCCTCTTCATCTCGGTGTACTTCTTTCCTCCCTTCATCTCGTCCAACATCCCTATCCTGTTCCTACCCTTACCTCGCTTGCCCAACATTCTTCCCTCTATTACCCTCTTCAACATTCCACTACCGCTCAATACGCCCTTCATCCATTTTTCCTGCCTCCATAGGATTTCTCTCAACAAACCCCTCTCCTCCCCCACCATTTCTAGTACTTCCTCATTTGTTTTCCTTTCGGTCCATTTCACCTTTTCCATTCTTCTCCACACCCACATTTCAAAAGCCTCCAATCTACGTCTATCCTCCTGCTTCAGCGACCACGTTTCCGCGCCGTACATAGCTACGCTCCATATCAGAGTTTTTACGAGTCTTGTCTTAACATCCCTACTCAACGTCCCCGTCATCAACTCCCTCCTCCTTGAGAAAGCCTCCTTGCCTAGCGCAATTCTTCTCCTTACGTCCCTACCACTTTGACCGTGTTGGTCCAAAACACTTCCGAGATATGTAAACTGTTCTACCTGCTCTATTTTTTCCCCGCCTATTTTAATATTTAGCTTAGCCTTTTTCTTTCTGGAAAATCGCATAACCTTTGTTTTATTAATATTTATTCTCATCCCATATTTACCGCACTGAACCTCCAATTCACTCAACAATGCTTGCAACCCCTTGGCTGACTGAGCAACTAATGCTTGGTCATCAGCAAACCTAACCGATTTTACGAATTCCCCTCCGACTTTCATTCCTACCTCCAGTTCTTCCCATGCCTCTTTAATCATTTCCTCTACATATACGTTGAACAGTACCGGTGACAATGGGCAACCCTGCCTTACACCTCTTCCTAACACTGCCCATCCGGACTCTCCGTTCCCCACTCGCACCTGAGCAGTCTGAGACATGTACAGGTTGCGGATCAGTCTCCTGTCCCTCCAATCCATTCCTATTTTCTGCAATACACGCATTAATTTTTCCCAATTCACTCTATCAAACGCTTTTTCGAAATCTACAAAACAGGCAAAAACGTCCTGATTGTATTCTATATTCCTCTCGACTAGTGATCTCATTACTGCTATGGCATCACGCGTACCTCTTCCTTTCCTGCACCCAAACTGATCATCCCCTAAGTAATCATTTGCCTTACTCTCTATCCTTTTGTTGATGATCCTGAGAATAACTTTAGTTGCGTGGGATATCAAACTTATTGTTCTGTAATCCTCACATGACGAAGCCTTTGCCTTTTTTGGAATAGGAACTAACACCGATCTCACAAAATCTTCCGGCCAGATTCCTTCCTCATAGATACTACGAATCAGTCCATATATGGCCTTCTTCCCACCTTTCCCTAACCATTTCAACATTTCTACAGGAATATTGTCCAGCCCCACAGCCTTATTTGCTTTCATCTCCTTTAATGCCCTTTCTATTTCATCGTCGAGTATGCCTGGACCTAAGCTATCTTCTTCTACGTCATGTTCCTTTTCTATGTCTAACCTTGTCGGCCTAAGTTCTTTACCAGGCAGTGCTTCTATATATTCATTCCATCTCTCTTGGATTTTTCCTGGTTCAACTATTATCTTACCCCATTTATCTTCAACTGTTAGCACACATCTTGCCTTCTTACTTCCCGATAATAACTTAACCTTGCTGTATAGAGCACCAATTTCACCCTTCTTCTGTAAACTTTCCATATCCTCGCATTACGTTTTCCACCATTCTTCTTTTGCTTTATTTGTGGCCCTTCTCAATTTATTGTTTAACTCTTTGTACTTCATTTTGCCTAACTCTGTGTTTACATTTTTTCATCTTCTTCTCTCATCCATCTTTGCAATCATCTCATCCGTTACCCATGGTTTCCTTATCCTTTTCCCGTTAACGGTTCCTATAGTGTCTTTAGCGGCTTCCAATATCCCTTTCTTGATACATTCCCATTTTTCTTCGATAGTACTCAGTTCTTTACCGTCATCCATCATTTTCTCTACAGCCTCCTGATACTCCTTCCTCGTTAATTCATTTACTGCTTCTAAATTCCATTTTTTAGCCCGCCGCCCTTGCCTTATCTTCTTGAAACGAACATTACATTTCATAACAACTAAATTGTGGTCAGAGTCTGCATCCGCTCCTGGGAAACTGTGCGAATTCATCACACTGTTCCTAAACCTGTGCCTAACCATAATATAATCTAACTGATACCTTTCTGAGTCACCTGGCATTTTCCATGTATACCTACGCCTTTTGTGGTGTCTAAACCATGTGTTAGTGATGACTAACCCCTGTCTCCTGCAGAATTCAATTGCTTTCTCCCCGCGTTCATTCCTCGTGCCTAACCCATAGTCCCCCACCTCACCACCATCTCTTCCTTCGCCTACCGTCGCATTCCAATCCCCCATCACTATCAAATGTTTCCCTGCAGGAACACTCGCGATGATATCCTCTAACTCATCACACATCCTATCGACTTCTTCCTCCTTGTGGTTGCTCGGTGGCATGTATACCTGAATAATGACCAAGTTCGTCGGCTCTGCTTTAATCTCTACGAGTAAAATGCTATCTGTCGCTTGCTCTATGTTGACTACGCTTCTTCCTACCCCTTTATTTAAAATTACGGCAACCCCTCGTTGGCTCTCGTCCCCGCCGCTGTATATTACTCTATAATTGTCACTCCAGTAATCCCCGCTATCCTTCCATCTCACCTCGCAGAGGCCTAAAACATCTATGTTACCTCTTTCCATCTCTCGCTTAATATTTTCTAATTTGCCTCTCCTCAACATTGTCCTGACGTTCCAGGTTCCTATTCTAACTACTTTCGTCTTCTTCTGCATCTTCTGTCCTGCTGCTGTTATTTCTCCCCCGCAAGGATTTCGTGGGATGACGACCGCGGAAGCCTTGCCTCCCCCGCTGCCGGGCACGACACACGGCCCCTTGGGCCGAGTCCCGCAGTTGCCAGGACTCAATTTCTGTTTTGCGTCCATCATATTTTCTTGGGAATGATAATTGAGGTGGTTTCCCGTTGCCTTCCTCAATAGTGTTTTTAACGTGACACCATCACTTAATGGCCGCCCCACTGGGGTCAGACGCCATTGCAGCCGCCTCACTGAGGAACAGATGCTGCGTGGACTACCTTTCGTCTGGCTCCTAACCTTTGACCTATCTGGCATGGGTGACCCTTCCAGGAGTAATTATTATTACTCCCGCCAGCACAGCTCTAGGGGTCATCGGAACACACAAACCCTTCCACCATGACAAGGTTGTAGTCCATGGGAGGGTCTTATAGTATAACATCATCTTGATGAATCTTATAGTATAACATCATCTTGATGGAGATAGTATGACATGATGTTATACTATAGCAAAACCTGGGTTGTGAGAATAAAAATTTTACGTGGAAAAGCAAAGTGGTTTAATTTTTAAAAAACGTCAATATGAAGATTTTCCACCAAGTTACGCCAGAAACTGTTTTATTTTGTGAGAATTTTTTAGAGAGAAATTAGGCAAATTTCTCAATGTTTACTGCTTTTTGCCAGCTATTTCTTATTCTTAAAAACTGTATTGGCAAGAGAAGTAAGATGGAATTTAAGAATTATGCAAGGACAGGGGAGTCAGGAAAAAAGTCATTCTTTTGTGACTATGCCTATCCCAAAAAGTAATCATATGGTAATGACTTTTAATAATAAAACCATTTTACTTTTCCACATAAACTTTTTAATTTTTACTACCTAGGTTTCGTTATAACATAACATCCTGACCTGATGATGTTATGTTATAACAAAACCTAGGTAGTAAAAATTAAAAAGTTTATGTGGAAAAGTAAAGTAGTTTTATTATTAAAAGTCAGTATGAAGATTTTCCACCAAGTTACGCCAGAAACTGTTTTATTTTTCATATGGTAATGGAAAAGATTATATTTGTATAAGAGTGAATTTTTGGAAGTACAAGTTCCATATATATTGTTGTTAAGCAGGTGATTAAAATGTCTCCTAGTTCTTTTATTGAACTTAAAATCTGTTTTTGAATGTTTCTCAAAGTTGATGTAATTTATTACATAAGTGTCCATCTGTGATGCTTTGTCTCTTTATTTAAGGAATCTTGGGGTTTCCTAGGACTTGCTTGCATGCACTTTTGGCCCTTTTGGATCGTGGGTTGGCCAACAATCCCCAGGCCACTTCTCCTAGTGTTACTCAGTCAGCTGTACTGGATATCACTGCACTTCGACCTCGTGCTCCACATTCTGCCCTCCTGGACCTTGGATACAGACTACTCTATGCCCTCTGTGCTGATCCTCGCACCTCAGAACCTGTTCTTCGTTTCTTGCGGTCATCCTCCTCGGCAGGTGGTGTTGCTGGTGGTCACTATCTCACCAGGCACCTTCTTTCCATTCCTATTATCACAGTCCGGGAAGTCAGTGGAGGTTCCCTGCAAAAAAGATGTGAAGGTATTGGCTTAAATTGGTTTTCTGTGTATCAAGTTGACTGCTACTTCACTATTCAATTCATAGGTTGAAATGATTCATCAATGCAGTCATTTGCCTAGTTGTCATTTTTAAAAGAACTTTCTATGATTATCTATTTAAATATAAAATTCATATATTTCTATGTTGTCATTAGTGGTATATCAGAGGAGACAGCCATCTTTGAATTCTTGAAAGTCCAACATTGGAAAATCATGTTATAAGTCTGAAATTTGCCAGTAAAACCTTAAATTTTGGAAGAGGTAGGAGAAGAAAAAATTAATTATATATTTTATTGATTTTAATTGATACAAATGACTAATCTGGTAATTTTTTTATCTAGCAGTTTTCAATATGTTATGTATTCTGTAATAAGGTAAAGAATTTTGCATTACATTATGTAATTTGTGCCGTTAATTGGGGCACCAGAGTTATGTCCAATGAAGCGATTGCCTACCTAGTGATGTGCCAGAACTGAGTAATTATCATTTGTTGTTTACTTCTTTGAGTAAGAATACCATGGTGGATAATTGCTCGATAGCGAGGGTGAATTTTTTTCACCAACACTAGGTGCCTACTGCTATATTTTTTTTATTTTCAAGTAAATATAGAATAAAATAATTTTCTAATTATTAAATAGTGTTCCAAACTGTTGTATCATTCTATTTTTAACCATTACTCCATCATGAACATCAATTCCTGGCAAGGTCATGATGACTTCCTAGTCGATGACAATACATTGATAGTTATTTATGTTGTATTTGTATTTCCTAAATGGCAGTAATAAAAAATGCACATCAATGTCGATGCATGGTTAACATTAATTTAGATGTTTAAAAAAGTCAAACTTCAATTTAAGGCCCCAAAACTACATACAAGGTAATCTCTCTGCAGAGCCATCAAATTATTAAAACAATTTTTACCTAATATCATTAATGACACACCATTTTTGGGCACTAATTGTTGTATTAAAAACGGTTGATTTAATTACTTGTAGTTATTTATTTGAGCTTTAATAATTATGATTTCTTTAAATCCCTAGTCAATGCACTTGGTCAAACGTCATGGTTGTTGAGAACAGTCGCTGTGGAGTTGAAAGCATTGGCTGCAAACCGCCATCATCTTCAGCTAACCACACTCCTGCGAACACTGCTCTCCACACCCACTGTTCCTCGAGCCCAAACTTTGGGGAACACAATGAGAACTGTGGGGCCTGGATGGCCAAGTAGAGCAGCTGACGTTTCAGAACTCTCTGCTGATGGGAATCGTTTAGGAGGGGAAGAAGAAGGCAAGGATGAAGAGACTACACTCCAACTCAGCAGATCACATCTGTTGCCAGTTGGTTCATGTAAGCATCAAGATCCTTAGTTTTAATGTAGATTTTTCTGAACATTGCAATAATCCTCTGTGACCTCTGTGACATTGCAATAATCCTCTGTGATCTTTCGGTGCACATCATCCAGTTAGTATTGCATCAACAGTCAGATTGTAGGACACTCTTGCCTTATATACTTTGTATAAATTACATGGATATTACTTCCTGAAATTTCCTTTTAAAAATGATTGCAACCTTATTGCATATATGAAATTTGAGGATGACTGGTAATCAACTTATATGTCTGAAAGATTTGACTAGGTATCCTTTAAAAATATCCAAAAAATTCATTCCCAATGAAAGAGTTTTTAATAAATGATTATCAAAATTTGTATGGAATAAACCAATGGTTGGTTTTCTTATTTTCAATACCCATTTTTGTGATAATATCTCCAACCTGATAAATACTGATAGGCTGCAATGAAGTTACACAATTGGTCATAATAATGGATTAACTTTTTCTCATTTCTTCAGTACCACCAAGTGGTGCACGACCCCATGATCGTCTTCTCATCCGTGTCCTTGAGGCTCTCAACTTTTCTCCAGAACAAACACCATCCCCTAATTGGGAATTTTTTGAGCCTTCTCAAATACAGCAGGTCAGTATTCATATTCCAAAGCATTCTTTTTATTATATTTCTCTAGCTGATATGTCCGTTCAAACTCAGTGGGGGATGTTATAGTGAATACGACTAGTGGTTTTATCTAGAAAATATAAATGTTTAAACAACTTTAATTTATTTGTAAACTATATGCTTTTGTATTGGTACATATTATTTGTTCATCATCAAATATCTAGGGAGAAGACAGTCCAATAATGTATTTATTCATTTCATATCCTATCTTGTGTGTTATAGATGCATTGGATTTTAGTATTTATGTATGTATTTTTCTCTACCTCCCCTTTTTATATCCAGGTTCCAGTAATTGGCTCTAATTTAATCTCTAATATCAGCAATTGTTTTTCATTTTCAACCTTTTCATGGCTTTTTCACAATAATTAAATTTAGTTTTAATATTTACAGGTTAATGAAATTTCTATATATACACCTCATCAACACTATTTCGAGTGCACCCAGGGTCTTGCCTTAGTCTAATACTTATTTCTTGAATGATCCTCTTTCCCCTCTACTCTACCTAAATTAAGTCTTTTCTTTCATCTTTGGATTCATCACCTATCAATGTTTTTACCTTTATCATTTACTAAGTACTTGTTTTATTTGATTGTGAAACCTGGAAATGTCTTAGCCAAAAATTCCCATTTTATGTAATCTTCTGCCCAACCTTGAGATAATCACCTATAATTTTGTAAATATTATTTGTTGAATTGGTTTGAAAAAGTTTTTGGGAGAAATTTTATTAGTAGGTGATATTCTATTTGGTGGTATCTGGTCAATATTGTTATTTTAAAATAAAACTTTAAATTCAACGCAGGTTCTTCGTCAATGTGAGGTTTCAGTTGCTCCTGGAGGTGACAGTTGGCCTCATGTTGCCCCATCATGCCCTGCCCTTCGTCTTGTTAACCTCGATTCCTTACGCCGCACACTTATGGATGAGCTTCAGTCTATACAGGTCTCACAGAGACAAGCAATTGTAACAGAAATGAAGGTATGGTTCTTAATATGTCCCAGTAATTTATGTATGTATACTATTAAAATCTGTTTGCAAGTGCAACCCCATACTTTTCTGCCCTCTGGACCAAGGAGCTCACCATGAGGCCATAATGAAATTTCGCTCCATGACATTTTTTCTCCTGATCAAGAATATCAAGTAATAACCATTATTTTGTAGAACTTATAGAGCATTTCATTAGGTTTTATTACTTTCTGATTCCTGGTGTCTTTCAACAGAATATTGTTTCTTAATTCTGTGATTTGAGTCTTTTCATGTTGTGAGAGTTTGGTGTTTTAACAATTTTTATATGGTGCACTCTAAGAAACCAATCTAGTTCTTAAAATAAATTAGTGGACAAATTACAATGTTTTACTTTGAATGCTATTCCTGCCATAAAAGTAATATTACTAGTGACAAAGATTAAAGTCCAAGAAAATTTTTAAAGGAGTAGAACTGAGTAATTTCACCATCTCGTGGCCCTTTTGGAAAAATTATATTGTTGATATAAAATGATTTCTCAGAAAATCAAATTACATATGGCTTATTTTCAAATAAATGCATTTTCTTTCATCAAAAGGTGTTTTTGTCAAGGCTAGAGTATTTTAGAAGTTGTCACTTTCTTTGATACATGCTAAAAAATGGGTGTACATATTACATGAGTATGCATGGTACATGACTTTAAATATCATATAATTATTTTTAATTTATAATTATAAATATCATATAAATCATATTTTAAATAAATTTAATAAGTTCAAATAAATAGTAATATAAATCACACAAGCAAACTGATAAAATTATATTGTTCATTAATTTTTTTATTGTGTCCAGCATTCATTATGTGCATGGACCTAGTTCAATACTGAATTATCCAAGCCTCTTAGGGCTCTTAAGGTCAAGTGAACCTCTTGTGGCCTAATTTATTAAATACCCTAAAAAGTAGTGTTCATGTCATTTCTGGGAATAAAGATAAATGAAATGGAGATTATTTAAAATAAAACTGAATTTGAAGTTTAGAAATCAGATGAAAAATCTACATGGAAATCTTTATGTTCCAGAGTGTTTTACAACTAATGCCCTATATGAAAAAATCAACTCTGTAGACCAGGAGGTGAGGATAGAAATTGGCATGCAACAGAACTTGAATTGCAATTTCTTTAGCAGATTCCAGGTGTAGCAAAATCTTGATACTATTTAAACAGATCAGACTTCTGCCTGGGGGAAGAAGGGATAGCAGAGTTGTAATTAATGTCTTCCAGCAATTGTTTTCTTGTATTTTCTGTATATTCTTGTATGTCTTTATTTTCCAATATATTCTGGTAGTTAATATTTACCTTGCAAATATGCAGAATGCTATTATTTCATAATGACTTCAAATAATTATGTAGTTTTTGTACCCTCTCTACTATCATAATCAATGTCCATTTTGGTGATATTGTAAAATTGGCCCCCTCAATTTACAGTAACAAATCTCTGAAAACTAGTGTGAACTCAATTATCTCCAAAATACTGGTATTTCTTCATCAGTACTGGTGTTAGCCAAAGCCTTGTTAATTACCTCATAATTGAATACAACCAAGAAAAAAACTTGTGATGCCAAAGGAAAAAGTGAATGTTTACTTTTGTGACAGTCACGGAAATTTAATTCTTCAGTCTATTGCATCACCGTCGTATTTAATTGTTGAAAGTGGTGCAATGAATGGGTTAATAAGCAAATTATTGCAACTAGACCAGTTGAAGATGATGGGAATGTAAATTTATAAGATGTTTACATAACATTTTCTTGGCAGGACTCAAGGTCATTAATACTGTTTTAAAGGTACAATATCCTTAATACCAATTGATCAAAGAGGATCTATCATAATTTTTCATGGTGTCAAAATTTTATAACTGGACTCAATATATAACAATTTTGCCATGAACTAGACATGATGGATGTCAGTTGATGGAATGTATCAGGAAAGTGATGAAAATTTCATAGTGGCCAATAGTGTAATAATGATTTCATTTCACAGGAGGTATTGAAATACTCAAAGCAGCACAACCACCGAAAGGCGAGAGCGTGGGGAGTGGCACGCTGTATGGAAGGATGGTGTCAAGTGACAGAGGTCCTGTTTGCCACTACACCATCAGAGGCTCTAGCACCCTCTCTTCATCTTCAGCTACTGTTAGATGTCCTTCAAGTTGTATTGAAGAAGGTATGTTATCTGGCTCTGTACATCTGATATGCAATGAAAAGTCACTTAAATAGAATGAGGAGTTGATGTGTGGATCCACGCTTTCAAGTAATGATAAATACAGAGAAATTACTAAAACTTTCTTTTAAGAGTAATAGAAAAATGTTGGAAAGTAAGTGCCAATAGAAAGGAAAGTTGCCAATAAAAAGGCCCTTTCCAAAATAAAGGTTGCCAAATAGTAAACAATGTACAAGTTAGGCCTTACTTGTATTGGTATGATACTATTATGTTAAGGATCTCATATCACATAGTTTTACATGGTGGCTGGCCAATGTTGAAATCTGGGGTTGATGAAAATTTAATTTGCCGGAAAAAATCGGGATTTTTTCAAGAATTAATGTTATTTTAATGGAAACTAGACAATAGGCTGTACGAGGAGAAAAAATTTACTTTAATATGCATGGGTAGGGTCGTGGTGGTCTAGTGGGTAGAGCATTGGACTACTGACCAGAGGGTCCCGGGTTCGATTCCCGGGTAAGGCCCTTTTAGTTTAGCCCCGGGCCACCCAAGTTAGTTTATTTTTTGGGTACCAGATCTTCCTGGGAAACCATAACCGGCACAGGGAAAGGAACTGGCCCCCGTACCCTGGTGTGTGAATTTCACATGCCATATAGGGCTTCATACTGGGCGAACTCTACCATCACCTATCAAACCGACTTTTGGGTGAATGCTGTGTTTATGTTTTTTTTTACTAAGCAGTAGCAATGGTGCTAAAATATCTTGAAAATTTTGAAAAAAAAATTTTTATCCTTAAAAATGTTGAATTGGATAGTAAATCATTGCTGGCCATCCTGTTTTAGTATTATTAGTAAGATTTGAAAAACTTGAAATGAATTAAAAACTTTTCTTAAAACCTGGACGAAATTTTTTTGATATTTCTTGATGGCCAGAGAAATTTCATACGGCTTGAGAATCATAAAAAAAATTGTTGCTGGCCAACGTTGTCAATCAACTCTTAATCATCTCAAGAGATCCCAAGAAAAAGAAGCAACATTAAGTTAGACCTGTACCCACTAACAAGGGCAGCAGTATTTATGATCTCTCAGACATGTATAAGTAGAGAAAGTGTGTTTTGTATAATGTTTGAGAATTGGTATAATAATTTTTTCTATCTAGTGAATGAATGGGAAGGTGACCCTCAATTTACAAAGATTATATGTTTTGAACAATGTCTTTAAATTGGATTTTGATGTAGCTTGTGATAAATAATGCTTACATATACAGTGATGATGCATGTAACCAAGGGAAAAGAGTAAAAATCACAATATAAGATCTAGACTAAATTGATGCTGTAGGATGCCTTTCTAAATAATGGTTAAAGAGCAGCGAAAGTGAAAGATGCTACTGTAATCAATCTTTTTATGTCTTGTGGGTGTTTATTACATTGAAAAAAGAAATTAGACTCAGAATTATTAACGAATTGTAATATTTTTGTTTACACAATAAAGTAATATGTTAATATTTGACAAACCTAGTGTGACTATATACTTAATGTAATAGTTCTTGTTTCTACTTAATGGGACCTGGATGTTTATTTTCTCCTCTTTTTTATGGTGTGTATGGTTAAATAAAAGCACCTTAATTTATCTTAAAAGTTATAAATGCCTGTATAGCTCTGATTATTGTATGTTGACAGTTAACTTTTGTTCCCATTGAAAGGTTCTCCTTTCACCTGTAAACCCCACCTAACTGTAGGTAGTAAATGTCATTTAATCAACTATTACAATTTTTTTCTGCTATGCGCAAATTATTTTCTTGTGTAGCATGTAAGAATGCAATTGCGCTATGATGATTTTTATAAATTCCTCTATAATCAAATTGAATTGCTTCAAGACGTGATGTGGTGGAAGTTGAACATAATGAATAACTGATTGTAGCACTTTTCCACTTGATATCAAGTGTATCTAATGGAAAAGTGCTACAATAAGTTATTCATTTCCTCTATAATGTTACAACCCAAGCAAGTGTCTGCATATGCTGCTTAAATGGAAATTTGAGCAATCTTATTGAAGTTTCCTTCCGAATGATTGAAGAAAAGCAGTTTTTCTAATGTGGAAATAATAATCCACTAGAAAGTGTTGTTAGTATGTTCATTGTGCAATCACTATGAAGTGAGTAAAGACTTACAATTATATAGAAAGCTGTGAGTGTTAAATATTGGGGAGTAAAGGAGGTTATTGGCTTGGATTGTTTTGCCCTGTGGAATGTGAGAGAATCATAGTAGAGCGGATTAAGTAATGGGATTCTTTGAACTTCAAAGGTCATCAAATAATGGACCATCCATCACTGTCTGTCAAGGCCAGAGGACCTGCTCTCTTTACAGAGGTTTTATCTTGTTATTTTTCCATTAAATCATGTTAATATTTTTTATCTATTGTCACCCTATCTAATAATTCTCTAATTCATACGAATCTCTTCAGATTTTAACTGTGCATCGGAATATTGCTGAAAGTATACTCTCCCAATTTTACTCCAAAAGAAAGTTTATACTAGCAATATTTACTTTTCAGACCCTTGCCACAGATGTTACTTCTGATCTGGCCACATTATGTTCTGGTGTGATACTCCTCCTTTTGGTGAATCTTCGGAATTTGCATCTTGTGGCAGTACGTGAGGCAAGGCTGAGATGCCTTCCTCAGAAGGTAGGTGCTGGCCAAACACCTATGCCTGGATCCCAAGTTGACACGCCTGTAACCAGCCATATTCCAGGAAGAAATGCTGCTTCTCATGGTGCAGAGGCTACACTTCAAGCAAATTCTGCTGCTCTCAAGGTCATTCTCTCGGGTATTTTGCAGTGGATTGTCAGCTCAGGCAAGTTATCTCAATATATGAGTACACTAAAAAGTTAACATCTGTTCTTGGATTATTTTTGTGCAGAGTTTTTCATGCTTGTGATATGGATTGTAACCAATTCATGTTGCCCTTCAGTGAATTAATTCAAAATTTATTTGAAGCAAATTCTGAAATTCACATAAATGAAGAAAATGACAAGCAGCACATAGTTACAGCATGGATATGTAAATGTAGCCAAGTATTTGGGATAGTTAAAGTTAGTTGGGAATGAAATATTTTATTTCAATCTAACATTATCAGAAGTGTACAAAGTAAATTTAAATTTAGTCAAGCTTTTATAAAGCTTGATGAACAAAATGCTTGTTATCATGCAGTCACCAATAAGCACATTGTATTCCAAAGGAATGGCATGCAATGTAATCTCAGTGTAATCAATGTTACTCAAGGTACAGTTATTGCCCCATGATATAAATTTAAAATTAATCTGTAATAATGAGGTATGTGCTTGACACCCAGTGGTTTATATGTAGATGATCCAAAGGTATAGATATTAGGCCATCAAGTTTGGTAATAGAAAGAGAATATGATGTAGATGAGAGTAGCTTAGGTCATGTCATACTTGATGGTGAGAGAGAAGGGGCAAAAAGGGAATTGAAATCAATTAAGGCCATGGGAATAGGTAATATTGCTGTATAACTGCTTAGGGGTCTAAGAGAATGTGGCAGGAAGAGTTTGTGTATTTGTATCATTTATGAGGGAGGAATGTGTTTGTGTCTAAATGAAAGCATTGAATAACAATGGCAACTTTTGATTTTGTGAAATTAACACTTTTAAGAAAGCCTAGTTATTTCAAACTTGTGTTTTTTAAAAGTATATAAAATTTTCAAAGCGTTTAATTATCTTAATGATTGAAATTTTATTAAAATTTCAAGGTGTTTGGAAGAGGGTGGAATGGATAATTCACAAATGCATAATCTACACATGGATAATTAAGAGTAGACTGTATGTGTTTATTAAATCACCATCAGTAATGACAAGAACTCAGTATAGTGAGAAATTTTGCAGGGACTGTGAGCTCTCATCACATAGAGCTTCTGCTGTGTGTGTGTTAGCACTAATATTCAAATTTGATTTACAACACACAACTATGGAAATGATTAGAAACAGTCCATACTTAAATTAAAAATCTAAGCATGCATGATGTAGTGCATAGCATGATGCACTTGAAATTGCCCAGCATCGTCTAAAAATAGATTAATAATTTGGGTCAAGGAATTTTAAACTATGAGCTTTCAAAACTAATATATTTCACACGTTTTATGAGTCTTCCTTTCCATTTGAAACTTCTGTTTGATTTTTTTAGGTAAACTCATTTTGGAGGGCCTGGCAATGCTCAGCAAAAGTACTTTTTTTTGATTCGTACTTATTCTTTTAAAGTATGGATTCAAGTGCTACCCTTCTCTGGCAGGAAACATCTTTTTACCTATCTTAGTGTAACCGTCACTGACTTGTACATTTGTATCTGGTTCTTCATCACATCTGTCAATCAATGCTATCAATCCAATGATCTAATTACGCTTAGATACATGCCTTACTTATTTAGTAAAATAAGCTCCCTTTACCTCTGTGATAGAGGTATCAAAATTCTTTTAGTCCATGAGCCGCTTTAAATATAAAATTTCCTCATGGTCAGTGATATAGATACTATTTTCCAAAAATATGTCTTTCATATATTCTAGTAACTGTTGAATTTTTGTTATAAAACCAGCAATGGTAGTATTATTAATGGTTTCTGAATGAATCAAATTAATATTGTTTTTGCACAGAGGAAAATTGTGTTATTTTAGTATTTGAAACCATGTTTGTGCATATTTCAGTCCATTGCTTGATATGAAAATTGGATGATTTCAGCCTCATGCCTATAGTTCTATGTACTGCTGACTATAGTTCTATATACTTTCTTAGTCTATGCTAAATTAGATGAAGCTGAATTTACTTGTAGAAGACTGATAGTGATGTCTGGTTGTTTTCTTTTTCTCCTAATAGCCCCTCCTTCTCAGAAACTGCGCATCAATTTATATGGAGCACTGTTGAATTTCCTTCATGTTACGTGCACAGAAGGAGATGAATGGAATATTGGTATTCCATCAGGAGTCAATTTCTCAAATGTCTCCCTCTCAGATTCTTTAAGAAATACATTTCTCTCACCTGGATATAATTCTGCAAATAGAGGTAAATCGGTGAACATTGTTTTAATATTTTTATCAAGTGATTCTTAAACATATGCCATACTTTCCAGGAAAAGCCTATCAGTGTTTATCACAAAAAAATGAAAAAGTTACCAGTCAATTTACAGTTGGGTCTATGAAAAAATTCCTCCGGTTTTGTAGGGTCATTAGGGAAAAAATAATAAAGCGCAGTACTATTTTTTTACGAAATTAAGTAGAAGTTTCTGTTAATTTTATTTTGATTATTATTGTTTATATTTTCTTTCAAGTTCTCAGGTTTTATTAACATTTTGTTTGTTAATTAAAACTTTTACTGTTACTTCAATCATATTTCAATGTCCAAGTTATAGAATTCTGATAATGCAGAAATAGTTTTGTTGTCCAAGGACTTAACCAATCTAAGAACTGTGACTTAACTGAAAAGGAACAGAAAGTTAATTGTTGTAAATCTATAGTTGATTATATGAGGGGTGATTGAAAAGTAATAGCAAAACTGCTTTTGAAAGAGCAGTGTACTTGTGGTATAATTATTTACATTATAGAACCAATCCCTGGCATAGGCTATGCAGATGAGGAATTGCAGTGATATGGGAAGGGAGGATGATATAAAGCAATGACATACAATATCTTAACTAAGCAAGGGTAGTATAAGATATTTTGAAGGAAAATTGCAGCTACAAGAATTAAAAGCAAGGTGGCAATGAGAAACTGTTGAGCATTCACTAGACTTCTTAGACTAGAGGTCCTCTCCTTTTGAATTACCACCATTTCTCACAATACTGTGTCAACAATGCAACCTATGAGTTATTTTATGTTGATCATTCATTCTAGAAATGCTTCCGCAGAAAATGTTTAAAAATTAATTTTTTTTTTTCAAAATATGTTGGTGATTTTTGGGGGTTTGTTGGGTTAAATCTAGAGTTGGCTTTTATTTGGGCATTTATGGTATATGGGAGCAAAGACAAGGGATAAGCTTTTTTGCTCTCTTCAATTTATCACAAGTGCATTATTTCTAGTCATATTTAATAAAAAAATCCATGTTATTTGGATTATCAATTTGGGTCATCAATTAATTGCAAAATTTCACAAAATCTGTGTAAGAACCCCTTAATAATCATTTTAACTGTAATACTTAAATCATGCAGCTTTGGGATACTGGCTGTTTGTTGTCAAATATTGACCTCCTTCATGGTGGTAATGCACTCATAATGAATGAGTTTTTCACTTTATATGCATAATTCATGATGGGCAGTCAAAGTTAAATTCGAAATATTCACGTTAGAAGATACATATAAAATAGTAAACATAAAAATTCCGTGTTTTTGTTGTTAAGTGAAAAGTCAGCCCACTGAAGAAGAACGAAGCCGAAGACAAGCTTGTCTAGAGGTGATGGTGGGATTTGGTGAAGGATTGGTGGATGTCCTCTGCCATGACTCAACAAGTGGACATGATGTTTGTAAGGTAATCAACATTTTAAAAAATTATATGGTACTATTTGCACTTAATTATATTTTATTTATTCTCTATTTCTGTAATACTGGAATGAAAAGTATAGAAACTTTAAATGGTGTGATGCTACCCCATAGTTATGAAGATCTATTAAAAAATTGAAAACTGTGAGCTTGTTGGAGGGTAAATTAAATTGTGAATAAAAATTAAGTTAAAAATATAAAACATTCACAAGTTGTCATTTTAATTAGTTATTTTATGGATGTGAACCTGCATAATTCGAAATTAAATTCAAAAAGTGCAACCTTCTCTACAATGATTTTTTTTGCTCTAGTTGCTACTCTTTCCTATCTTACAATGTCTGCTTCTCCTGAGGTAGCTTCAAATGAGATTTTGGAAATTATTTTTGAGAATTGTAATGTTAATTGTGCATGCTTTTAGAGGAAACTTTGGAAGATGGAATAAAAGTATTTGTTTAATTTTCTTCAGATGCTGGCACTCTCCTGTCTGGAGACATTAGTTGTATTGGATACATCTACTGGTCCAGCCACAACCTTATCACTTTTGTGTTCAAGAGGATTCCTCTGCCACCTTGTGGATTCCCTGCTTGCATCAGATCGGACTCTACAGGTTTGAATTTCACAAGGAATTCCATTTATGTGATATTTCTAGGAATAAGTTTCTTAGAAGTGGCCTGATATATATGTGATATTTCTAGGAATAAGTTTCTTAGAAGTGGCCTGATATATACAAGCTAATCAACCTGTAAGCTGATACTATTGATGTTTGGTATTCAGACATGCCAACTCTCCCGATTTAAGCGGGAGACTCCCGATTTTTCCTTCTTACGTTCTTGATGAACTGTTCAAATTGTGTACTTAGCTTAACATGTTAATAAAGTGTGACATTCATTAAAAATTGGCAAAGTGTCATAAAGGGATTAAGGTGCCATGCAAATATTGTGGTAATTAAAAGTGATTACTTCGTGATACACTTCTAAAAATCTCCCGATTTTTCATTTTTGAAAGTTGGCATGTCCTCCCGATTTTTCATTTTTGAAAGTTGGCATGTCTGGGTATTGATTTCTTGGTATGTTTGATCCAGTCTTGGTGAAAAAATTGGCCATCAAGTTAGGCTGTCAGGGTTTAAGGATGAAGTGAAGGGTTCACAGGTTTGTGCATCCTGAGTATCCTTTGTTCAAATTGCCTTGAATAGAATAATTTCTCGTAATATCAGATTAATGAGAATGCTTCTCAGGAGTGGAAAGGACTCCAATGAGTGAGGGAGAATGCATAGAATAGTGGAAAATGGTTTCAAGAGTGCAATCTGCCTATTCATCCCTCATAGTGAATCCACTGTCTTAACTTCTCATCTATTTTATGTTATCTAAGCACGCCACGGAAATATCCATGTTCATTCTGTTTTCATATAGTGTTTCCTTACAAAGAATGTAAAAATATTCTTCATATGGAGATACTTAATTGGCTCCTAGTTAATGATTATTCATTAACATAACCAAAAGACTAATAATAATTAATTAGTTCCTTACGGCTAATAGATGCCTATTTCTTCAAAATAGCACATGAGAAACACCTGTGACAGTTCAAATAAATTGTCTGAATGGGTATTTCATCAAACACATAACAGCAGTCTTTAAGAGATTGCTATTGCTTTAAGAGATTACTGTAACAAAAAAATGCTATATCCATAGATTTTATAGCTCTAGTTAGTTTATCCATTCTCTGTGACTTATTATAGTCCAATAATCAGACTAGAAAATGTTTGTTTTTGATGCTTAGAAGAACTGTGAATAATATGAGCACACCCATAGTTCTTTGTTGGCACTGCTCAAATGGAAAACTTTGCTGCCAGTTCTTTGATTTTATCATCTATTTTTAAGAATTATTGTTGTAATTTATCAACTAGTATAAATAATAATGGAAACAATCCACAAGATAATCTTTGTGAAGTATGAACTCTAAATATTGCTAAAAAGTTACTTATAAAGACCTTATTTTTAATTCTATATGATAAAAGCAATTATAATTGATTCAGTGTAAATATTTTTCAAGGCTAGTTATTTTCTCACACAAAATGAATTAATATAATTTAATGTGATGGTCTAGCCCCAGATAAAGCGTCAAACATTACCATGTTTGGGTTTCACCACCATTACCACATTGATTTTCTAGTGAGCTCTTTAATGACTTTTTGGTGGACTGGCTAATTAAAGCAAAATCATCTGCAAATCTAACTTATTTGATGAAGTTCTACCTACTTTCATTTATCCTCCAGCCCTTCCCATATCTCCTTAGCTATTACCTCTACATATATATTGAAAAGAACAGGTAATAGTGGGTATCTCTGTCATACCCCCTTGCTGTACACTTGCAGTCCTGTCTTCCTCTACCACATATAATTGAGCAGGCTGAGAAAGGTGCAGATAGTGAATGCCATCTCATCCCTCCAATGTACCCCTATCTTCTGTTGTACATTAATTAATTCTACTCAATTTACTATCAATTGCCTTCTCAAAATGTACTAAACAAACAAATACATCCAGATTGTAGTTGATATTCCTCTATGCTAGAGACTCCTTACTGATATGGCATCATATCCATCATTCCCTGAATATTCATTTGCCTTTCTCTCTGGAAATGAAAGAATGGTAACTTTGTGATTCCACAGAAAATTCATTACGATACGACCCAGGTTTTGATGTTCAACATCATCTTTAGAAGTGGTAGCTTTGTGATTCCACAGAAAATTTATTACGATACGACCCAGGTTTTGACATTCAATGTCATCTTTAGAAGAATGAAGATGACGTTGAACGTCAAAACCCGGGTCGTATCATAATAAATTTTCTGTGGGATCACAAAGTTACCATTCATTCGTTTCCAATGTGAATCGATTCCATAAAGTTACGCCGGAAATCATTTTACCTTTCCAAATACCTTACTCTGTATACTTTTATTGATGATCATAACTACCACCTTAGCTGTGTGTCAAATCAAACATATTGATCTATAGTCTTCAATATGGCTCTTTCCTTTTGTAGCATATTGAAAAGGAATTTCTTTTCCATCAGATTAGTGAGGCTGTTGGTGCTTTGGCCTATTGGTCAAAAGGTGATGAGATTTCATTTGGCATATCAATCCATTGAGCCATTGAAAAGAGTGGAAAGAATAGTTATGATTTAGAACGACTGTGATCTGTTGAATGAGAAGCTGAGGCGAATCAGCCGCTCTGAAGCCTACTTTCCACAAACTACCTCTACAGTTTGATTGTTAGATCATTTTCTTGTGAGATCAAAATGGAAAGGTGAAAGGAACATAAAATGAATCTGTCAAGATTCAATCCAGCCCCATTCATTCTGTATAACTTCCCTTAGTCTTCTAGCCGTTGACTGCTCTACATTCTGACACAACTGTGACCTCATCAGTTGTGATCCCTCTTCGACTATTGTCCACCATTGTGAGATATTATATTAGTATCTCGTATCCCTGTCATTATGTCTGTCAAAATGTTTTCGTATAGTTATAAAAATGGCTATATGGAGATCACTCTAGCTGGGTAATACCATGCAGAAACCACCTATTTGGAGAACTCAATACAATTATCTTACCAATTTTATTATTATCAGGACATATAGTCTCCGAGTTTTCTCAGGTTACATAAAATTGAATTTACTCAGAATATAGAGGTTATCTGTAAAATAAATGCGTTAACTCAGGGAATGATCAAGTGCAAAGAAATTGCCATGCTATTTCATTTTAAGAAAAAAAGGCAGTATCATATGCCACACGCTGTTGTGTTAGATAAGAATTTTTATGTATGAATATTACTATTTGATTCATTGTATTATTGTTTTCTACATTTATTTAATCTACACAAAAGCCCTAAGTTTACTCCAGATTAATGGAGGGTCTGTGGGAGTAAAATAAAATATTTTAGTAATCAGATATATAACATCAAACATAAAATTATACCTATTTAGAACTAGTTGAAATTATTATGTTGGTACTACATCTGTGAGCATCCAAAAACATAGGATTTTAAAGGATTGGTTGGGTAGAATGAAATTTAAATACATAATTTGTACACATCCATCAATCCTCCTCTTCCAAAGTATGTTGGTTGGTTGCTTTGTCATATGGAGTACAAAAGTTTTGTCGTTAGTCCCTTATGACGTATTTTAATGAGCTCTAATGCAGTTAGTGGTAAAGTGTTTCATACTCAGAAAAAATGCTGGGTAGAACATTTTTTTATTCTTATGCAATGAAAGAGTAATAATGCATTTCAGTTGTGGATGCAATTTAAGGTAGACTTATGTACCATTGATGTTTTTGTATTGCATGTAGTGCATTTTGAATTGGTGTTATTTTGTTTACAGGGTGTTTTGGAAGAAGATGAAGGCTATGCAGGAGGTGGTGAATATAGTTCAGGGGGAACAGACTTGCGCCCACTGTATGTGTATGAGTCGAAGATGGCTGCACTATGTCGAATAGCACGTTCATCACGTAATGGGGCTGAGGCTCTTCTTGAGAGAAAAGTAATGGGATGCCTTTCTGCAATGAAGGTGTTTGATGCCCGACCTGATGGTCCATTCTGGTTAGTTCTTGATTCTTGGTACATCTTGTCATTTTGAATGATTTTTTTTCTGATTGATTCTTAAGCCTTTTATTGTTGCAAAGATTCCTATAAATAGGAAAATTAACATTGTTAAGAAGATCACCAAATGAGCTACATTGCCAAATGCAATTACCAATAACATTCTCCTGAGCTGCATTTTTATATTATTACTCTGGTTATGTGGCAGTCAATCAGTATTTGCCTGGATGAAAGAGTATTTATCCATGTTAATAATTAGTGGCATCTTTAAATGCATGCTATATTTTTTTAATGATATATGTTAAAGTAATAGTTTAGCCTGTTCACACACAAAATTTCTCTAATTGAAGATTTAAACAATAGGTTATGTTTAGTTGTCTCACATAAATACTAAAATGAAAATTCCAAGACACTGCTGGAGATGCTGTGACAGTAACTTTTAACTTAGCCATCCACTAATATGTATTGAAATGCATATTAGCGGACTCCGTTCAAAGTTACTGTCGTGCCATCTCCCACAGTGTCTTGGAATTCAAAGGTAAAACACTCTACGTGTTTAAAAGTTGGCTTTAACCGCATGGACTGTGGTGCATTGTGCACAACTACGAATGCCTGTGACATTGTATGTATGGTATTTCGTCACAAGATATTGTTCCTTTAAAGCCCCCAAAATTTCAGAGTTTAAGAGGACGCCTCAATAACTGGCTAAAGCATTCGGCCAAACATAGAGTGATCCAGGTTCGAATCCCTGTCAAGGCAAATTAATTTTTACAATCTGAAATTGTTGAATTAAAATGAATACTCTTGCATTTTACCAAGTATTTCATGTGGATAAAATCCACTAAAATTGTGCTGGATATACTTCGGTGAAGCCCACTGATTTTAGTGAAGCTACTAAAATTAGTTGATGTGTACATGAGTCAGTCATTGGATTCATATAATAGATGCTTGAATTTCCACATGTTTTAGTGAGTTTTGTGGTGGATATTCGCTAAAATTTTTAAGGGTTCTAATGACTTGGTATAGCTTAATAATGTTCTCTATTCACTCTCCATCCAATTATCATTTAATGTGCTTTTTCTGTCGTCATGGTTATAAATCCAAAGAGTCATTTGTAGCAGCTGTATGAAGGCTCTTGTTCCTTAAATTTATTGTGTTGTAGATCCTTGTGCTTGCATCTTTCACCACCTGTTTGTTTTAATTCAACCTGTCTTTCTCTGTAATTTGTTTTCTTAATATTCTGAACTATCATGTTTCAAGATATGTTCTATTAGGTAGTATCCCTTTTCTTCTTCCAACTGTCATCCATAAAGTTCTCTTTGTCACCCTCTCTTTGACTCACATTCTGATGAACACCATTTGTTTTTAGTAGAAAACCTTCACCAACTCTCTTTTGCTTGTAATATCCCCCTTACTTATTCCATTAATGATAACCTTGCTGCCTAATGGCAATAATGTGTCCACATTTTCTAGTCTGTGTTTCCCTTGTCCTCTTGAGCATCCCTTGTGTTCCACACTTCAACTGCAACCTTAATTTTACTCTTGTTATCCTGAGGTAATTTTTTGACCCCTTCTCCACAATAGTTGCCTCTGGACTTCATTTTTTTCTGTAGTTATATCTCTGCCATCCACAAATCCCAGTATGTTTATATTTTTCCAGTGGTTTGGTTCATTGCTTTTTGTTTTTGCCTTGATTTTTCTTCTTACTGTACAGATCAAAGTCAAACGACAATGACTGCAAAAGAGCTCTGTCTACTCCATTATTTTAAGTTATTTTTCTTTCATTGTAACTGATTACTGGCACCTACTCTTTATACAGTCATTGTATTATTCTTCTCTCCTTGTAGCTCATTTCAGTTTATTTTAGAATTTGTTGTATTACTTTCCAATCCATAATATCAATAGTGTTCTCCAGATTCATCAACACAATGAATGTCTGTAAATTTTTATATATTCTCTTTTCTAAGATACAAGAGCAGATTTGACTTCTCTTCAATTTTGCGGATTCAGGTGTGATGTTGTGGAAGGCAAACATGATTGTTTGGTAGTAAATAATGCGCTTTTCCACTGTTAATTAAATACTCTGGCCTTGGTTTCAATGTTACTTCAACATCTTAAGATCACCTGACATATTTGCTATGGTTCCTATGAATCGATCATAGACTTCTCTTCTTCCTTCTACTAGTTCCCCAATTTAGTACTCTTTCTCCATTTTTTGATAGATTTAATCTTGTAATAATCTTAGATGCATAAGTTGCTTGAAAGTATTCACATTTTAGTTGCCTTTTCTTGTTTGGTCTATTTAATTTAGGACCATGAGCTCATGTTACTGCAGGTGATTAAAACGCCCACATTATGTGAAATCTTATTCATAAAGTAGACAATTTTTCAGCCATAATATGGATTATTGTTTCCACTCTTAGAAGCTTTATTATAAAGCTGACTTAATTATAAAATTTTCAGTTTGTAAAAATGGATTTTATAGAAGTATGCTCAAAAATTAAAATGTTTTGACTTGGTGTTAGGGTCAAATGTGAAATTGTTTTAAGTTTATGGCAAGGAAAGAATACTCCAGAAATTCAGGTTAGCAGTAGGGCTTCATGAAGAATGAGCATGAGCTAGAATCCATCAGGTTATATTTGCCATTTATATCGTCATATTTAAGTGTCCTCTTTACTTCTGTCTTTTATTGTAAAGAAACATGTGGGAAGATTCTGGGCACATTATTTGGCCATTTTTGCTAAAAAAATATTAATGCAATAGTATTAATTTGAAATATTCCTTTAAATATAATAGCATTAGGTATGACATTATGGAAATTTTGGAAATCCATCATTAAGAAAGTAGCGTAGTTTCTAAATTTGAGGTATGTGGGACAATATTTTTCCATATATTGCAACATATTCATGTGCAATACATGTGGAAATCGCTGTTTATGAGGCCTGTGGAAGGAGAAGGTGGTTAAGAAGAAAAGAAAATTTCTCTACCCCTTTATTCCTCCCCCTCCTCTCTTGGGCTATGCAAATAGTAATTTTTACCAATGATAATAAATATTAATATGCTACCATTTAGTGAAACACATTGTGCCATGCACCTCCAATAGAAGTGTGGAAATTTACTTACCAAAAAAAATATTGAATGAAATAGTCATTTGATTATTTATGAAGTTCAAGTAGTTTGGCAAAATCTTTCACGTTGTTAATATTTAGTATGAAGTAAATAATATCTTCAGTTGCATAAAGTAGGCTCTTTTATGACTTGAGTACATCTCTGTAATCTCTTTTTTTTTTTAATTTACTTAGGACACATGCTGATGGCACGTTAAACGGCGAGTTTGTTCCTCCAGTAGCTGGACGTTATTTGCAGATTTGGTTACCAGCCCTTCATCTGTGTGATGCCCTTTTGATATCTTTAGGTTCAAGAAATGAATCTTGTGCGAGTCAAGTGGCCCACTTTTTAGTCAGTCACTCTGAAGCTGTGGGAGCTGCCCTCAGGGGGGCTGGAGCTCCAAGGTCAGGAAGTACCTCACAGGTATGTAAAAATTATCAGTTTTTACACGGTTAGAAAATAAGAAAACAAGACATGCCAGGGAAATTATTTGCTCTAGAAAATTTAAAAAAAAAACTATGGAAATACATTTTTCAAAATTTTGGAACATTGGGAGTAAAAATGGAAAGGATTGATACCATGCATAAAACTAAATATTTTGTGATTAGAATGATGTACATGTTTTTGCTGAATTGTAACATATTATGTCATTTCAAATTATATATGTTCAGCATATTTGTATGACTGTAAGTTGGCAATTTGATGATCCTAGTAGTGATTGGAGGACCAAATTTCTCCTCTTTTAGACTGACCTTACTGAAATTTTGGTCTGGAAAATTTTGACTTGGAAAACTTGGTTAAGTAGAGAAAATTTATAGAGCCAAAAATGGTATCTTTGTTGTGATTTGCTGGTTGCAACAGTTGATGTTGATTTACCTATGCTTGTTTAGTAAAAAAGGTAATGTAGTATATTGGATGGTTCTTGGTAGCTAACCCAAAGTTTTGGGTTCAAGCAGGCATGTATTTCAAAAATCAGAAAACTCTGAATTTTGTATGTCCATGAAAAATCTGGTGATTCTCCTTGATCCACGGAAGTAGTAGAAATTTTCCTTGAAATGTCACCAATTTCTATTTCAATAAAAAAATCTGATGCCAAGATGTTTTTGTCTGGCTTATACCTGATTCTTTGATCTACTGGTTAGGGTGACCTCACTAGAATTACCATTGCTCTGGGAGAATATTATAGGGATCAATTAAGCATTCTGTTCCTCACTTTTGTCTATGTTGAAGAATTTAAGGACTGATAAGTATATGAGGACATATAAGAAGCAAAGTATAAATTTGAAAGACTGTTGATAACTACAAATAAACTGAAAAATCTCAATTATTTTTCATTAACATTTGAGTATTGGAATTGGATTTTGGAATGAACCTGGCTGAAATCTTACAATCCATGGACAATGAGCAAATACAAAAATGATTCGGAATGAGACCATTTTCAAAAATATTAAGAGATAGGCAGCAGATAGAAATTCTTTGTTGCGCTTTAAAATTCTCGTAGGGGTGTAGGTTGTAGTTCAGATCATCACTGTAATGCCTTTGGCCATCCCCTACTCCTCCTCCATATCACGCCTCCTGCCAGTTGTCATGACAAATCAATTTCTCTGCATTGCTCCTTTGTCTAAAGAATGGGTATATTTTTATTGATTATATTTCCCTGTACATAATGAATTTTGATATAGAAAAAATTGGACGTATTAACTCAAAAAATTGATGAGGGAGTTTTTGATTTATTTAACTAGAGGTGTTTCCAAGGATCAAAATTCAGTTGTGGGAAGTCAATTTTTATGAACTATGGATTGTGTTATTTTTCTCATTTAAATAATTTTCATATGGTTTTAATTTACTGCAAATGATAAGTGATGTATTATTTTTAGGGTCACCTACAAGAAATTGCCAGCTTAACAGGGGTTGTGGCACTGGCAGCTCGTCATCCTGGCATAATTGGACCAGATGAAGGAGCAGTCCCCGCTGACCCCCTTTGGAGAGTTAGGAAACTAATGTTCTCCCTGCTACCACGGTTTCTGTTACCGGAAGATGTTCCAGGAGCCAAGACTGTTAGTATTCAAGCTGATGAAGAAACTGGTTTATCTTCTCTCCAAGTGGCGGCACACCTGCTGCTATATGTCCGCCGCCTTTCAGTTCCTGATGGTGCTGTTGGTGAGACAGGTGGTGCAGCAGATCCACGAGAATGCCGAATTGTTTTTTCACCATCCTTATCAGGAGCAGAACTTGTTCCATCTGGAGGTGGGTATCTTCAGGTGGTGGATCAAATTTAATGAGTACAACTTAGAGCAAATATCACAATATAGCAAATAATGCAAAACATAGGGTCTAGTGGCTGGAAAAATTAGGAATATGCTGGGAATTCAATACGAGCTTGGAAGATCAGGGGATTTTTCATGAATTAGCCAACCAGCCTGGAATTAGAGGAAACAAGTGGGCATTTATTATGAGCGTACTAATTTCTGGGGCAAATGTTATTTAAATATGTGTCATCTTTCAGCCTCCCAAAACACTCTGCCAAGATACAGTTCATTGATGCATGATTTATATGTAACATTGCTAATAGTGCGGCCTCTGCAGTGGTAATTCACCATTACAAGTGTAAACATGTAAATTGCTTCCATATTAATGGGAAAGGGCACATTCTATTTTCCACCATCTCAAATTTTCCATTCATAATTTCCAGATGCATCTGCTTTTCTATGTATTCACCAGATTTTTCACTTTATAATTTTATGCAGTCTCCCTAAATCTTCCACCTTTGTGATTATTCTTTTTTATATCTATCTACAAAGCCTTCCTTGAATCCCCCTCAAGTGTTTTGGTAAAAATTCTGTAAGATGTTGCATATCATCCATTTACTTTCCCTTGCTGCCATCCCTTGTTTTCTTATGTCTGTCCTTTATTCCTACCTTGCATTACATTGCATTTTCTTACATGCACCCCAATTATTTTGCCAAACTTTCCCCTTTTTGGCTCCCTAATTCAAGTGACCTCCCCAATAGGTAAATTGACCCTACCATATGTGCTCTCACTGTAAAATTTGAAGAAGTGGAATATTGTTAAGTGATTTAATTTAATCAAGCTAACTTTTTAATAATTTTTTCAGATCCCAGAGGGACTAGGACGTCTGCTGGTCGAAATATACCAGTAAGGACTGGTGGTATTGGTACTTCAGGGCCACCTCTTGGTTTATTGGTAGCTCGACTTGTTTCGGCTGTAGGTTTAGATGCTTCCCTAGCAGCTGCAGAGAGTCAACTTTATGGCCAATTGGCGTCCGTCCCTGACATGAACAGTCAAGAGCTAAGAGAGGTAAAGTCATCTTTATATTCTACATTCACTAAATGAAATATTTGCCCGTATTCACAGGTTCTAAAGACTCACTCTTTAGAGCAGTATATTTACTAAACTTTATAATTTAGCTAGGTTTCAATGGAGATAAAATGCAAAATTAAAGCATTTGGGGACCAAAGCTAGTGTAAGTAAGAATTAAGGAATAGAAAATACTGTATAAAATTTCTCTTGATGCCGTTTGTACTTCCATAATGTTGAATAATTATATTTGATGATGAATTATACACTTGACAGTTGACCTTGCAACTTCCCTTACATTTTCATGGTACTCTTTGAAGCATCTTTTGCAGTTCTTAAAAATGGTCATCATGTTTCAATTACATTTGTTTTTATTTCAAATAGGTTTGCTTTTTACTTTGCTCCATCCATCCACAGTATTTAACTGAAAGATTTGTTTTGAGGGGAGGATGGAGCTCACTTGTAATTAAGCCTAGGCATATGGAATACTACCTTGATCAAAAAGTTCCCGGAATTTATTCAGAAAATTAAAAATACAAGTTTATTCATCTAAATCTATATTGTCCCCTTCAAAGTAATCCCCATCGACTGCAACACACTTATGCCAGTGCTTGATCCAATCCTCGAAACATTTTTTATATTCGGTTTTCGGTATGTCCATCAGTGCTTCCTGTGATTTTTCCATTACTTCCTCTCGGCTGCTAAAATGCGTTCCCTGTACTGGTTTTTTAACTCGATTGAACAGAAAGAAGTCACAGGGAGCCAAATCAGGTGAATTCGGTGGCTGTTGGATGGTATTTGTTGCATTTTTCGTCAAAAAATTATGAATAATGATAGCACTGTGCGACGGTCTCGACGCACTGTGCGACGATTTCTGGTCTCTTTCGGCGAATTGCTTCACGCAAACGTCTCATAACGCCCAAATAATACTCTTTGTTTACTGTCTGGCCTTCTGGCAAAAATTCATGATGCACTACACCGTTGTAATCCATGAAAACCGTCAGCATTGCCCTCTTTTTTGACTGAAAACGACGTGGTTTTTTTGGTCTCGGCTCATTTGGTGAACGCCATTCACTTGCCTGATGTCTGGATTGCGTGTCGTACTCATAAACCCACGTCTTGTCTCCAGTAATGATCCTTTTGATGAATGTGGGATCGGATTCAGCCTCGCAAATCATGTCTTTTGCGACGTCAACACGGTCTCTTTTTTGCATGAAATTGAGGTCTTTTGGCACCAACTTTGCTGCTACACGACGGAAACCCAAATCATTAACCACAATGTCTTGGGCGGATCCATAGGCAATGTTCAAGTCCTCCGCTATTTCTCTGATGGTTAATTTGTGGTTATTGACCAACATTTCTTTTACTTTATCAATTTTTTCACCGACTTTCGATGTCGATGGTCTGCCACTGCGTTCATCATCTTCGATTGACTCACGACCACTTCTGAACCGCTCGTGCCACTGGTAAATGACCGTTTTTTTTAGAGAATCGTTGCCGAAACACTTTTCCAACATTTCCAACGTCCGTGCGCCACTAAATCCGTTTTTTACGCAAAATTTAATACAAGTTCGTTGTTGCAAATTTAAATCCATTTCTGCAATTGTAAAAAATCGCCAACACACACAGAGATATATGTACTCTTGGCTATGTAACTTTTGCAAATGTCAAGTTATGACACTAAGATTTAAAGGGAATATCAACAACAGATGTACCAATTTAACAAAAAAAAAACAGAACTCAAATCGGAACGATAGGAGCGCCACACGGTGGTTATTCCGGGAACTTTTTGATCAAGGTAGTACACCCATTCAATATTTGAGGCCAATATCTCTCCCTGTACAATTCAGTTTCTTATGTTTCTAGTTGCTAAAAAATTGCAATATTTGTTTTTTTTAAGAGTTTTAGTAGCAGTTAATTGGGATAGTGACCAATAGCAGAGGCCATTTGCACCGGAGGGGATAGGTGGATAATTTGGTCAGGATGGAATATTCAGGGAATGGAAGAAGGGTGGAGAGAAACCAGTTGTCAGCATAAGCCTACTTGTGGCTAATTTAATGTCCCATCCAATGGATGTTTAACTTAAATTGCTTTCCATTATCACCCCCAAGTAGGGATCGGGATACCAATGAAAAGTCTGGCCACCGCTGGGATTCAAACCCCGACCTTCAGGGTGGGAAGCCAGTTCGTCAGCTACTTTGTCAACTTTTTATTCAAAGCCGTAATGATCTTGCATCAAAATTCATTTACATTTATGTATTTTCTGAGCCCTTGCACTAAAAATGCATAAAGGTTTCATGGCATGGCGACCATTCATCCTGAAGCTTAAAAATATCAAATAATTGATTGTAGGACCCCGGAACTACAAGTGAGATAATATCTCTGCCATAAGGGGTACATTGATTTAGATGAGGTATCTAACTTTTTAAAACTATTCTTATTCATTCATTTCATACCCATGAATGTGCATGCTACTTGGAGAAATTTTGAAATATTTGTGGTTGCAATTTTAGCAGTGTCTGTTGGTTTAAATTGTTGATATGAGGTAGTAAAAATAGTAACATAAAACCTTAAAGAACAAACATTTATACTTAAAAACTTGGAATCAGACGCAAGCTAAATGTTGGCCACCCTGTAGTGTGTCCACATTCCATTTATTTGCCTTTAATTGAATTTTTCTTTCTCAAGTTTTTACCTCAAGGTGCATTAATGACAGCAGCATCAATGGAGGCAGCCAGAGCTCAGGCTGCAAGATGCTTGGGTCGGCGCCTACAGCAAACAATTAGGCGAAGAGAACTCTTGTGGTTTCTTGCTGATCATTGTCTCCTGCTCCTTTGGGTCCATTTAGACCATTTTCTATTGAGGTCATTCATTTCTGGTGACAGAGGAAGGCCTATGAGCATGAATTCTACTTCCAGAGGTTAGCATTTTTATTTAGAATTAAATTATTTTCCATGATTTTGTAATGTCTAATTTTGCAGTGCTTAAATTTGGTAATTTAGTTTTATTAATGCTTGACTTTTTTCACGAACCAGATCATGCCAGTTGGAGTGTTGATGTTGAAGAAATTAGCCGACTTAAATCAGGCTTAGTGTCTGTTTTCAATGATGGTTTTTGTAAAAGGCTAATTGATACCAGACAAGAAGTGAAGGATCGTGGATTTGTTGAAGCTCTTGTTAGAAGAATCAAAAGACTCATACAGTTTGTGCCCATCAGTTAACAGACTGCAAGTTACTAGTGTTCACATATTGAAATTATTACAAAAGTGTAAAACCATGTTGTGCTTTGGTGTGTATTTTACTTTATTTTAAAATATGTAAATTAAAAAAATGTCAACTCTTTAAATTTAAAACTTTAAGATTTTTTAAATTTTTTTGTTCATAAATTTATTAAATATACATTTGTATAATTAATGTTGTTCATTTTATCCTGTGAAATCCATCATAAATAGAAATGATTTTTCTTTTTAAAACTATTGGCAAAGCCAATAGTTTCAAAAAGAAAATAGAGAATTTGTGTATTATATTAAGTAAAAATTAACTATATATTATAAATTAGGGGGTCCAGGGGTAAAGCTTCGGATGACTAACTGGAGAGCACGGGTTTGATTCCCAGACAAACCTCTCTGGGCACTCTTAGCTCCACCCAGGCTTTGTGATTTTTCAGGTACATAGTCTTCCTGGGAAACCATAGCCAGCACAGGGAAAGGAGCTGGCCCCCCTACCCTGATGTGTGAATTTCACGTGCCATCAGGCTTAGTACTAGGTGAACTCTACCATCACCTACCAAACTGACCGTAGGGTTGAATATTGTTTATGATTTTTTATTATAAGTAAGTTACATTATACCATACTAATTGAATTACAGCCCATTGGCTCTTAGGCAATGCTGAATACTAATCAATTGCATTCTTTTGTATCAATACACTGACATCTCTATCATTCAACATACCAGCCATTACTTTTTGATTGCATCATAATGTAACTATGCCAAGGTTGCTGTTTTATATCATATGTGTATTAATGAGCTGCTAGGATGGCTCAATTCCACAGATCACTCTTAGCACTATTAATGAATGTTCATACGGTGGAAGATCATGCATGCTTTTAATACAGTTTTTCTGTTCAATAATAAAATTTCTCAGTGGATTACAGGAGGATACTGCAAGTCATGACAATGTTAAGTCTTTGACAAATTGATGATAGAATTTGTCAGACACTGTGAATGCAAAGAGTACCCAAGTAAGGCAAGTTCCAGGCCTTGAATGGCTCCAATGGTCATTGTTAGCATATCTAAGTGTATTCAATGAATTGTTCACAGGAAAGAAGAAAAAAGAGAAGTGTTTGGAAAACATGCAGCCTCACTTTTCTCAATCTTGGGTAAATTTCTCTTCCTTTTCAATTTTATTTCAATAAATAGTGTATCTATCACAAAAGGTTGCATTTCAAAGCAATGGGCTGACCACTGCCACATGATAATTTAAGGCCTCACATCAGAGGAGTTGTTGCTGAATATTTCATGGAGTCCATGATGAAGTGTGTTCCTCATACTTGTTATAGTTCAGATTAGCCCCATGCGACCATTTTGTTTCCCCCAATCACAGGAATCACTTTCATAGGAAGCATCCATCATCTGAAGTAAAAGTAGGTGAACTAAACATCTAGAGTAAAAATCAACAAAACTTGTCGCACTTATTTGGGGAGGCAACGGACAGCTGAGATAATTTGCACCATTAGGTAAGTACTGATGGGTAATTTGGTAGAGTTAAGATAATTCAGGGAATAGGGGAAGAGTGGAGAGACAACATTGGCATTAAGCTATATTTTCATGCATCAATATCTGCAGATACATGAAAACGTAACTTTATCGTCATTTCCCATTACAACACAGTGCACAGGCTATCACAGTCGTCTCTTTCTGTTCAACAATGCTGCAGGCATGACAATAGGGTGCTATGATGAAGAACCGGATGCATGAAATGTTGTTTAGCTTGCTCTTAAACTAAGTTTTAACAGTTTAATGTCCTATCCAAAGGATGATGTACTCCTATGGAAATAAATAATCCACTAAACTCCCAAGTAGAGTTTAGTGTACCACTGAAGAATTCAGCCACTGGATTTCAACCCTGGCTGGGAAGACAGCAAACTAATCACCGCACCAACCCAATCCTCCACAAAACTAATCTCGGTGTATACATTACATATGCCGATATTATGACAAAGCTACATTTTTCCACAATAAATAAAAGCAAGTGAAAGATATTATGATCACTCTTTATTGGACAGCTCTCATATGTGCTTACTTTTTTGTGTTGTAATTGCATACACATTTCAATTCCAAACTCATTGAAAGAAAAATTCTCTAATGATCAGTATTTCAACCATTAGCGCTTAATATTTACATTTCATTATTCTGTGCAGTAACAATTGGGAAGTTGTTTCACAATTGAGTTTTAACCCTCTGGCAGCCTTACAATAATTTTTTTCCAGCATTTAACTTGAAATTATTTTACGGAATTTCATGCATACATTCTCTAAGGAACCATAAAAACGATTTTGTATGGTATAATCATAAGTGTAAAATGTATTAGCTGTGAAAATCACTAGACCTTGTTCAGCCTCATACAGTAATTTAGTGTGGTTGATTCTATACAAATAATCCAAAAAATCACTGGAGGAGCAATGAAAGGATGATAGGCACTTGCTGGAAAGACACCTGTCATGCTATACCTCACATTCGTACGAAACTGGAAAATCTTTTACATGGCTAGTATTTTTTCAGGTTCATTTCAACACGATGTCTAATCAATCATTAAGTGTTCCCAAGTGCATCTTCATGCATTGAGCGGGGTAGCAATGGTACAGCTTCATCCCATGGCCCATATATGTTATCCTTGTAGGTCTGCCACCACACAAACATAACTGGGCAGAGCACGTTAATAAATAACACTACGATCAGGAAAACAGCTAATGGAATGAGATCTACAATCCAATCGCTTTGTGAACTTATGCCTCCACAACATAGAAAAAGAGAGTACGATGTGATAAGAACAAAAACTATGGGAGTCAAAACACGGGCAGGTGGCGATCCATGCAAGAGTTTCAGGTATGGGGGGGATAAGGCAAAAGCAAGTCCAGCAGTGGACAGTAGGGCGAATGCATGAGACGGCGAAGCTAATCTCGATGCCAAGCAGGTAGCCCCAAATATAGCTGCATTCAAGGATAAAGCCGAAGAGACCCTAGAAGAGCTATAAAGATACATGGTATTAGCTATACCATCCTTGCCTACGCTTCTTCTGGCAGAGGAACCGTAAAATACTGGATGATTATCACAATCTTTTTCGTCTGTATCAACATCCTTTGATGAATTCTTTTTCACATGTGATGACGACTTGGATGACCAATGTGATGGGGCATTACTGCGAGATTTGATAGGTGATGGACTGGTTTTGCTTACATATGGAATACCAGGCTCACTACCAACTCCATAATCGTACGAGGCAATATGAACAAGAAATGCTGCTGCAGACGCTGCTTGTATTGTGTCAGTGCAAATGGTCTCGGTTAAAGTTTTTAAAACTGGAGAGAGAATATGTCCCAAGGCTAGACACTTCACCACAGTCACTAAGTCGTTTAAAACTAGTTCTCCTGTATATTTCATTTTCACGGAGTCTGAGCACAATGGTTGAAGCCTGTAAACAAACGAAGATTAGGAACATTTACAACTACAACACACTTCGCAACTCATAGAAAATTTGTTACCTTGGCAAAAGATAAATATGAGAAATATACCCCACAAGCGTTGCGCACCCACATATGTAAAGAACTGTGTTCGGTTTTGTCCAACCATAATCCATTACGGTAAAAACCAAAGAAAACAAAACAACTATGCAGAATTGCTGGGTTACAAGCCCCGCTCCTATAAATGCGGTGCTATATGGCACCTCTTTAATATTAATGTTTCTTTTCAGTTCCTCAAGGAAAGAAGCATCGGTATAGTTGTCTTTATATCCCTTATTATCATACACATTTTTTCGCCAAGGTTTTAACTTGTTTTTACCACGCCCTGCTGCCGGCAACAGTCTATCACTTTCCATATTCTCGTTTCCCGCAATTCTGACAGTTTTCACATAAACTAAGTTTGCGAAAATTACAATAAGACTTAATTTAACGAAAATATAATCATATTGAAAAAATCTTCTAAATAAATAAAACCAAGCAAGAAGTAACAACACAGTACATTGTTACACTTGTTCCCCCTTACTCAACTCGCTCGCACTTTTTGCTCTTCGTTTATTCGGAATGAAGCGCGTTAAGCGAATGAGAGGAAGGTTAGCAATCATGGTTCAAGCGGATTTAATTCAACGACGTAGAGCTATGTTCACAAAGAATGGTATAAACTATTTTACATAGTTTCTTAATCTCTGGTTCCTATCCTGAATCAAATTTCCTTGATAGGCGAGAAAGATTTAATTAATTTCAGTGAATGTCTGATCAATAACGGCGTCTGGCTAGTCTTCGTGAAGAAAATAGTGAACACGTATGTTTGCTGAAAGCGTTTTCATTATGATGAGTGCTCTCCGGTTTAACTGTACTAAATGGTTGACATTGAATCAAGTGAAATTTTTATCTAGTCGTCCACTTTGTAGTAAAGTGCTCACAGAGGAAAGCACACCAACTTCAAATGAAAGTGAATCTCAACCCAATTCTAAGACAACATCGGCCAAGGATTTGTTGGAAGAGTCAGTAGTTGGTATTGAGCCGAAATCGAGATCACCTGATGATGTTTGGGTATCCCGCGCTTACCCTAAATCTGAGAGAAGACTTCAGTCTAGGCACTTATTGACTCCGAAAGTGGATCCTCGAGAGACATCCATTATACTTTTCCCAGGGCAAGGAACTCAAAAAGTTGGCATGGGAAAAGAATTATTAAAATTTCCAATAGTGAATGATCTTTTTGATACTGCGAGTGAAATTCTTGGTTACAACCTGTTAAATTTATGTTTAAACGGCCCGAAAGAAGAACTCGATAAAACTGTGTATTGCCAACCTGCTGTTTTGGTATGTTCAATTGCTGCGTTGGAAAGACTTAAAGATGAAAACCCGTCAGCAGTCGAAAACTGCGTCGCCACAGCGGGATTTAGTGTGGGTGAAATAACTGCCCTAGTGTTTTCCGGAGCAATGACATTCGAAAATGGCAAGTCCTACGAAAATACGCTTTATTTATGTAGTAGTGTAATTTTTACGCACTACTCCATGATAATCCTCACTAGCTATAAAAACAATTGTTATATCGTCTGCAAGGTGGCACTGCCAGTTGTTTTCTTTTTTCTTTACAGCCGTAAAGCTGGTTAAAGTTCGTGCAGAAGCGATGCAGTTAGCTTCGGATATGGCCCCTGGAGGAATGATGACTGTAATGTATGGTCCAGACTCCAATTTAGGATATGCTTGTCTAAAAGCCAGGCAGTGGTGCGAAGAAAATGGATTAGAAAGAGCTGAATGTAGGATTGCTAATTATCTCTATCCACATTGCAAAGTAGTTGCCGGAAATATTCAGGTATTACTTCTATGCCATTAAATAATAATGTTAAGAATTTTAAAGTTATCGTCTGTTATTTTACAGTTTTATAGTCTCAAGTCAATCTCAATTGAAAGAAAAATAATGAAAAATGGAATTTTTATAAAACCATTCAAAATTACCCCTAGCATATAGATACTGGCAAATATTATGTACACTAAGTGGCTGTAAAAAGAAATAGTTGAAATTGCACTAGAATTTATTAAAAGTCATAAAATGTCAACAGTTTGTGTCCATTCATAGGGGAGGGGAGGTCATTTAAAATTAAAGAAGTACTAAATGATCATTCTGATTCGTATATTGTTAACAAGCTCAGGAAAAAACTAGATACTGCACAATGTCTTGATCACTACAAGCTAGACACAATTACATTTATAATTGCAGCTTAGTATTGCATGAAAATCGCCAGCAGCCTGCATTTAAATAAACCATCCTTATACCTCCATTCATGCTGTTCAAAAGATAATGATTTCTTCTGTTCTGTGCCTTGTATAACTAACATTCTCCCTTCCATTGGTCTCAATATTTCAAGATTTTATAATGGTCAAATGTTATATTATTCCTTGGTAATCATTTAATTTACTTAAAAAGTCATCTTAGACACAATTAGCCATGTAGTCTCTCTCTACTCATTGGATAGTGTTCCTTTTTGGAACCTAATTTCATAGATTTTTCTGCCATGAATCTTATGTAGTATTTTCCCTTTGATGAGGTATCAGTAATTCATTGTGTTGCCTCTTACAGCATTTCTCAGTATCGCTTTTATCCAGTTTCCTTGCCTTCTTCATATTTATCCTAAGCTATTTCTCTTATCTCAAACCATGTGTAGCATTTATTTGTTTGTTTTCTTTGCTGGCCATTTTATTTATTTCTATTTTTCCACAACCATGCTTCATAAACCTAAAATCTATGTGTATATCGTAATTTTACAAAGTTTCAGAGCCATATATTGCTATGGTTTGTATCAAAGTTTCCACTATTTTTAAAATTCATATTTTGCTTTAGATCCTTTTTTCAAACTCATTACAAATGTTTGCTTTGTATTACAAACTCATGCTCTTTAAAAAATATAATTCAGTAATTTTCCTATTGTCCTTACTATTTACTATGGCAGTCATTGACAGAGAGGATGTCCCAAATGTTCTACCCGATATTTATGCTCTCCTTCTGAGATGTTTAACCTAGGCTTCCTATTTATTGAGAATCTTATTTTGTTTTAATGTATCTGTATCCCATACTTTTCTTCTTGGTTTTGCAATGCGCATACACATTGGGATGATTGTGATTCATTATCTCATTGGTTTACTATTAAGCTTGATCATCCGCAAATCTGCATCCGTTAGACATTATTTCCTACCTTCAGCCTATCTCATGCCTCTTGCACCAT
This sequence comes from Hetaerina titia, assembly GCA_037158775.1. Lineage (NCBI taxonomy): Eukaryota > Metazoa > Arthropoda > Insecta > Odonata > Calopterygidae > Hetaerina > Hetaerina titia. Next base: position 54,894,297 of record CM073771.1, read on the forward strand.
TCATCTGTATGCTTACACTTGGGAATCATGAGAGAAAATGAACAACCCCACCTTACTCCTATGTCTATCACCACCCACCCAGAATCCATGCCTATGAAATTTGACACATCCACAAGTAAATAACCTAGCTATATGTCACAAAAAGTGTTATATGTAAACAAGCCATAGCTGGTGGACTCATGGAACCTAACTACATATTGTCTCCCTATCAATGAACTTATTATTGCTGTTGCAGCAAATTTCCCTTTCAGTGATCTAAGCCTAAAGTTTCCCCTGAGTTTTGGTTTTTGCCACATACTCTTTCCTGTTAGTATTTAGTACTTTCAAAGTCAAACTAACTGTCCTTTATTTTAAGCAGTGGTCCTTTTTATACTTTTAGCATGATAAATTACACACCTAAGTTTTTTAACCAAATCTGTCAATCATAAAATCTGAAAAATATCCCATAGAACCTTTCTATCCAATGCTTCTTATGTCATTTAGTAATTTTGAAGGAATATTATCTATTTGTGCTGCGATTGTTGTTTTCATTTCCTTTGTGTATTGTCTTTTAATGTGTACAAAATGATAGCTTAAAATGGGACAACATTTTTCTTTCCTGCATGATGGGGCTTGCTATGAATATGTGAATCAAATTCATGACGAAGTCCTATATATTAATAGTGAATTCCATATTAGGACAAATTGGTATGCCGAGGTTCTTACATGTAACTTCTATGAAATATAATATGCACTTTGCTCAGTCTCTACAAAATATATCGAGCTAAATGAAAAATGAGGAAAAATCATTCTAAAGGAGAGAGAATGGCCCAAACGTCGTCTTCAAAATTGGTGAATTTGGTGCTTTACTTTCAATTCTTCTTTCATGATTTTGTTGTAAGCTTCTAGATAAATTGAGCCACCATATTCAAATTTGTGTGCTAATCTTATGAAATGTGATGGAAGTATGGCTGCTTTTCTTCACTGGGCATTTTTATCAATGAATTCATGTTTAAATGCATTTATATATTTCAGGCCCTTGATTTTCTGGAGAAAAATGCACGTGCCTACAAGTTGAGACATGTTAAAAGGCTTCCTGTTTCTGGTGCTTTTCATACAGAACTCATGAGGCCAGCTGCAGATCCTTTTCGTGCTGCCCTGAAGAAGGCAAATATTAATTGCCCGATCATTTCAGTTCATTCTAATGTTGATGGGAGGAGGTATAGAAATGCAAGACATGTAATGACTCAGTTACCAAAACAAATTTTCAAACCTGTTAAATGGGAACAAACTCTTCACGTTTTATATGAAAGATCAGAAGGTGAATACTTTCCTAAAACATATGAATGTGGTCCAGGTAGCTCTCTAAAAACAATTTTGAAGATGGTGAATGCCAAAGCATGGGATACCTGTACTTCTATCAACTGAGCTGCATTAACATGAGTAACAACCTGGTGTGTTTTAGTTCTCCTTTCAATTGTATTTGAGTTGTCTGTATAGCTTTAAGCTTAACAGTTACAATTACCATATTGAAATATAAATGAAAGGAATATTTTTACCATTGTACAATGTTTTCAATTCATTTTAGGTCTCCATATGCCTTAGTATGATAGGGTGTGCATGAATTGCTAGAAAATCCCTGGAGTTCAAATGTTAACAGGTGGGCAAGAAAAATAAAATTTTTCTGTTAAACAGAATAAAACTTCATAAGCGACTGTTTTCTATACAGTGTGTCATCTTCTGGTGTCTTCTCTATCTTGAACATTATCACATTTCTCTGTAACTTGTAAATAAAGTTACTTTTTTCGTGTCTTGCCATGAAAGAGTTCCACCAAGTGGTGCCTGCTACCATTAAATGTTCATAGTTATATTTGAAATGTATATGTCTTTGCATCACTCCGAGTATGGTGTAATAGATGGTACGGCTCCTTTTAAAATTCCTGGAGTTCAAATATAAAGAATTAAATTACATATTAAAAGAGTTTGTAATTTTCCACAGACTTCTTACATTGACATAAGTCTTTGGAAAATTATACTCTTTTAATAAGGACATCAAACAATTCCATGAAGTGAAGCCTGAAAGTGTATAGTATAAATTAAATCACACTTGAAATAGATCTTTTTGAATCTTTCAAAATAATTTTAGCCAAATATAATTTGAATAGTTTAATAACTAAGTATAAATACAAGTACATTTTGATTACATTTATAATGTGCCACATATACATGAGTAATTCAAGAAATTATGACTAACTTCTTTATGATGAGATCATTATATATTTCAGTTCTGAATGTGGGAATTGAAAATCCCTAAAAACATCAGTGTATAGCCCTCCAATATCTTCCTTTGGGCATTTGCCTTCCTCCGATGACACCATTGGCTTGCAATGTGAAAGGACCTCTTGAGCTGCTGTTAATCAAGTCATTTTGGACATTTATGGTAAATGGCTCATTGGAATTTTGGTCTGTATCATGTTCACTTGAGGAAGTAGGCTGTGATGTATCAACCATATTCTGGGTGATGACTACAGGGGAGGTATTGGCTCGCACTGAATGTGTGTAGTCCCTTGTTCCTCGACGACTTAGAGTAAAATCTCTTCTTCCTGTCAAGCTGTATTGATCACCCCATTGTTTCCATCTGTGGCGGCATATTGGGTCCACAGGTCCCCAGTCAATTGATGGCTTCAGTGAGCTGAGAAATTTCTGATGGATGAAACAGGTAAATTAGTTAAAGAGCTCAAACATTTCATTGATCAAGGAAAAAGTAATAATCGCAAATAACATACATCAGTGAAGTTGTAGTCAACTTGAGCATTGATTTGTCTTATTCCTACAATTATGACGATAAACCATGTTGTTAAATATATTGACCATCCAACAGCATAAGTCCATTCATGGTCCTGCTTATATCCAATTCCATCTAGTGGTAGTTTCACTAGTGACAGGAGCTCCATGGCCTGAAAGTAGAAGTGAGGTTTTATGAAAAAATCTCACATGGTGAAACTTATCTGTTTGAGGGGACCAGCAAAAATTCATGTAAAATTGAGCCTGAGGAATATTTTTGTTTCATAAAATGCATCCCATAGGATTATAATAAAATAAAGATTTTAAGGGTCAACAATTTTTTTATGTGATCAGATGCAATAAGTGTAAATGAAAAAGCATAGCACAAAATTTTGAAGCATGACTTTTCATAGTGGAATCCATAGTAAACTCAAAAGCTGGCTTGATAGTGGGGTAGAGGTCTCTGAATACCAGCCAATTTTCTGTGATTCCCATTTCAAATTATCATCGTGAAAAAAAATCAAATATCATGTAACTGAACTCACTCAACAGTTAGGGCATTATTTTTGGTGATTTAAAATGGTTCTCATAGAAAAACATCTACTGCTCTACCATCAGATAACTGGTCGAAAGTCACCAAATTATTGTAAAAACTAATTTCATTTAATAAATATAGATAATATAAATGTAAAAACTTCACAGTCATGAACAAAACCTGGAGAAAATTATGAAAAGATGAGATCTTACATACATTTTTTATTCAGGAACATAAATATGTGCTTTGGATTGCATTAATTTATATGGTTACCAGCCTGGATCATAAATAATAACATAAATTTGAGGTTTATGTACATTTTTGGTTCATAAATTCAAGTGTGTCAATAATTTTAAGTTTTCCACTGCCATTTTTTTATGCAATACATTTCAATAATTTTTGCAATTCATGTAGTCATGGAGTAATGCTAATCCAATGCCAGATTGCCATTAAAGAGGTTGAAGTCTATAAAAATTGAAGGCCTTTTCTATGCCAAGCAATATTATTAACTTTCCTATTGTCTATGGTGATCATGATTCCTGCAGATGTTTCTTCAGTAATTTTCTTTGGATTTTCTTCAGATCTGCAAGCATATTTTAGTGTATTGCATGATAGATAGTGGTGTTCAATTTAGGTATATACATATAAAATGGGTAGTCAAAGTCTGGAGACAAGAGCTTTAAATTTTTAAAGATGCTACTTGTTCCCCTGTTCCCAATTCAATACAAACCATACAGAGAAAGGAAGAATGGCTTTTAAAAGTATAGTTAAGTCAGTAGGTGAATAATTGAGTGATTTATATTTATTTACCTTTACTGTGCCAAAATGAAATTAGTTTTTGCTTCGACTGCCAAAGACATTTAAAACATACATGTGCTTGTGTGGCTCAAAGTTTCACACATTTATTATCTTATGTACTCCATACTCATGACTGTTCCTGAGTTAATATCATACCTACTGGACAAATGAGCTATTTCTGCCATTAGCATTTTAGAAGATTAATATAATTTGGAAATAACAATGCACTTACCATTAAAAAAACTGGAGTTATGATCCAAACGTACTTCCATATCAAATTTAGTTTTTGGCCTAAGACAAACTCAAAATCCTTATATAAGGTTTCACCGCCTGAAATAAAATCAAATAGCACCTTTGGAAAGTGGTATAAAGTCATACCTACATATTTATTATTAGGGGCCATCCCCATACACCATGGTGTTATTTAGTACTAGGTTGATTTCAGAATTTTACATATATCAGAGCTGGTTTTTCAATTTGTATCCCCTTTTACTACTATAGTAATGGTATTTATTTCAAGACAAATCTCTTTATCCTAATCCCATAAGAATACTGCTTTAAAATTATAACTCAAGGAAGAAACCTTGTCAAGTAATAAATGTTGTCACATTGTAAGTTCAACATATTTTCTCAATTCTCTGCCTATAACTCACCAAAATGAGTGGTTTGGCTTGTTAGACATGTGAACTTTTATGGGGAAATGAATTCAAATTATCTCTTAAAGGCATATCGTATGTGGGACCCCTACTCTTTTATCTACTTTCAAGTAAATGGATTTAATAATCTGTCTTGGCAAATTTTAATTTGGTTTTATTTTTTGAAATTACCATTATATTACGTAATCATTATATGCATGCATACCATAGATCCAGCTGAATCCAATGAGCTCCAGAACTGTTGATGCTATCACCATCCTTCCAATAACATAATGGTCCAGCATATGTAGGATTTCAATGTCAGGCTGTGCAGTTGGTAATTGAAATATTGATAGGATTATTAATCCATATTAATAACACTTTTGTAGATATCTCTGAGTTGCAATCCTCTTTAGATTGTATTAAAAATATGTAGAGTTTATAATTAATTGGCATTTTACATAATTAAACTTCTCATTCTCATTCTTTGTGGAATTCTTACCAAAAAGTATCATTTTGCCAAGAATCTTTTATCTACTAATAACCACCAGTTATAGTAAAAATTGTAGTTTTAAATAGGTTCATTGTGCATACATTTTTCTGCAATTATCATCATGACTATAAACAACAGAAATATGAGTTGAATTGATCCTATGTAAAGACAATATGCATGTTTGCTTGAGGGTTTTGTAAGTGGGGTTTGTTTGTGTAAATATACATGTATATTCATATACACACATTTTTAAGTTAATATTACAATATAATTCAATCTGATTTTGTATGCAGAATTTAGGAGCATAAAAATTAATAAGGCCTCATGGAACTTACCTGCAAAATTAGTAGAACACCTAAAGAGAATCCAACTCCACATATTGCCATTACAATGTGCCACCATTTGATTTTTCTCTCGGATTCTTGGACTAGGGCCAGTATAGAGGAATAGAGTAGAGCCACCTTAAGTAAAAAAATAATTAAGTAATAATAATTTTTTGAATTTAATAATCAAGTATATATTCATCATCGAATTCATGTTTTATGAGAATATGAAGTCTATAATATTTATTCTATCAGCTACCATGACATGGTAGAGTACCCTAGTATTTGTCGAGAATGTTATTCACTTGTACCGGTTACTCAAATCAAGTTGAGCTACATGTTGCTAAGTATTTACCAGGTTGTTGCTGTCAGAGATGTGAAAATAAATCCATGATTTTATTTTCTGATACATATATATATATATATATATATATATATATATATATATATATATATATATAGAACATTATTGAAATCTCTGTAATTATTGGGTTTTAGTCACAATTATGTCCAAATCCAAAGGCTCTTTTATGTTGAATATAGTAAATAATTATTCCACATCTGCTCCTAAAATCTATTGTAAGTGTTTTCCAAATTTCCCAATTTAAGTTGAAAGATTATTGCAATGAAAAAAATTTACTTCCATCTGCATAAAAGATTTGAGTAATGGTGCTTGTTTATTGAGAGTAAGGTGATTTTGGAAAAAATGGGGATAATATTTCTATTCTCTGTCTGAGGACTGACTCACCATGCTGATGAACCCTGCCAAGAGTAACACTAAAAAAGACAAAGATGCCCAGAGTCTATTTAGATCAATGTACTTTACTGAAGTGTCATATATGAGATTGAGCACAAATATTTCTGGGATAGCAGGAGTCAATATAACAGAGCTGCTTTCATAAGTTGTTCCAATCCATAAGAACACAGTTATCACAAAAATTATACCCGTAGTTAAATTGATGATTATGTAGGAGACAGCTATCCTGTAAGATTAATTATTAATATTAATGATCAATTTAGTGTTATTTTATTAATATATATATATATATATATTTATTAATGTTATTGAATGAATATGTAGATGTTAATTTTCAATTATTTTAGTACTTACATAAATGCATTTGTTTTTGAATACATCTTTCCTGCGCAAGTTACTATATTGCCTAATCCTGCATGTGTGGAAAAGAACATTTGTATTGTGGCAAAATACCAGACCTGTAAGAAAACACTGGTATAAATTAATATTATCATCAACAAATTGTCACTTTAATTCTGTCATTATAGTCATCAATTGAGGTATGGCCAAAATTTCATATAGACTTTATTATCTCAAAGTACATTTAACTATTTTAAATTAAGAATAATGTTAATTATATTGTATTCACACATTCCTAAAACTGTATGCTTTAAGCTTTTACCATAGGTGGTGCTCTCTAGTTGCTGGTTTATAATGCAAAGCTATACTTTTTTTGACATGGTGGATTTACCAGACTGATACACAACCAAACCCCCATTACTCCCCAAATACTTAACTTGAAATAAATGTAAAACTTTGTGATCTGTTAGTGATCAAGTAACTTATCATAGGGTATGCCTTATAATGTCACTTATTTGTGATTAGCCATTTTTTGTATTTTGCAACTAATTATGGGAAATTTAATTCTTTAGAATGACTACTTAAAAGGGACAAGAATAAAACATCACACCTGTTTTTCAGCATTCATTCAGTCATTTCTAGCAATACTGGTATTCATATTAGACTAGTTTTTTCTAAATGCTATAAAATTTTTGTGTTCTTGTTGCATTTATTAGTACTTACATATGCTGATCTCCCAGGGTGAATAGAACCTCTTAGTGTGCCTAAACATATTTCTATGTATCTATAGTTTTATATTTTTAAGATAGCTATAGCTTTATCCTATAGGCTGTGATAAGCTGAATTTCTTGCATTATTATATACCCATATCAATTATGTTATATAATATGTGTCAGTCAATTTTGAAGCACTTTTGAAATACAGAATTTGAAAATGTTTGTGGCATTGAAATGTGAAGCTCTTTATGATGAAGTGGGGCATGGTTTGATATAACCAAACTAATCTGTGCAGGTTGTGCTTTCCCTGAAGCTCTTCTTAAATACCTTTCATCAAATCTCTTCTAAATGATATTTCTTTTGAATTCAATGTACTATTAATTTCTTATCATTTAAGAGATGTATAGTCTGTTTCATGATCATGTTAGGGCATAACAATTACCTGTGAAATGTATGCATAGGACTAATTAGCACGTGTAGGACCATTTAATGAAACACAAACTATATTGATTGAATAGGAGCAAGCTCTTATTTGCATTATCCTAGGAAGGAAATAATATCAGCTCTTGATATTCTTTTAATTACTGGGTACTCAAAGATGACCTTTTAGGTCTTCAGATACTTCTTGGAATTGAAAAAACCTGTCTGTTAAAGTGATTGTGAATGTACTGGTAGGAGTTGTTGAATGAAATGATATAGGAAATAACCTTCAGTTGAGAATACCTCTATGGCATTGATTGGAAAGATTTGAATATGTATGACATGGAAATTATTAAAAACATTTTCAAGTTACATGTTGCTAAAAGAATCACTTATGCATGAAACAGTTGCATAGTATGAATGCATATAAATGGTTGAACTAATTGTCGGCAAGTATGGGAATGCATATTTTTTGTCATCAACACCACTTGTTGATTTAAATTTTTAATATAGGCTAACAAATTTTCAGAGTAATTTAAATTTTTTTATATTATCAAGTGTAATTCTCAAACATTCATCTTGCAGCTAAAAAGTAACTTTTTTTCACATGACCATACACTACATACATAAGTGTAAAAATAATCTGTTCAGCATATTATAAAATGCATATGCGGGTACTTCAAGAAAATGGTTGACCAACAATGTCTTATGATATTCCTCATACTTTTATGAGAGATATTGAATGGCATTTTTATTTATCGTTCTTTTTTACAGTGTAACATTATGATGACATAGCTACCTGTATATTTGCATATTTTACTTGCCTCAGCATTTAGTAGCTGGTTCCAGTCAATTGTTGTCAGCATTTCAATTCCCTTTTCTGAATTATATCTGCCTGTTGCATTTACCAAAACTGCAATTAAACATGCGAGTGTTGGCAGTGTCAGAATATAAATGGATAGACGATAGGATGAGATACTCTTGAAGAGGCTGAAATAATGAAACAACACAATTAGTTCTATCTTATTTAATTTTTGCAAAATTGGATTACGTCATGACATTGGAAATAGAAATAATAAAACTAATTTCACTGGCCTCATCAGAAAAAATAATGAAATTTTACACATGGTTGTGATGTAAGCAGAAAAGTTTACCATAAAAAAAAGTACACTTGTGTACATTGCTAAATTATTTTTTTGTTCCTTACTTCTGAGATTCTGTTTCTCAATGGTAAAAATCAATTAAAAAGTTGTCATAATTTGCACATACACCATGCTAATTGCAATAAATAGTGCTTCCCTTTTCACTGGCTTAGTATGTGAACGTGAATTTTCTTTAATACATTTAAGACTAAACTTGGAAAACTTGTAAATTGATAGGTAGTTTTGAGAAATGAGAACTGGTAGACATAGTCAATATTATCCTATTTACTACAATTTTTCCTAGAGGAAAATTATCCTTTTAAATTGCAGAGTATATTTGATTTTAAAAAATCATTAAATCAGACACTTAATGGAATAATAAAAGAATTTTGTAAGAGTAATTATCCCCTTCTACCATAGGTATACATTTTATATATTTTCATAGTTTTATGATTCAAAGTAGAAAGCTGTAGTAACTAATGATACAGAAGACCATTACATTTAGGGTTGGAATGAGTAATATTAATTATATGCAATATATATTTATATATACACACAGATATGTATGTATTTTTTCTCCTATGTTCATTCTTATTTCATTCAGTGATGAAATGAAAAAACCTGTGGCAAAAAATGTTCCAAACATAGATAGCTTTTTTATAAGCTGGTTTTACATACCAAAGGCAGAAAATGCACCATATAAAAAAAATGAAAGCGATGTAAACAGCAAACCATGGTCCATCAGTTTGATTAGGAGTTAGAATAGTATTTCTGAAAAAGATATGTTTGCAGTTAGATATTATTTGTTTTCTATGCATTTAGATGTTTTTCTATATTACCAATATAAAAAAAACATAAACACACTATACAACCCGAAGGTCGGTTTGACATTATCAAATTCTTTCACACTCAAAATATGTCATCATTCTTTGATCTTGCATATTGCACTTTTAAATCTGGGGTGTTATGATCCACACACAACAATGAGTTGATCTGCAGAGTTGCTTACAAGTGTGTTTATAAATGTTGATTAGTCACGCACTACATATTCTTATGCAGATGTCATTGAATCAACATTTTAAATTAAATGGTAAAATCTGAGAGTGTCGATTTATATTGTGAATGTGTAACAACCAGTCTTGCCCTTTGAAGTATCATCAGATACAACATCATTATTTCTTTACTTTGTTTCTTTGTTAACAAAAGCAATGCACGTGATAAAACTGTAAAGGGTGAAACTGGTGGTACAAATAAATTAAGTAAGATTTGTGTGTAATTTTACAAACTGTTTTCATTGTTACAAGCTAAAGATTCCATCAAGTAATGCAATATATTGTCAAATTAATCATTTTGTATTCCAGAAATAGTGATATGCTTTTGAAAAATGTATTATGATATTGAATACTCCTTTGATTGTTTCACCCTCATATGTATGTGTTCACATACATTATGGGTTATACTCATTTCATTGGCACTAAGATATGATGATAAGTCTCTCCTGGTTTGGAAAAGACCATTGGTGCCTTTGAAGGCCAGGAATAAAGAATTTAGATATCACTAGGCAAATTGCATGATCATCTTTCATTATTAGGGATGCCTCGGTCATGAGGTAGCTGTATTACAAATTAGGGATAGTTAGGATTTATTTTTACCTAAGGCATTCCTCTCCTTGACCTGCAGCAGTCATTAAAGTTGTAACCTGAAAAGTTAAACTCTTTGAAGTGAATATAGATGGTAAGGAATGCATGCTGACATAATTAGCTATACATTTATGATACATATTTATAAAAAAATTCTAACCAATTCATTGTCATCTTTAGGGCAGTCATCAAATGGTATAGGTCCCCTGATTGACCAAATGAGGTAGAAGAGTGCAATGGTCATCAACATTGGGTAATAAATTGACATGAGGAATGATGTTACCAGCTTCACAAATCCAACCCCTGTAAAACCAGATAAAATACAAGTAAGTTTCATATTTCAAGGATATAGTGTCAATTTTTCTTAATCAGATCAATATAATATGTACCTTTAAACAATGGTACTGCATGCCATAACTTCGTTGTTCCTTGTTGGCAAAATTGACCCAGGCCAATTTCCAGAAACACCAATGGAATTCCCAACAGTAGAGTAATACAGATGTAGACTATCATAAACAGGCCTATTAAAAAATCATAAGAAATTAGTTACAAAACATTAATTCAAAATATCTTGCTTATACCTTTGTTTCCAACTTAATATTGACTTTCTTTGGTGCAGTGTAGTTGATTTTTAATGGGTCTGAATACTTATTCTGTCTTTACTTGAATAATTTTTCATGTGTTGGTAAGGGCGGCATGGTAGCCTAGGGGGTAGAGTATTGGGTACTGAGCAGATGGTTAAATTCCTGGGGATGTATCCCCCACCTTTATCTGAGCTGTGTGATTTTTGGGTACCTAGGACTCCACAGGTGGCATCAGAGTTGCCCCCCCCCCCATCATGACATGTGAATTTTACATACCATTGGGTTTATCATTACTTGAGCTCTACCCTAACCTATCAAACCAATTGTTGGGTTGATAATTGTGGTGGTATAAAATCCTGATTAAAAATGAATATTAGCAAGAAAGGATGATGCATCGTGGCAAAGTTGCCAGTAATCTTTTAACCTAGTAATTCATCACAAATTACAACTTTCGTGAGAAGTTGAGTATGCCAGCAGTTTTACTACATTCGATTAAATTTGAAGTTTTTGTGAATGTAATGCTTTAATGAAAATGTACTGAAAATGATGGTCACATCCAAATTTGAATGCAAAACAAATGAAGAATGATAGATATGACTTTTTTGATAAATTAGGTGTTTTAAATCCATACCAATTTCATTTTTCATGTACTACGTTTTAAATTTCATTTATCAGGAAGCATTGATGTACTATGATCTTGTTTGCCATGCTTTAGGCATGTACCATTTACATTCTCAATGTTTTACCTCCATTTGTGCAACTAATTTTTAATACATTACAAGAGTAAATTGAAGACAAAATTGAGGTTAGGGACCTCTCTTGGAGTCTGGAAACAGCCAGGGGACTGGGAAATGATCAGGTCAAAGGTAAAAAAGAATCGGAACTGGATATTTATGACTGTGAGTATCAGAGAGAGAAAATGGAAAAGTGTATGAAAAACTTGAGAAAAGTCCATAATGAAAAGGAAATAACAATTTGTCTTTGTATTCGCTGCAATCACCGCGGGCAACAATGACAAGCTGCAACTTTTAAGGAACATGTTATGGCAAATTTATTCCAGAGTACCTTTTATGGTCTGATAAAGTTAAAAAATAACTCGAGGGTTCCTTCATAGGCCCAAGGAAGCCTCTTCCTAACTTAAAGATTGTACCTTCACAAAAGATCTGTCCCAAAAGTAGTAAGACTTATTTTTTCCCGAATAGATAGATGGACGGGTGGCAGTTTCTCTGGCTGTATTTAAGGGAGGGGAATCTCAGGAAAAGCTTGAAGCCACTGCCCATTGGCTCCCAGCCTTTGCAGAGTGCAGATCGTTGGTTTGCAAAACCTCGTGACTTCGTTATGCTCTTTTAAGACTTTTGAATGAATTATCATTTCTGGCATTATATTTTTTTTTATCGACACAGTCCAACTACTTTTGAGACACCTTGTATGATAAAGTCACATCTTCTTTAGATCATAATGGTGAAATCTGTCGATACTTTTCAACCCAAATTTTCAGGTTGATTAATGTAGTTACTAAGGAATGCAATCTCCTAGGAATGACTGAAACTCATAATGTGCGTATACTGCTTTATTTCCTGGGTTTCATATGAATATAGATATTTTGGTTGCGAGAAAATTCAAATTTCAGAGTGTTATCTTCTAAATGATTAATAATTTGTATAGTTTTTTATGAATCTAGAATCTTTTATACCCTTTATATACCTCAAGAGTCACTAAGTTATCAGGATTATTGGGGGGAAATTGGGGTGCAGATTAGATAGAGGGAGAAGACATGAGGAAAGAATTCACCAATGGAATGGCCAACACCATTTTCCTTTTACTTGCAGTTACTGGCTGATTGGTTTTCTCTCAAGATGACACCCTACAATGATGGCCATCTATTTACATACCCCTGAATTGACAAAAATAATATACTAGGGGTGATTATTAGTGGTTGCTTCAGATCTTCACAATATAATTTCATTTTTTCATTAAAAATGTTGAAAATATGAATGATACATGAAAACAGAAATGTGTAACTTCTTACAGTATGAGGAAACACATATTTTGGATAGCGCTAATGAAGTTCTTGGACTGACGAAATTATTTCTGAAATTTAACTCGTATAATAATAATAATAATTAGGTAATCTACCGGTTAAGGTAGGTTTTTGGATGGACACAACTATCAAATAAACATTTTGTGACTCCCCACCTAGCAAACTAATCTATATCAGGTCCCTTTTCATCTCGGTGTACTTCTTTCCTCCCTTCATCCCGTCCAACATCCCTATCCTGTTCCTACCCTTACCTCGCTTGCCCAACATTCTCCCCTCTATTACCCTCTTCAACATTCCACTACCGCTCAATACGCCTTTCATCCATTTTTCCTGCCTCCTTAGGATTTCTCTCAACAAACCCCTCTCCTCCCCCACCATTTCCAGTACTTCCTCATTTGTTTTCCTTTCGGTCCATTTCACCTTCTCCATTCTTCTCCACACCCACATTTCAAAGGCCTCCAATCTGTGTCTATCGTCCTGCTTCAGCGACCACGTTTCCGCGCCGTACATAGCTAAGCTCCATATCAGAGTTTTTACGAGTCTTGTCTTAACATCCCTACTCAACGTCCCCGTCATCAACTCCCTCCTCCTTGAGAAAGCCTCCTTGCCTAGCGGAATTCTTCTCCTTACGTCCCTACCACTTTGACCGTATTGGTCCGAAACACTTCCGAGATATGTAAACTGTTCTACCTGCTCTATTTTTTCCCCGCCTATTTTAATATTTAACTTAGCCTTTTTCTTTCTGGAAAATCGCATAACCTTTGTTTTATTAATATTGATTCTCATCCCATATTTATTGCACTGAACCTCCAATTCACTCAGCAATGCTTGCAACCCCTTGGCTGACTGAGCAACTAATGCTTGGTCATCAGCAAACCTAACCGATTTTACGAATTCCCCTCCCACTTTCATTCCTACCTCCAGTTCTTCCCATGCTTCTTTAATCATTTCCTCTACGTATACGTTGAACAGTACCGGTGACAATGGGCAACCCTGCCTTACACCTCTTCCTAACACTGCCCATCCGGACTCTCCGTTCCCCACTCGCACCTGAGCAGTCTTAACTCGTATGTCCAATCCATAATGATATGTTTTTATTTCAGTTCTCAGACTTCCATCTCATTTGGTAGCATTTTTCACAGATTAGTTTATAAAGTTTAATATTTTCCAGCGAACTTGATCACATGGGGGTCTGATTAATAATCATTTTTTTTAGCACAAAGGCTCTTCCTTAACTGTGATTCAATAAGGACACCGATTGTCTACTTAAATGAATACTTAAAATGTTTATTTGAAATGAGTTAATGAAATAATACATACAAGATGTGATGATTTCCTTCCAAGTGATTCAATACAATCAAAATTACTGGTGATGTTAAGCACTCAGAAATTGGGACATCCATTACATTTTTCATTTCTTTAGTGATAAACGATGGATATTGAGTGATTTGATAGTCAGGTATTCAGTACTGACAAATTGCATCATCTTCGAAATACTTGTGAATAAGAATGACCTTATTAAGGTATGATTCTTATTGAGCTCATTGCATTTCAACCCTAGCAAAATGTCACAGTTACAATAGAGTACAGTAACATTTTGACAGTATATTGGGTATTCAAATGTATTTGATGGGCAAATGTACTCCTAAGAGACAAATATAGGTCTATTCTTTATCTAAAAATTGTCTTTGGGGAGACTTCTAGTCAAGAAGTTCACTTGAAAGATACTCATAAAGACACCATAGTCAACTCAAAGGTTGGTGAGAATGGTGATGCTAGAATCATAGAACCCACATAAAGCTAAGCTAATCGTGTTTGAAATTCACACATCAGGTAAGGGGGAAGAATTAGGAGAGGGTATCCTCTCCCTGTTCAGTCAAAAAGTGTTTCAGGAAGATATGATACTTGAAAAATCACACAGCTTGGGTAGAGGGGAAGTTGCGAGGAGGCATTGTCTGGAATCAAACATGAGACCTTGAGTCAGTAGCCCAGTGCTCTATCCTCATCCAAATACGCCAATACAGCCGGTTTATAAGTAAGAACATGTAATATATCACTACTAAAATAATAGCTTGGTAATAATGGTTTTTAATTTTCATTATTTCAATTAAATAGCAATCATAATTGCTTTAAAGGAATTCTAGTAATTTATTGACAGGATCATTTTTCTGCATATATTTTTGAGCTGTTAGAATTTGAAAAGTTTTATTTAGAGCATTTTAAAATTATCATAATAAGTCTTAAAGATTGCAAGCAAACATGGATAAAATTTCATTCTGATTCATTCATGAATTCAAATGGAATCACTTAAGAGCATAAAAAAGTTGTCAATATCTTTCCCAAATCCATTAAAAAATGAATTATCCTACTTGGTGGAGATTGTATCTACCCGGTTGAGTAGACTACTATTATGGCAGTCTACTCTTTAAATTCTTTCGAAATGATTGACTTTTATTAAATTGGCTGATTGGTTTTCGCCTTACACTTTCTTATACTTTACATGAATTATCAATGTTATACGTGTCACCATAAATTGTTCTTATATGTCCTCTTTCATCATTAGCTGAACAGACTAGCTCAAATAACCCGATAACCCCCATAAATACTTGTGTAAAGAAGAATTTGGTAATTACACAGCAATAATTAATATCGAAACCAAGGTGAACTACCATAGTTCATTAAAAACATTTATAACGTATTGTCCTTTTATGATTGCAAACAACTGGGATGGAGAAACGAGAGTGAATCTAAGAGAAGTAGATAGCGTTGAATATAAATGAGCTTTATGTTCAGGATATTCCAAATTAGAACATAAAAATAGTCAGGCAATATATTTTTATCTTCAAAAACCCTCCACCCCAAGATTGCGGTTCCATTAAACAAAATATTATGTAAACTTGAAATAAAACACCGTCAACAACGAAAGTTTAAAAAAAAATTGTAATCGGTTCCTGATTTTGCAATTTCCCAATGAAAGTATCGGTAAGCGATTGGAGAAATAATAACTTCGCGATTAAAAAACTGGTGGGTAAAATTAGCCCTTTTTATGGGGATTTCGAAAGGGGTCAAAATCATACATGTCACCATAGAGCAAACGGCCACGAGCAATACACATTGGATTTCGAAAGTGTATGATGAAAATGACCTGGACGGAACTCTCGGAAACAATATTAAAATAAAGAAAGACAGGCAGCAAATGAGCCATATGAAGGCGAAAACTTGACTACAAACTGGGACTATTAGGTTCAGGTGGTAGTCGTCCTAGTGCAATGGCAACCGCGTGTTGCCTCTGCACTTACTGCCCTAGTTGAGCCCAAGCTGGGTTAGGTTTTCACTGAGCAGGAAGCAAATTTATCTGTAAAATCACGAAAGAAACCGGCGCCGCAAGCCTGAATGCGTAGTTTTCATTTATCGTATGGCTTCTTACGAGGTTAGAGCTATATTTAGCTATGAAATCTTCACTCAGGTTAAGTACCGGTGCTCCATTTACAATATTATTACAGTTGGTTGGGAATAGAAAGTGAAACCTTTACCGCATATCCGTAACGTTAGTGCATATCCTTTTCAGGACGAGCGTTGAGTATGATAGAGGAGTTTGCTCATAACATTGAATTTATTATTCATTAACATTATTCATTCATTGAATTTATTAGTATATTGCATTAACATTATTCATTCGTATAGTACATAGAGCCAAACGCAAGCCCCTAAACAACCCTGAATTTTACAGTTTTTAATTAAACTTTTCATAATTAATCTTCCTCTTAAGTTCATGAATGCTAATTTCTGAATGGCATATATTACGCTACAGAAGCATTGTTAGCAAAGTTGATTTTCCACCGGAAAAATTTAATATCTCATTTTGTAAATCTTGGAAGATTGGTGGAACTTTTCCGTATGTACATTTTTCAGTGCACATCTTCCCCGAACCTCTGGGATACGCTTGGAGAACCAGACGTTTGGTAAGATGAGATATAATATCCAAGTTTAGTTTACGATAAGATAATACCTCAGTCTTAACATCCTATTCACGGAATATTCCTTCTAATTGAAATAAAACGAACATTTCAGTGGTTCTCTCGTCGCAACTACATATTTGAATCATTATCATTAGATCACAGGTCCTTTCCCAATACCTAAGGTTTTCAATTAAACATTTACATTTTTGGGACACCAACGACGATTGGATTGACTTGGAGCATTGGAAAAGTGGACCAGCGAAGAATAGAAGCCTTTGAAACATGATAATGGAGGAGAATCCTGAAGATTTAATGGACAGACAAAGTAAGAAACGAGGAAGTATGTAGAAGAGCAGAAGAGGATAGAACCATATGGAGAACTCTACGGCTAAGAAGAAATAGATGGATTGGACACACATTGAGGCACAATGGATTGATTAGGAATATGATAGAAGGAAAAATAGAATGAAAGATCACACGAGGAAGACCAAGAGACATGTACATAGGACAAATTAAGAAAGACGTAAAACAGAAAAGGTATCAGGGACTGAGGGAATTGACATAGAGGCAAATAGAGGCGAACGGAGGGGTGCAATAAACCAATCCTAGGATTGAAAATACTGATGATGATGATGAACGACGATCGTACCACACGCAAACAAGAGTGAAATTAACTGTGGGGCAGAACTACATGCAAGCAAAAAATTATGTCATTCGAAATGGAACTATAGATGGTGATATTACAGTACCTCCTCCATTGAGCGCCACAAGTCGGGGAAGACGAAGTAGATTTCCAAGTCCAAATGCCAGGGATATGGCCACAAGGTAAGCGTCTGTGTTTTGTGTCCACGAGAAGTAGAACTGAAACTGAGAACAAGTTCCGAAATAAATATATTGTTTAAAGTTTTCATGCAAACAGCAATTATTTTACACGGTTACATCCAAAATTGCATTTGGGATCAAATAATCAATGGTCCAAAACGCGCTTTTGTCCTTTTTCGACAAACATCATGTTATTAGATTGCCCATTTTCTGTTATTGATTAATGTTGATTCCATATCCAACAAAGAGTATACCGTAATTGTAGTTTCTAATATATATATTTTTAAATTAAGCGTCATAGTTATGATTAGGAATGGGAGCACCTGATACTTCATGTTGATAACAAAATATAAGTCCGTGAATCAACCAGTTTTCAAAATTTTACCGTAGAACGAAAAAAATATTTCAGGAATAGAAAGATTTACCCATTCCGTTTTCTTTATCCTGTAGAAAAGAAGCATTTCTCTCTCTCTCTCTCCGTTATACCAGCCACGCGGTGATTCTCTCAGGATTTCTCGCCGCACTCAATCGGTATCTATTATTTGCTTCAGGCAAAACCGGTCACATACTCAAAACTGAGGAGAATCGACACATCTTCAGCGTGAACTCCACTTACTTCCGACAGAATAGAAGGCAGCAAAATCGTACTTAAGCGAATGTCCTTTCGTTAGCTATGAAGAGAATGACTGCATCTCATGAAGTAGCTGGCACACTATGAATTTCAGGGCGTCGAAATCTATTTAACGTAATTCGCCTCCTCATTGGCTTCCATCCGTAAAAAATGCCCATATATTCTTTTTTATCCCCATTTTCTTCTCCCTCTTCCTTATTTTTACGCGTGGGTTGAGGGGAGGATTAGACCTTAAATACCGTGACTTTTAGGGTTTCCAGTGTTCAATTACCCCTTTTCTTGCATACCCTTACTGAACGGATGGAGAATATTGTCTGGTTTGAATATGACTCTGTTGTTTTATAAATGAATTTATCAAAAAAGATCTTTCGGTTGATAAGTGAGTGCAGCGCTCAATTGTAGACTTAAAGGTCCTGGGTTCAAAGGAATGATCCCTAAACGAAACCCTTGTATGGTTTCCTGGGTACAACAACTCCCTACCCTCGACAAAAATTATTTATACAGGTATACTGATGAAGGTCTACAAATAGAAAAGTTTTGGAGTTAACATGTGGGATGTTGGAACTACTGAACGTTCAATGAGAAGGAAGCGGAAACATTGGTGGAGTTGAGAGTTGCTGCCAATCAATCTTCGGATTGATCACTAAAGAAGAAACATACTACAAAAACATGCTTTCTTTAGTCACAGATTCTTCAGGGTATCAAAATTCGGAGAAATACATCGATGGAAAAGAGGAGATTAGTCTTTCTTAATGCTAACTTAATGCTTTCTTAACGCAGACCGTCATTAAAACAAGGCCTTCCTTGCCGGGATCTCGAATCCTTAAATACACCGTGGTAACTCTGTGGCAACGGAATAAATTCAACATTCGACGGGAACGAGAAAATTTAAGCATCTACATCAAATCCAGAAGTGTTCGTCATCATGGTTCCTTTATTTCATAATTAGAATTATTCAATATGTTATTCAGATTAAATTTACAGCCCCGAAATGATATTGTGGATTCGTTTTCGGCTTAACCGATAGTTTCGGTTAAACCATTTTGGGGTCCGGTCCTGATTCGGACGGATAAACTAAGTCTTCTGCTTATGGGATGGTGGTTTAACCGTTTTCTGGGTGCATTCAGAAACAAATCCCTAGTCGGATGGCGATGAGACCTAAGACTCGAGTGGGATGGGAAAGAGGGTAAATTTTCCCCAGATGAGCACAAGTTAGAGTCAGTTGCTGCAAAATCTGGGAATTGGTCGTTTCCGTAAAAATATTGATATAGGTGGACGCTTATTACTAAAACCGACAAAAATACAAGTCCATATTGTTACTATTTCGAACATCGTACTGTTATGCGTCTTATATCTCCCATGGAAATATTCACATGGACTCCTTCCGATCCAGTTCAATTCAGTTCACGATACCTTTCCTTTTTATTTACTCTTGTCGCCCAAACAACAATAATATCCCACCAAGGTTAGTTACACTACCCCAGACGTTGGATGAGAATTTCACTTGGGCGTCTGATATCGGTTTCAGAGCGCAGGTACGCCTTCCGGGTGCCCCCGAGATGTTTCTAAGCGGTATCATGTCACTGGACTCTCACGGGTGATATTTCCAAACGTTAATTTCACTCGATTTAAGGCATAGTATGTGGCGAGGTTAACCCTCAACCTTTCCATGGAACCTTCGGGTTGATTATATTGACTTTATGTTGATTAAATAAATGAGTGAGTTGTTTAAGAAGTGAAACGATTGCAGTAATCGGACTCTCTACACAACACGTTTTAGAAATTCGTTATCTTAGAATATTACTTAATAAATAAATAAAGTGTTATTATATGAGTAAACAACTTTATAAAGAACACTCTGGTGGATTAAATATGTATTATTTATTACTTTATGAAACCATTTGAGACGACAAAATGAAGAGAAATAGTAATGAAAACAGAATGTTTGTTGAATTACCTCTTTCCTTATCAGATTTACCGGAATATTCTTTGCTTGGAATTTAAGGCATCATTAAAATGTCTTCGGTGGTATGGGGAGAATTTCTATGATACGAAAGTTAAAGAATTTTAATTTTTGCATTACGCTTTAGATTCTGGCAAAATTTTGTACCTACTAGTTCTCAAGTGTTTGATTGGCGGCATGTGAAATTCATGTATTGTAAATTATTGATTACAAGTGCTAGTCTCGCTAACCATTCGTTAATCCTGTAATTTGTGTGAATTTTTTTTCTCTAAAGCGCGGCAAAAGGCTTATGGGATTTTCTAATAGCCATAACTATTATACTAGCCATAACCATACTACATAAATAAACATAAATTAGGATTGAGATTTGAATCCCAAAGGTTCAAATTCTAAATACATTTTACCTCATAATAAAAATGTCCTCTCGGTTAAATACTGACTGACATGTTGTCTTGATCATGCTCTTTGAGATTCAATAATATTTCAATCTTCCACGAAAATATAGGATACAACTAATTAGAACAAATTTTTAAGTGCTCCTCAGGGTATGGTTTATGGCATAATGCAGTTATATTCGTGTCCTCGGAAATATTACTGTGACCGTTCCCTTGCCCGACATTTCCAAAGCTAGCAGCGGGTTTATTGTGCGATAAGATGTTGGTGATCGTATTATTTTGTATTTTTCTTGAATAAGTTAAGAATCATATTGTCACTGAGAGTTTATAAAACTTTTCATCGGTGATGAGACTGAAAATTTGTGGAATGGCATGTAGTCTTCGACTCCTACTACGCCCAATTTATTTCCTCTGCTTCTCCATTGGAGAAACTGATATTGAAAGTTTCCCCTCGAAAGATGTGGAGCATGGGTCGGTAACCTACAGCTCGTTAAGGGATTACTTAGCATCCAGGGGTATGCACTCGATAGAAACGTCCTACCGTCCCCACGATGCAGTTGTGCTCAATATTAGGCTTCACTTCGAAGTGAACGAACGCTGACGTCTCGCCCGAGTTTCACTGAAGCCTCCCAAAATCTTTTCTATTAACAGATCTAAACTTGGGGTAATCTAATCGTAGGAAGGTGTCCTGAATTCTTGGAGCGTCATATGTCTCAGTAACGCGTGCATCCGCAGACAAGTACTCGCATGACACAAAAAGTCGAAACTCCAAAAATTGAGAACAAGCAATTAGATGGAGAGGTCAGACAATATTTAGAAGGCATGGAAGGAAATCAAATAACAAAACTGTGCTGATATTAAACTAGTAGAATTATTAATCACTCTAGATTAATTGGAAGGCAAGTAATTAACTTAGGGGAAGTTAGAGTTTAGAAAACGTACGCATGCCATGGCTGTAATGAGGTCATTGTTAGAGAGAAATATTACAGGGATGTATTTGTCTTCTTCGTCGTTTTAGAGAAGTTTGAAAGGGTTGATTGCTTTCAAATTATGAGGTTATTGCAGAGGATAAGAGTAAACTGGAGGGTTAGAAGACTTGTCCGTAACTTCTACGTGTCTCAGTTGGCACAAGTGTGGATAGAGGATGGAAAGTCAGGACGGGCAGTGTTCGGAAGGGGATTAAGACAGGGTTTTCCATTACAACCCGTGATTAACAGCGCTAACGAAAAGAATAAAGTAAGAGCGCATAGGGAGGACTGAATGTTGCAAAGAAAGTAAGCCGAGATTTCATCAGAGGAGTCAGAAGATTACAATATTTGTTGGGTTTATCACAGACCAACGACAATCAAGGATAAGAAAACGAAGTTAAAAATATTCTGAAGACGTAAGAAGACGAAGTTAAACATTAAAATAGGATGGCATAAAATTTAACAAGCAGAGTTCGCCTGTCAAGAAAGTTTTTAAGACTAAGATGGGCAAAGTAGTGAATGCATTAAAAGAACTGTGTTAAGCAAAGAAGTTTTACAGTATTGTTAATAAATTTATTTTGCCTAACGGTTACCTACATTGACGTCATGGTAATAATAATTAATAATGGTAGTATTTTAATCGTTTCACAGAAATTGAAACTAGGAAAATATTTTGTATTGCATGTCCTCCTTCATTGCCGAAAAATTTTAGGTGTTTCTTAGCATAAAAATCGTATCATCTAACATTTTATATTGCGCTCGGTTGTCACGTTTTCCAGTGTAATTTCAAACTTGCCGACAGGTTTTTATAGCGAACATTTACTCTTCATTAATGGTAGTTGAGTCCATGTATTTTTCATTAGTTTCGTCCGTAGGCTGCCCTATATCCTGATTCCTATTCTTTGCTATGACCTTTTCCTATAAGACCATCTATCATTTATGTCACGTATTAACTCAGCCCTGGAATATTACCTGTAATCACTGAAATTACGTGTCACCATCTTTGTTACGCGAATCGTTCTGCTGTACATACACGAATTGATGAGAGTAAATTTTTGAACAAATATTCAGCAATGCTAAGCATATCGGAAACTTCACAACAGCTCAAAATTCTAGTATGTGGCTTTATTTTAACATTATTACATTTTATTAATTTAACATTTATCAATTCAAGCGAAAAACGAGTTTTTCCATACGTACCACTTAAACTAAAATTTCTCCATTGAGGATTTGAGCCATTCATTTCTGTTGGCAATCAATTCCATCCAATAAGAGGAAATTGAGGTTTTATTTCATTTCAGCACACAGAAGGGAGCCACGACGTTTTTGAATTTACCTCTTTCAAAGTAAAACTCTTTGTTGTGGTTTATTCATCAGGAATGTGGAGTCGGTCAAACGACAGATATTAGCTTTTCTCTTTCAATTCAACCCGTGCACAGTCTTAATTGACCTCCAGGTAAGCCGATTATCGCCAGTCATTGGGGTTTCAACTAGTTGAAGAGCGGTCGACACGCAATTCCGCGTTCATTAATGCAGCTTGTAAGTGAACAAGTAGATGAGTTTTCCGCCGGATCCCGAGGAAGTTTACTTGGGGGGCGACGGTTGACTTCTTCTCTGGGATCTTCCCCCTCGCTGTCATGGACCACTTCTTTTCTAGATTCCATTCCGCTCAAAGAGATTCTATCACGAGATCGAAAGAGATCAGCTCGTTTCATAAAAGTAAGGCAAAAAATCCGCGTGTGTCGAATACGTCACGGCCTTGCGGATCTTGAGGTCTTCTTTGCCCAATGAACCGCCTTGGCGAGTCATTTCTCGCCCCAGTCATTTCGATACACGATCGGGTTTAACCCGTCTTTAACTCTCTTTACCGCTAAATCAACGAAGTTCTCTCTTTCCTCCATAAAACCTTGTCCCAAACCACTTTCTCACTCCATTTTCGGCACAGGGAGTTCTGAATTCACCTTGTTTTATTTAGGACATTCATTTTCCATCCGTGGTGAATATTGTTTTCATGATCCTGATGATGTATGGAACAGTTTTCTACGCTAAGGTTGGAAGTTGGTAGCGTAGTAGTCTCTAGACATTTTGAAGTGCTTACTAAAGACATCGAGCAAACAAATGCAGACTTGTGACCATGGTGCTGTCAATCAGGGCCACAGATCAGCCGACAAAATATCAATATATATATATATATATATATATATATATATATATATGATAATAATAGAGGGGATAATGTTGGGCAAGCGCGGAAAGGGCAGGAACAGGATAGGGATGTTGGACGGGATTAAGGGAGGAAAGAAGTACACAGAGATGAAGCGGGACCTGAGGTAGATTAGGTTGCTGGATTGGGTTTTGTTTGGAGTTACAAAATATGTATTCAATAGTTGTGTCCATCCAAAAACCTACCTTAACCGGTAGATTACCAAATAATAATAATAATATATGATAATTAGGTACAGCAACAGTACTTAGATCCTATTCAATTCAGAGAATGATCACCGATAAATATCTTATGAATTGCGAACACATACGATTGTTTTTCTAGAATCTCAAATTTTCGTTAACTGTCATTGAAGAGTATTGTTTCCGAAATTTCAATAGTTTTTAATAGCCCAGCTACTTCCGTATGTTTTTATCATTCTTACCCATCCCAACTTTTGTGAAACATGGATTTTTGTCGAGAGATATCGGCACTCGTGATGGAAAGAGATATTAATTTACTTTGTGTTACCTCAAGATTACTCCATTGATTTCAGCTACGAATCATCTGAATAAATAGTAGAGTAGGTATAAACTTTTTCCTAAGATATTTGGCGAATCGCTTTAAAAATATTTGTTCCATTTTTATAAATCCTGAAAAATATTTTTGGAAAATTTGCAAGTGTTTGATGAACTCATTTTAAGTTCGGACCGCAATAAGAGTACGAAGATAATGTAAATTCTTTGTATTTTTTAGAATGAAGTTTGACTATATAGTAAGTAGCTAATTGACACAATTTTCTAACGTAAACGTAAACTGAATTTTGGAACCTACATTCCTGAATTTCCATTAAATTATCATAAATACCTACGTTATTCTACACAGCTTGTGTATCAATTTTAAACAATTCTCCCACTCAGTCGTGAGTTTTCAAAAATAGCAGAAGTTTTTCAAGTATTCCACCGTCAAAAGGAATACTATGAGGCTCTTAAAATGCTATTTTAAAATTTAAGAATCATTTCATATGTAAGGTGTGTTTTAATGGATATCTGGGTCTCTGATGAAAATTTGCGATTTAGCTTTTCGTTATTAAAAACTTTCAAATAAAGTCAGTTCAAGATCAGAGAGATGGAAATAATTGAATTGCAACAAAAAAATAAGAAAATACCTATCACAATGATTTCAGAGGGATCTGGTTCGAGTTTCAAATATTTTCCAATGCAGGGCACATAACTTGGCGTGTTTAGGTGAAATGCCGCATTCGCGATTAAATTTTAACGATGCGAAGCCTGGATACGGAGCCAAGTTAAAATGGTCGTGTTTTTTTAATGCGTCCTGATTACTGCTCTTGAGGCACGGCATATAGAATTAGATGGACGGTGAAAGCAGGTTTGACTGGTGATCATCAATCCCTTTGCGACGTCCAGCATCTCCTCTGGCGCATCTCCGTCGTATTACACTTTCACTGAATGCTTTCACTAAGTAAGTGCTCAGGGGGTGAGAAAGAAACCTACAGATGCCCGAGTAGTTTTTGCTGAGCAAATAAGCCCGTTTAAAATGCCTCAAAGGCTGACTCACTCCTGCAATTGCGGTGTCGTCGAAAGAGTATTTTTAACAGCGCAATGTAAACGAAAAATTCTGTCAATGATCGTCTTGTTGAGTCTCAGCGAATCGTCAATGGCAATCATCGTCATTTTACAGCAATTTTATTTCCATGAAGGCGAGAAAACCTTAAGAAAGTTACCACTTATCCCACTGACTTCTTAAGGACTGAATTAATCTTGGCGCCAAAAATCTTAAAAGATTTTGTTTAGTGTGATTCTAGCTCGCGCAGCGAGCAGAAGAAGACAATCTATTTTTTGACAAAGCCAATCTTTTGGCCCCCAGCTATTGTTTTATGAAAAAAGTTTCCCATTTCCATAAAATTGTTGCGTATCTTATATTTTTCGTTTTGTTTAAAGCTCCATTTTCCGCATTTACTCTCAGTGCGATTAGTAATTAACCCTTTTATCATTGTACTTTATGATGCTACGCTTACATTTACAACCGCGATCCATGTATGTCTACGTTTTAACTAACGCGAATTGAATCGCGTGCAGCGTAGAGGAGCTAGATTTGTATAAAGTAGTTATGACAAACAGAGGAGTGTATCAAAATTGTCAGAGGAGCTAGCCTAAGAATCACTCATGGAGCGAAGGCTAAATTACAGATCACATCTCTTGTATAAATTGGAAGGATGTCTCTTTAGCAATGATGTTGAAAATGTGTTACTAGCCCCATCGCACTACGGTAGGCGAGATTATGTAAACAAAATTAGAGAGGTTGCATAGAACAGATAGATTTAAGATGTAATTTTTCCCACGAACGATAAGGGATAAGATTGACGCTGTCCGACCGCCCTAGGGGGAAAAGGCATTCGGGTAAAAATTATTTTGATGTGTATTCACCCCCTGGCACATGCCCTAGCGGTAGCTTGCAGGGTGCTAAAACACTAATAAATAGTATAATTATTATTAGGTAATCTATCAGTTAAGGTAGGATTTGGATGGACACTAATACCAAATAAATATTTTGTTTCTCCCGAAAAAACACAACCCAATATCCTATTCCACAATATGCCCCTCTTCAGTTCTGTGTATTTCCTTCCTTCCTTCATCCCCTCTAACATCCCTCTCCTATTCCTGCCCCTTCCTGGTTTACCTAACATTCTCCCATCTACCACAGTTTTCAACATCCCCCTGCCGATCAATACTGTATGTCCTTCTTCCATTTTTCAGCTTCTTAATGATTTCTCCCAATATTCCTTTCTCCTCGCCCACCCTGCCTAGGACTTCATCATTTGTTTTCCTTTCAGTTGATTTCACCTCCATTCCTTCTCCACACCCACATTTCAAAAGCCTCCAATCTACGTCTATCCTCCTGCTTCAGTGTCCATGTTTCCCAGCCGTACATAACTACGCTCAATATCAAAGATTTGACGAGCCTTTTCTTAACATCCTTACTCAACGTCCCTGCCATAAATTCTCTCCTCCTCTTAAAGTGTCTTTGCCTAGTGCAATTCTTCTCCCCCTACTAGTTTGACCATTTTGGTCCAAAACACTTCCGAGATACGTAAACTGTCCTTCCTGCTCTATTTTGATCCATCCTATTTTAATGTTAAACTTAGCCTTAGTCTGGAAAATCGCACAATCTTTATTTTATTTATATCGATTCTCATCCCATAGCTATCGCACTGAAATTCCAATTCATTCAACAATGCTTGCAAAGGTTGACTGACAAAGAGCTTGGTCATCAGCAAACCTAACTGATTTTACGAATTCCCCACTGACATTGATTCTATCTCCAGTTCTTCCCTTGCCATTTTAATCATTTCCTCCACGTATGCGTTGAACAGAACCAGTGACAATGGGCAACCCTGCCTTACACCTCCTCCTAACACTGCCCATCCGGACTCTCCGTTCCCCACTCGCACCTGAGCAGTTTGAGACATGCATTAGGTTATCTTCCTAACCTCAAATTTATTCCTATTTTCTGCAATGTACTCATTAGTTTTTCCCAATTCACTCTATCAAACGCCTTTTCGAAATCTACGAAACAGGCAAATACGTCCTGATTGTATACTATATTCCTCTTGATTATTGATATCATTACATCAATGGCATCGTGCTTGCCTCTCCCCTTCCTAAACCCAAAATGATCATCCCCTAAGTAACCATTTGCCTTGCTCTCCATCTTTTTGTTGGTGATCCTGAGAACCACTTTAGTTACGTGGGAAATCAAACTAATTGTTCTGCAGTCCTCACATTATGTAGTAATTACTTTTTTCGGAATAGGAACTAGCACAGATCTCACAAATTCTTCCGACCAGATTCCTTTCTCATAGATGAATCAGTCCATATAGAGTCTTTTTCTCAACATTTTCCTAAACATGTTAGTAGCACTGCAGGAATGTTGTCTACCCCCGCAGCCTTATGACAACTCCTTTAATGCTCTTTCTTTCTCTCTCATCGGCGAGTATGCCTGGACCCAAGCTACCTTCCTCTACGTCATGCTCTCTTCCTATGTCTAACCTTGTTGTCCTAAGTTTTTTACCATACAGTTCTTCTCTCTTGGATCTTTTCTGTGTCAACTTATCTTATCCGACGTATCTCTAACTTTTAGCACAAATCTTCCCTTCTTACTTCCCAATAGTGTTTTAACCTTATTGTATAGAGGACCAGTTTCACTCTTCCTCTCCAAACTTTTCATATTCTTGCACTTCGTCTTCCACCATGCTTATTTTGCTCTATTTGCAACCGGTCTCAAGTCATTTGTTAACTCTTTGTACTTACTTCTACCTAACTCTGTATTTACATTCTTCAATTTTCTTCTCTATTCTATATTTCTAATGATCTCATCTGTGATCCATGGTTTCCGTGTCTTTTTCCAATTAACAGTTCCACGAGTTTCTTTTGAGGCTTTCGATATCCCTTTTTTTGACATTACATGTGTTTCCATTTTCCTCAATATAACTCCGATCTTTGCCCTCACTCATGATTTTGTCTACAGCCTGCTGATACTCCTTCCTTGTCATTCTAGTTAATGATTCTAAATTCCATTTCATAACCCGCCGCACCTGCCTTTATCTTTTTGAATCGGACGATACACTTCATGAGAACTAAATTGTGATCAGAGTCCGTATTCCCTCTCGGTAAACTGTGTGAATTGATTACACTGCTCCTAAATTTGTGCTTAACCATTATATAATCTAAACGATACCTTTCTGAGTCACCTGGAATTTTTCATATTTACCTAATAAATACTATATTTTCCATCTATAATAATAGGTTATTAAGATATGTGTTATTAGGAATATTGTAAGGAATAAAATCGGAAGTGGATTAAATCATATATCCACGTCGCTCATCAAAATGGAGTAAGTGAAGAAACCTTTTTTCAACCAAAGATTAACCGGAATTGTAATTTGATATTGATACCAATTTTTGGAATATGCATTTTTATCTGCCTCAGATTTGACTAATAGATATTACTTTAAGCCATGGTAATTACCAGACATTTTCACTTTCATATAAATTGAACAAGGGTCGCTGTAGTCCAGGGGGTAGAGCGTTGGACTACTGACTGGAGGGTCCCGGGTTCGATTCCCGGGCAAGGCACTCTGGGCACCTACAGCTCCACCCAAGCCACAATAATTCCATTTTTCGGGTACCAGATCTTCCTGGGGAACCATAACCGGCACAGGGAAAGGAACTGGACCCCCTACCCTGATGTATGAATATTCACACGCCGTCGGGCTTAGTACATGGGTGAACTCTACCATCATCTGCTAAACCGATTTGATCGGGTTGATTACTGTGTTTATGGTTTAAAACATTAGTCAAATCACAAAAACAAAAATTTGTGATTGATTTGTGTGTATGATATATTTTTTATTTAAAACTATTAGAATAACCTCTCTACGAGCAGTTTTTTACCACTCTTTTTTTACCACGCTTTTAATAAAATGTGAAAAATATCATGCTAATAGTTAATTTAAAAAGGGTGAATGTATTTTCGTCGGACACATATTCCTATTGTCGAAAATGTTTACAAATACGCCCAAAATATGGTAATTTTCGAATACATTTTGGAGATCAAATATTAATATTGAAGGCACAACAGTATGATTGCCGCATACATTTACACTCACCGTAATTAAAATGAATTGTTCAAGTAGACGTATAATATTTGATATTTTAGCATGTTTTTCTGATTTCAAAGGGCGTAATATGGCTATTAAAAATTAACATTATGTTTTGGTTCCGTTTCCGAGGGCTTTGGCATGGGAGCATATCCTCTTTCACCTCGAAGCTCCAAGACTAGCAGCTTTAGGATTTCATATGTTTCATGTAAAAAGCTTGGTTCTTTTTTCTCCTTAATATACTCTCTTTTTGATGCAAATGATATTTTGGATATGTGTATAGGTAATGCCTCTCTTCTTCAACCGATAATTGGCAATACGAAAGAAGTGTCAAATTAATAGTACACTGCGCACCAGTAAGATCAAGTTCATTCACACTTCTATGTCGCCAGGAGACACAGTTTTCTTGGCCGCTTCCATTTCTTCATTACGGCCCACTATTCTATTTCTTGAGTATCAAACGTAAGTGTTCATTGTTTAAATGGTCACGCCCGGTTTCTCAACTCACAGGATCCATCTAAGTGCATCAAAAGTAAATAATGGTCTCCTAATTTGCCAAGCGGACCTGAACATTCAACTCTCTGTGTGGTAAATTAGCCAGACTTACAATGAAAATTTACTATCTTCCATTGAGGATTCAGAAATGTTAACGGAAGGCATTTGTAATTCTGAACTGAGCCAGTGGATGGCCTGGGTAACTAATGTTTTTTTCCCGTGAGTTGCGTGTTTGGTTGAAAGCATTCTACGTACCATGGGAAGACTAAACTGCTCATTGAATTTCACCTGAGCAAGTCTTATTCAGTTGTTCCAAATCATCGTCTTAGTTAATAACACAGGCCTACAAAAAAATTTTTTTTTTGGTGCCGGGAATCTTTGTGATGATTTTAACTATATTTGTAGAGCTGAATCCAAATATGAAATCCGTTTTTATTTAACAGCTCTATTTTTTTTAGATATGGCACATCTTACGATTAGTTGTTTTAATATTTGATATATTCCGGAAAATAATTTTCAAAGTTAAATAAATCTATAAGTATACTAATTTATAACCACTCTGCGGTGTTCCTTTTATTTTCAATAAACTGTCAATAAGTTTTATGCATATTTCTATATTGTAGGCCAATGAGATAATTATTAATATAATATTCCCATATCATCATGTAGAAGATTTTTTTACGTAAGTAACAACATATCCATATCTTGAAAACTATAGCTGATAGGAAAAAACTAGTGTCATAATTGGATTCAGCACCCTAATTGTTCTTTAAACCAGCATTAAAAGCTCCGGCACCAAAACCACTGTTGGCCTGTGTAATTAGTCTTAGGGTTTTCAAATGATATCTAGAGTAGGTATTTTTAATTTACATATAATAGTGAAATTTTCTAAGTAATAAAATTTAGTATAAAATTGTTGATAAATTACTTAAATATTGAAGCAGGCTAGCCTTCAGGGATATATGTACAAACATATCGTAACCCGTATATAATGTGTATCGTAATATATATATATATATATGTGTGTGTGTGTGTATATATATATATATATATATATATATATATATATATATATATATATATATATATATAGTCACTTTCTTGGAAAAGCCACGAACGTGCACAATAAAATTCACTAAATAGTCATAGCAAACACAGAAACCAAAACATATAAAAGAGGGACTCACTAGTTCTCGAATTTTCGGTGGTGCAACCACCTTTCTCAAGAGGAATTAGGAACAGAAATATAGTTCTGTTCCTAATTCCTCTTGAGAAAGGTGTTTGCACCACCGAAAATTCGAGAACTAGTGAGTCCCTCTTTTATATGTTTTGGTTTCTGTGTTTGCTATGACTATTTAGTGAATTATATATATATATATATATATATATATATATATATATATATATATATATATATATATATATATATATATACATTCAAACACAAAATCTCACCATACGGCGAACAAATATTCATCCTTTATGTGTGTTCCTATCCCCTTCCCTTATATCTATTTCCATGTGAATGAATTATATATATATATATATATATATATATATATATATATATAGTCACTTTCTTGGAAAAGCCACGAACGTGCACAATAAAAATCACTAAATAGTCATAGCAAACACAGAAGCAGTTCTGTTCCTAATTCCTCTTGAGAAAGTTGGTGCACCACCGAAAATTCGAGAACTAGTGAGTCCCTCTTTTATATGTTTTAGTTTTCGTGTTTGTTATGACTATTTAGTGAATTTTATATATATATATATGGCGGGATTTTCAAGTTTGAATATGTATATACATATATATAACTTTTGGACGGCACAATAGAACACAGAATAAAACAGATAACACGTAAAAGGACACTCACACTGTAGATGATTTAAGGACACTCACACTTAAATCATCTACAGTGTGAGTGTCCTTTTACGTGTTATCTGTTTTATTCTGTGTTCTATTGTGCCGTCCAAAAGTTATATTGCTCTCGTGAGTACTTCCGCATCATCTATAAATATAAATAAATAAATAAATAATATATATATATATATATATATATATATATATATATATATATATATATATATATATATACATACATATTCATTCACATTGGTATAGATATAAAGAAAAGGGATAGGGATATACAATATAGATAGGGACAAAACATAGGATTGGCTGGGTTGAAGAGCGAAGGAAGCAGATCACAAGCGCAAAAAAGTTTCCTTGACCAGTCCCGGTTAAGTTTCAATGGGCTGAAAGCATTGAGAATGCTTAGAGGGAAAAGGGCATTGATGAGGGAGGGATTTTGGCCGAAAGACATCGCTACCTAACCCATAAAAAGAAAAAGCAAGAGTATATGAGGACTGTAGAATTATACGAGGGTCATCCGGAAAGTAGTACCCGTTCGTGCCGCATGAAGTGCTGACGACGCGAGTAGCCGCTGGACGAGGTCAGATAGCTTCAGTGGCTTGTCTGCCTTCTCTGAGCCAAGTTGCGTGACGCTAGCATTGCCTGTGTTGTTTCTGTGATTGTTTACAATGTTTAAAAAAATTGAGAACGCCGCCAGTTGTGAAGTGAGGGCAGTGATTAAATTCCTCAATGCAAGAAACGTTCGCCCATGTGATATTCATCGCCAATTAAAGGAGGTGTATGGAGACAATGTAATGGACGAGTCGTCTGTTCGGCGGTGGTGTCGCAACTTCAACATGGGGAGGGGGAACACACACGACGATGAGCGTTCGGGGAGACCGTCTGTCATTACAGACCAACTGGTGAGCTCAGTTGACGAATTCGTGAGGAACGATCGGCGCGTCACAATTGATGACATCTGTGAGCATTTTCCCAATGTTTCTCGAACAATTGTTCATGAAATTGTTAAACACCATCTGCATTATGCAAAAATTTGTGCAAGATGGGTCCCTCGCATGCTTACAGATGAGCACAAAACCAAGCGTATGGCTGCAGCACTGACGTTTTTGGGACGTTATTCTGATGAAGGAGACTCTTTCTTGACTCGCATAATTACTGGTGACGAAACATGGGTTTGTTATGCATCACCTGAGAGTAAACGACAGTCAATGGAGTGGCATCATGCTCATTCACCAAACAAACTAAAAAAATTCAAGACAGTTCTGTCCACCAGGAAACTCATGGCAACCATTTTCTGGGATCGACGAGGTGTATTGCTTATTGATTTTATGGCCCGTGGAGACACTATTAATGCCAATGCGTATTGTGAAACATTAAAGAAATTACGGCGGGCAATACAAAATCGGCGGCGAGGTCTATTGTCTACTGGTGTCATTCTCGTTCATGACAACGCCAGGCCTCATGCAGCTGGGATAACACAAAAACTTTTGCAGCAATTCAAATGGGAAACTTTCGACCATCCACCGTATAGCCCGGACTTGGCCCCTTCAGATTTTCATCTCTTTACAAAGCTTAAAGACTTTTTGGCAGGAAGAAGATTTGACAGCGATGAAGAACTTAAAGAAGGAGTGACCCTGTATCTCAATGAGCTGGCGGCGAAGGACTATGCAGCAGGAATACAGAAACTTGTCACACGTTATGACAAATGCCTTAATTTGCTTGGAGATTATGTTGAGAAGTAGTTTAAAGTATCCTCTTTCAAATAAAATTTTTTATGTTTGTTAATATTTACTTTTGTGTCTTTATTTCACGAACGGGTACTACTTTCCGGATGACCCTCGTAAGTTTGATTTCACGCGTGGAAAACTCAGGATTTGGGGTCATCATTGAGAAGATGGAAAGAGAGTGAGTAGTTAGGAATATAATAAATTTGAATTTAGAAAGGGGATGGACACGTGTGATGGAATAGCAAACAATGAATCAATAGTCGAAAGGAAGATAGAGTCTACTCTAGATTCATTTATATGTTTCCTGAATTTAGAGAAGGCGTTCGACGGAGTGCGGAGTCAACTGGTACGGAGTCAATTATATTATTAATAAATTAGAAGACTAAGATAAATATCATACTTGGGGCGTATCGTAAACTAGGAAAAATAAAACAGTTCACCTATTATGGAAGTATTTTCAACGAGGGTGGGCATAGAGGTTAGACATTTAAAGGAAACATGCGATGGATAAATATGTGTTCACAAAGAGGAGGAAGTTGAATATAAGCACCTTAAGGGAATATGTACATAAAAAAAAGACTAGTGAAAACTTTAATATGGAGCGTGGTTTTTATATGGCTCAGAAATTTGGTCGTTTGAGCAGGAGGATAAACATAGCTTTGGAGGCCTTTGGGATGTGGGTGTTAAGTAGCGGAGAAAAAATGAAATGAATGGAAAGGAAAACCTACGATTAAGTTATAGGCATAGTAGGGGAAGGAAGAAGAATGCTGGGAGAAATTCGAAAGCAGGTCAAGTGTATGCAGGAGATACTGAGAAAATACATATGGGATGCTGAAGACAGTAATAGAGGGAAGAAGGCTAGAAAAGCGAGGCAGAGGAAAATAAAAAGCATTTTGGATGAATTTTAGGGAGGTAGAAAGTATGAATAGTTAAAGAATAAGTTATTAAAAACATTTAGTTTAATAGCATTTAGCATGGGTTCGAAGGTTATTTGTTGTTATGCTAATCTCCGTACATACATATACGAGCATATACTCGAATACACATACATATACAGTTTTCCCCGACTTGTTTTCTCAATTTATGGGACATAACGCTATGCGTTCCTATAACTAATGACCCCACTGAAGGTTGCAGAGTTGTGATACGATTTTCCTCACTTTACAGGTGTGAGCGAAAATAAAGTGACTTTGTAATTATTTCTGCCAAACTTGAAATATATTCAATTTCCATTGTTATGCAATCCTCGGTTTACCTTAGCCTTGGAAACACAATTAACTCCTACAAAGAAGAAGGTTAAATGGCGCCACTGATCTTGATGAGAATAAGAACGCATCCTCGTAATGGCTAGACCTTGATTATGAAACTATATTTCCGGCACAGATGAGCGGATGAAGGCGTTGAATCGCTGAAGCCGTTAGCACTGAATCAACTGCTTGTGTCGAAGGCATGTCAAATTCAATGTACACAAGTCGGTTTAACATGAATAAACCTCGGTGATCATTTGTAGCCAAGTTCCAATTGAAGGTAAGCTATATAATACTGCGAAACATCAAAGATCTAAATTGAAATCGAGATAATTCGTTAAAACAAATTTTTGCTATCAAAATACCATTAATCAAGTTAAATCAGTTTTGCACAGTAAGAACCAAAGTTTAGTGACGGCCTCAAACACAAGCGTAGAAATATGGAAGTACTGCATTGAAACATACGTCTTCATGCTTCTCAATGATAGTGAGGCGTGGATTATGCAGCAGGAAGGAAGATGTGATGCGATGGAAATGTGTTGCACCAAAATGAATACCAAATAATGATGGGGAGATCGAGTGATTAACAAAGAGGCTATGTA
The DNA here is from genome assembly GCA_037158775.1 of Hetaerina titia. Lineage (NCBI taxonomy): Eukaryota > Metazoa > Arthropoda > Insecta > Odonata > Calopterygidae > Hetaerina > Hetaerina titia. The sequence continues at coordinate 54,930,048 of CM073771.1, forward strand.
AAGAGTAGAAGAAGAAAGATTTAATGAAAATGTTTAAATGAGATGGTATAATCTTTTGGAACACAATTTGAGACTGGGTGGCCTGATGAAGGAAGTAATTGAGTGGTATGAACTCAAGTGGTAGAACCTGGATTGGACGAATTAAAAATATAACGACAGGTCTGAAATAGAAAAATATGTTGACCAGAGAAAATTATCCCGATGGGGAAACTGAATTAAAACATGAACAAAACCAATCCTAATAACAAAGGCAAATGACGATGACGTCTCTGAACACCCTAGGCTAAGTTGTGTGACTCTGGTGAAATTCTGATCCTGCAGGTGGCACAGGGAAAGGAGCTAACTCACCTGCCCTGGTTACGTGAACTTCACTCGCCTAAAGGCTAGTAAAAGTTGAGTCGTTATCTTTATCCATCAAATCGACTGTTTGCGATTATCCGTTTACTGAATTCTGTTAAAGATTTCATATAAGTTCAAAGAATTTTTGGTTTGGAGAATATTACCGTTCGGCTTTTTTTTAGGGAGGGTCAATCGTCTTTCGCTTTTCGGCGATCACACCTTGGCGAATTTTTTCTCCCACCGCTTGGTTTGCAGCTTCCATTATTTACGGCTCATTTAAGAATAAGAGTGAAGGAAAACGGGGCATTTCAAGCACTCCAGCTCCATCGCGGTCTCATGCGTCCGCTACTCGTGTTTTACTTCTGACTTGAGGTGAAATGACTCGTTCCACATGTAACCTCTTGATTTCAGAGGATTTATTCAACCGTAAACTCGGTTGGCACGCTCAAAGAGCCAACCATCGTTAATGTCACAATATTATGAGGCTGTACCCGAAACATGACGTGGTCGTGTGTTTCCAAAGATAGTGGAATTTCAGTCGTATCGAAAAGAGGTAGGGCATTTTTACTGCATTACTGCATTTCCGTACGAACCATAAGGAGGGAATTTTCTATTTCCATTTATTTCGCTCTAATGTGCTGTAATCGTCCTTTCTTAATTGCTTATCTGTAACCACTTACATTTCTGGATCGAGTGCAATGTACGATGGTTTGAAATCTCTCAACATTCGAACTAGAAACTCGCCTGTATCATTAGGCGAACCCCATATATGGCCTTCATCTCGGTAAATACGTAAATGTGTCTTGCCCAACTCAGCGTCCAGTTGTTCAAATGTTATTTCATTAATTGTTAACTATTAGGCATTCCTTATTTATTCAAATATATTTTTACTGAACGTCCAATGCTTTTTCATATTTAAAACTGATCGTTTAGCTCTACCGATTGGGAGTGACTTCTTGTTTTTTTTTTGCTAATATTATTTTCCTAAAATTATCTTTTCTTCAAAATCAAGGATTTAATTTAATTTTTACTTATGCCTGCACAACTGCGCGCCAAGATTTTATTCAATGTGTGGTGTCTTGTCTGTATTTAAAGATTTGGTATCCACTTTTACATTTTTCTCCTTGCGTGGCAACACCTGAAACGGATACAAAAACAACAGAGCACAACTTGCCACAAAATATGAGTGAAAAGAATTGGTAATTTCCATGAAAGATACAGTTTCTTCTTAATACACATGAAATGTATTTTCAAGTTGAATATATTGCCCTTAAATGAGCGCTACTAGTGATTGTCTCGGAGGATGGAACGAATAGGAAAGCTCTTCACAAAACCGCAAAATGAGACATAAGTGTAGCAGTTATATGGTCGCGATCAATAGTACGCAACGGTTGTTCAGAATTTGCTGAACAAGCTGAAAAAAGTTGAATAAAAAGATTCCTGCAAACACTTATAACTGGATTGTGCTTTTTAACATCAGATGTAGCATTCCTGACCCTCTTCTCGAGAGTAATCCACGGCGACTGCGTAGCTCCACGCACTAGCTTCGAATGCACCATGACAATTATGCCGTTATACCACACCATATCTATTCGAAGTTGTGATACGTTTATAGGGAACACAATCAACCTGGACAATTGAACATTAAGTTAGTATGAACATTAAATTAACCTAGAAAACTAATAGCAGTACTTACAGGTCACACTAACTGATGGCCGTAAAAAACATCTTAAGGATGAAAAAAGTTTGGATCCCATCGAAAAAATTGTCCACGTAAGAAGGTATGTAACAAAATTTGTGCTGAGATGCTTTAACCAGGGCATTTAATAAAATTTAAATAATTCAGCGGACATTGGGAGCAGATATTCCCCTCAAACTAACTGGCAACTATTTATTTGTTTTGCACTATTTTTTGTCAATCCAATGACATGCTAAAAAAAACTATTATCCACCATATTCTTCAGTCTAGACTCGAATGTGTTGAGATACAAATCAGTTAACTAATGTATACTCTTGACTATGTAGGTCTTAGAGACTGATTACAGGCGACGAGACGCAAAAAAAAGCAAATTAACACTAATTAAATAAAAACTTAGAGTAAATTTTTTCGTTTATGTTTCTCAGGCTGTGTATAATAATTACTCCACTCTTACGGGTCAACGAGGTTGTTTAGTAATTATTTTTACCACAGGTTTCACAGCGTTACTAGCTTTTTATTTTAGGCAGTCTAATGCGTTTTGCACTCATTATTCACTTCTTCATCGACTAACTATACATAGGTTTTGTTATCTTTAGAATTCTTTTCAAATGATGGTCAGCAGTTTGTCGCATTGTTTGTCTTAAACTGCCTGCATTTTCATCTCGTTATCGTCACTTCCTCCACCCCTTTGCTGCCACAGCAAACACGGGGAGATGACTTTCCTCTGAGAATGACTTTATAGTAATTGCGTGAAAATTTCCTTAACGTCATAAACGACGAACAAAATTACGAGGCACAAATATGCCCTGCATGGCGCACGTTATCTCATTGTCAGCAAATAGTTAATTGACTAACGACCTACTCCTTGAATTTACATTGAACGAGTTTCCTTTCTACGAGGAATTTTCCCGGAATCATTAAAATATTTCGCTATACATGTTCGAGTCTCCTCTCTTATTGGCCTACTAGTTATGTTTATTATTTTTAGTTTACCCTGCTACATAAACTCAAGTTTCTTTGTAGTTGGTAGCCTTGAAAATGTTCCATATTTCGCAAGGATACCGATTTTTTTTATGGAGTGTGATGTAAATGGCTAAATTCTCTGTATTCTGGAACTTGCACTTGTTTCCCTAATTAGATTAGTTTATTTACGTGCTTTTCTTGCGATGGAAAATCTTCCACTGACTGGTGGTGCTTTCCAGCGAAGCAGAAAATAATGGAAACCGGAATCAAGGGAATTTTCCGGACGACCCGACTTTCAATTAAACGTAGCAACGTGTTGCCTCAACGCACTTTATAACACGTTTCTCCAGTAGTTTTTGAAGCCATTCTATTCTATCCTCCTGTAAGAGGAAAAAAAGGGGAACAGGACGGTTGCCCCACTTCTTTAGCCGAGCCAAAGTGTAATTCTGTCCTCCGGAATTACATTGTTTCATGTGTATAATATTTTAAAGTGTTCATGTATTTACTTTTGTTTTAAATGTACGTAATAAGTATGCTGGAGTTTAACACACTTTCTCCTTTCAATAAAAGTTGCCGTAGGGATGAAAGATGCTAATGAAGCTGGTACTTCCAGTATCAAAGTTAAACGTTTTACTTTGAGCCATTTGAATGATATGTAACTAAAGGAGGGAATACTTGCTCACCTTAAACGTTTTCTTAAACACCTGAGATACAGAAACCTCTATATTAAGTTACGTCCAGTTAAAGCGACTTTATTAACGAATAGTTGGAGATTGGAGGCCATCTTCAGGACTTCGGATTCATCTTATGAAAAACAAGGTCTGTCCCAAAAGTTGTAGGACTTAGCCGATTAAAAAAATTAATTGCCAGAATCGATACATTCACTCAAAAGTCTTCGAATTAGTACCCTTGTTCGTCTACACATCGCTGCCAGCGGATTTTCCACGCCTCGTACGCCTTCTGGAAGGCGCATCCCAGAATACTGCTAAGCTCCCTCGTCACGGCATGTGGTAACGCTTCCACCGAGAGGCGTCATGACGTCTTTTCACCATGGATTCGAGGCGGGGAAAGAGGAAGAAGTCTGGTGGGTCAACATCAGGCCTGTGGGGTGACTGAGGCAGGGTTCCCATGTTGTGCCGGGCCAGGTAGTCCATTTCTTAGAGACCACTCCCTGCACCAACTTCACACACACCTTTCTCATGCCAATGTTTTAGGTCACAAGTTGATGCACATTACTTTTAGGGATGCCAAGTTCATCAGAAACAATGCGAACACTTAATGTGCGATCCCTGTCCAACAAAGCCTTCACTCTTGCAAAATTTTCTTCACTTTTTGAGGTCGAAGGCCATCTTGAAAGTTCAGCGTCTTCAACATCTTCTCTACCCTCCCAAAACAACTTGTAACACCCAAAAACACCCCATCTACCGATAGCGTTATCACTATAAGCTGCCTTGAGCACGTCAAGTCTTTTTCCTCGTTTTGTACAGTTTCACACAAAATTTGATGAAGTAGCGCTGTTCCAATAATCAGTTCATGACAGAGCGTAACGCAGTCACGAGGTTTCGCAAACGAACGATCCGCACCGCGCAAAGACTATGGGCCAACGGCCAGCGCCCTCGAGCTTTTCCTGAGACACCCCTCCCTCGAATCGAGCTAGAGAAACCGCCGCCCGTCCGTCTGTCTATCCGAGAAAAAAATAAGTGTTACTACTTTGGGACAGACCTTGCACGTCCAATATATAGTAGTATTTACTGAAGGAGAATGCTGAGCATCTATGGAATTTCAAACAAAAAATCACTATAAAAAATCAATTATCACCTCTTGGTTTGATACACAAAGCCATGCGGTGTGTGGAATTTTCACATTAGAGAAGAAGGGCCCCTTCACTGTGCGGCCAGTCGTTACCAAATTATTATGAAGACCAATTTTGAAATTAAGTTGAATAGGTTCAAATATACATACTTCAGTAAATGAAATGGGATGAATAATGGCTTGGTAATGGAAACGTACATGCCATTAACGTAGCAGTATTAACATATGGAAAATTATTTTTTTTTAGAAATTTTATTTAGAAAATTCTTGGATGCTTTTCCTACGGAGCAACTTTCAGAGAAATCTCGGCAAATCAGCCGTATAGACTCGATTGCCAATAGAAATCAGGTTCATGTGAAGTAGTTCTTTTATTGCACATAACACATCTAGGGCAATAAAAGTTGTCAAATGACTGCCAAACGTGATTTGATGAAGCCTAGTGACAATCTTATTTCACAAAAAATTAACTTGGTATCTTTCATCTAGCTTTTGCATAACAGTAAAAGGTTATCATTCTTTATTTACCGGTCAATAATTACGATTAATTCTATTTAAATTTGGAAATATCATCCGACTTAAAAAGTTAATATAAATTATATATAGTAATATATATAGTAAATAAATAGTAAAATAGTTTTATTGGAATGAATGTATTTTTGGAATTAGTTTGATTGCTTTTTACTAAGATTTCACTATAAATTTTGAAAAATAACATCGTAATGTCAAATTAATTATACTAGTTTTGTATGCTGACTTCAAAATATTGTAGTAAAATCAGACTGAAGATAATTTGCTGATCTGTTGGCAGAATTAAGTTGTTATTTTCTTGAAAAACAACACCTTGCGTTTAAGGCCCTGTACACGTAAGATCATTTCTGAGTCAATAGTTTTTTATTCCTGACTAAATCTCCCATTTGGTAAGTCATTGCTGAAAATAAGACTGTTTATCTGTTTTTTTATATAGCAAATATTGAGGTGCGACTTAAATTTCCCCGTTTTAAAGAATTCTTAAAGAAAATACGTAAGTACGTGTTTGTTAGATCATATTTTAGGTGCCCGAAGTATGAAATGTCAATTTGTGAAAACCTTAGGGTAACACTTCAAGATCTAGCTATCAACGGCGCATGGCTCTCTTTTAAGCTCTACAGACAATTTACGCTAATTACCCACCCTGAATAAACGTAGAAAATTACGTCAGTAACTGTGTGACTCTCACTCCTACTGCTCGATTCAATGTGCGCACCTCTTTACGCGGAAAGACGAAATACAAGATTTTTTATGCCACTATAGGTAATCACCACAAGTTAGCAACTGATTAAAATGGGATCATTACGCATCATAACAATGAAGCATTGATACTAATGTCACGGTAGTATTGGGTGAAAGACGAATTTTAAATTCACTTGACCGTTGACTGGAGCGTGATATAAAACTAGCGAAAAGTATTTAATGATGTTAGTCAAACTGAAATGTTCAGATGAGTTATATAAATAAACGTTTTAGCTCTTTCAGCATTCGCAGTAATACTATATTGCAATAATAGACTCGAATAAAATTGGTATCCGATTATCCGTGACGAAAATCTCGACCGCTTGGTGTTTAGGCTCAGTCACCAGTATCAGAGAAGTCTAAACATGTGGATATTAAGTATCGGGCGAAGACTAGGCCATTGAGCAATGGTGTATTCATGATTTTCCACAGAGAAGAAATGAATTCCGTCAACTTGTTCAAATTGAAATAATCGCTTTCATTTCAGAAAATCATATCGGTATTCTTGGAATGCAAGCAAGCAATTATTTCAATGTTCACGAAAGGGCTACACGGAACATGCGTTTCTTTCTTGTGATTACCTGCTGTCCGAAAGATTCCGGGTTCAAATCGGGGTGACTTCTCTGGAAGCCCATGCTTGAGCTATTTTATTGTTCACAAATGACACACCGAATCGCTCTAAGAACCCGAAGAGGACGCGTAAAGACGCTGGCTCCCTTTTCTGAATGTATTAATATCATATTACGCTGTGGGGGATAATTGACAGGTGAAATCTACCTTAACCTGTCAAACCTGATCTTTAGGTGGAAGACTGTGACTTGATGCACCCTGTACAGCAGCCTGTGTAGAGGCTTGACATTTGCAGTTTACAATGCGAAAAAAATTGTTTTAAGGAAAGAGAAAAAATGGATTTTCAAAAATAAAACGAGTCTTGATGATCTGTCGAGATCTTAATCTTTAATGACGAGGATATGCAGTATTAGCTCGATTTACTATATGATGGCCGAGATGATGCCGTTCATAATTCTCTTCAAAAAGTCTCGCGTAAGATAAAACAACAGTCACGTCAACACAGGATCCAAGCTTCAATCATCCCGATCACCCGGTGAGAAAGGAACGCATAAACTTTACCCACAGTAGCAATCCAGTTTACTCATTTACCTTTGCATAGATTTAACTTGATCCCTCCGAGGATCTTGAAAATCATCTTTCTGCTTATGGCTACTTTAAATTTTGCACGAACTTAATTAATTTGAAAAAATAACAAGTTTAAATCGTTGCCAGTGGAGTAGTTCGTCCTATGGTCTTTATATTTCGAAGCAGCGAGTAAAAAAATCATGCAATCTTCTGAAAATATTCATAAAACCAACGTATTTACTGAAAAATATGAATTAAATGTGCCCCACTAGGATTTTATACACATCAGATTCACGCTAATGTGTATTTAGTGCGTATCATTGCATTTCAAGCATTGTACAATTCAAGCTATCTCACTACGCAACTTCGATTATGATGCGCAATACCTCTTCGGAGTCAGGAAACTCGAAATGAACATTTCATATCTCAAGAGAAATATTGATCACCGGCAATTTAGAGCATTGTCATCTTCTGCCATATCGTTTGTAGCCATCCTGGTTAATGAGGCGATTCTCCAAGTGAATATCAGTGCGGAAATGAACGCGCAAAATGAATCTCTTTCTGTCTGACTGAGAGGAGTCTAAATCCGTCTTATTTTCCCATTTAAGGTACGCGATGCGCGATGGACTTCTGTGTTACCGGAGAGACAAAGCGTGACCGATGGCCTTGAGGTGGCGAGAAAAACACCGTTAAGGCTTCATGGGACACTTCTCAGTGGAGCTGGAGAACGAGTCAGAGCATCTTCCGCTTCGCAAGGTGACATCGCGAGGTAGTGGAGAATGCATGCATCCACTCTCATGTACAGTAAAACCTGTCAAAGGTGGAATCGATTTCGTGGCATTTCCGGGATAGTCAGGCTTTCTGTCTTCGAAAGATTAAAACTATAGGCGTGAATGCGTTTCGCTAAAAAAATAACGGGACGCATAAGCAGGATCAAATTTAATTTCATTAAATCATTTTCCTTTCAAAACAGTCCAGAAAAAGAAGTAGGTGATTTCAAAGAAAGGTGTTTTGTGGCCTGCAGGGGATGTTTAAACGATAGGCGACTGGAAGTCCGTACCAGATTGTTTAATGATTTAATTTTGTGTGAACATTTTCTTCCGCCTTTCACAGATTCAAATGCAACACTTTCATACAAGAAATGTACCGTCGACTACTTTCCGAACGTATCTCGCAGGTTCCGTGTTTTAGAAGAACTAAAGAGAATAACGTGATTGATACATTATTATCAATCACGTTATTATATCACACGATATTTTAAGTTTTGAAAGGTTGGCCTTTGACGGTATCTACTGAATTGCACCTACTTTAAGTTATCATTGAAATATTTTCTTCACTCTTATCGTTCATGAAAAGTACGCATTGAACTTTGTCCTCTCCATCTGTATCATATCGGAGTATTTGCTTCAATGGATGCGGATTCGACCACGCAAGTGTCATCGACATTTCAACACTTTCAAAGTTTCAGTTTTCGTACACAGTATGTTCATACATACAGACAGACAGTAGAAAGTTTTACGTACATGTTTTTGTCGAAAAGTGATGATTTTAAGGTTGCCCGTTATCCTTATCGAAGAATAATACATATTTTGACTGCCTACCTTAGTTTGCTTAATCCTATTGAAGCATCCTTCAAAATACTGTTCGTGTTAAGAATATCATAGTGGAATATTTGATTCAGAATATATTAGGTTGGAACAACGAGCTTTTTGGAAGCTTTGATGGAAGACCCTTCGTGCTTTTCCGGCCTAATTGATCTTAGGCACACTTTTCTTTTGGTGCTCCCACCTGATGGTCCGCTTATGTTAAATGTTATCATCTCCTCCACGTTTGACGTCCTCGGCACATCTTGGATGGCGCCACCCGCTTTCCTCTTTAAGCTGCCACAATGAGCAGTTGACCCTGCCCTTGTTTGAACTTTGGGTTTGGCGATCTATCTTTTATTCATAATGGGCAAACTCGTCACTTTAATTCTCTCGCTCTGTTAATTAAAATGATGTGGAATATATCGATAATGGCATGATCTATCTCGCAGTATGCGTTTTTCGAGAGATTCCCATTGAGTATCTAATAAACCGGCGATATAAGATCAATATTTAAAATTGGACCCTTGTTCATTCCATTCTCATATCAGAAAGGGTATCCTACATTTCACGTTATCAGTCATGAATATGATCTTTTTCCGTTTACTAATTCATTTCTCTTTCCTTTGATTTACGATTCATGTTTTTTTTTAAAATTGGAATATTTATTCGTGATGCATAATTGTTTAATTCAGTTAGTTATGATTCGAGAATGCCCATTCAGATTTGCGGGGAGTGTTACACTTTAATTAAAAAAGTCAAAGAGTATGACAGTTGTGTCTCATCCCTATTATTTGACAGTATATGACAGTCTTGTCTCAGCCCCAGCCATTTATATGTGATGGGAATGTAAGGATGGGACGACTTACAAGATTATTGAACCGAATATGTCGCTCAACTTTCACTCTTTTGTTTTGACGACGGTACTGAATATTAGCGTTCCGCTTAGCGTCCGCTTCCGGCTGTAAATCCCCCTCTGAAGGGCATATCAACTTGTTCCTTTCTCCAGCAGTTCCTCCACCCACCTCCGTCCTCATCCCACCACCTTCCTTTCTCCGTCGATCGAGATAGGTCCATAAGACATTCTCTGGGAAGGACGTTACCGCCAGGTGGATTTTTCGTGGCCCGTTCATGTGTGAAGGACCATCGATGATTCTTCGAATTCAGCAGTGCCAGTCCTGAACTTCTCTCTCCTTCCATTTATTTCCGACTCCTCCCTGTTCTTTCTCCCCGGTTTTTTCTCAAGGCTCCAAAGACACTTAACTGATAATATTCGATAAATAGTTTTTGACGAAATAACTGCCAAAAATTGTCAAGGAACAGAAAAATTACCTGAAAGTCTTCGGTGATACGTGGTAAGTTTGTCTGTGATGCATTTATCGGAGCTTGTTAGGACCGTTTAACATCCACTTTTTTGGGCTTCGGAACAAGCATACACACAATCATATCGCAAAACAATTTGGTATCTGAAACGCAAGTGAAAATAATGAAATGTATCACCTTTTTTTACCTGAGAGAATCCGATCTAAAATTTGTCAAATAGATAAAATAACGCAAATACTGAGCAAGCTAAACTTAAAAATTTGTAGCACCTCTATCACTTAGTTCATGCGCATTTACGATTGTCTCCAATTTCAATCCGCGGTGCCAATTTTATGGCATATATCCCAAAATATATGGTCTGTAAAAGATTTACCTTTCATCGTAGGTTAACTTCGAGATCGACGATACGGGGCACGTAATGACACAGAGAAAATACAAAAGTTTTTCACCACGAGCAATGCCATTAACTTACTTTTCATGGATTATTACTCATTAACGTAGCGTGATCGGTTCCACTTGAAGTTAAATTGGATTTCCCGAGGGGAACTGATACGGAAAAGAGTATAGTTACGAGGGGTGAGGTTCCTCTACGTCAGGTGATAGATAGATACTGATAGATCTAACGTTGAGCTCTTAAATACAGACTAGGATATGGATAATTTACAAATATATCACTACTTAATCCATACTTGCCGACTTGTTGGAGCTCGCTTGTTTCGAAAGAATATTTACCCCGAATTCATAAAGCATTCGATATTTTACAGGAAGTTTTTGATGTTGTACCTTTCAACTTTGAGAAAGCCAGCAGAAATTAGGGTCAATTTTCACACCACCACAGTTGATGAATGCGTAACGAGAAAAATATCCAGTGAATGAAAAGCCTCTGTTCATGAGTGAATTGGGATATTTCGATTGAATAATATTCATGAAAGTATAACGTGCTTCCTTGCCATCGCCCTTCTCTCTTCAGAGACTTCAGAATTTCTAAAGGTGGCTGTTCAAATGACTTTTAACCTCAACGGAAGATTTATAGACCGATCATCAAGTGTTCGTTGCATTAGTAAGAGAGTAACCGACACCTGAGGTCATTATTGCCATTACAAATAGTTTAATAAATAGAAGTAGGTATATTATATAGGTTGGCCAGAGAAATTCAGGCATTAGAATTTACCACTGGGTTTGAGATGCTCTCCACACTTTACCCTGGAAAATAGGGATATCCCTGAAAAGTCCGCCACCTCCGGTATTTTGGACCCAACCCTTTGACATTGACAGAACGTCATCGATATTGTTCGCTGCCGTTTCAAATCAACTCCCACAAATCTTGATCTAATAGCGGTCGGTGCCAATCCGATCAGAAGACATTGACCCGATTCCGAGATTCTGGGATGGCTCTTCTTTGCTTCAATGCGTTGTTGACTTTTCGAGGCATCATTGATTGGATTGGTGCCACTTCTAATATCGACTCAACCAGCACACCGGTAAGGGAAAATGAGCAGGAAATCAAATGTCAAGCCGAAAATTCTTCGCAGCGCTGGTTCCCAAAGTCAGGTCGCGACCCAAATTAGGAATCTCGGAAGAGAGCTTTCTCTCAGTGCTTTGTGATGAATGTAATTTTTTCCGAAAATCCGGCAATTTTCGCACTATTCGCATTCTGGGCCTCTCCCTTTCTATTGTTTGTTGGATAGGCGAGATATCAAACCGAGACGTTTTCGAATACAGTGTCCCTCTCTCGCTCACGCGTTCCGAATGTCGCAGGCATATGTCGCCTAGGTTTAATCCGAACGAATGTAGTGAGTCACTTATACGTGTACGTACAGAACATCGTAGAAGATGTTCCAAAACTATTTCTGAGAGTTGAAATTTCTTCGTTGTTTATGTCGGAGAGGAATTCGAAGCTGTTTTGCAATGCCAAACTCTACAGTGCTGCCATCAGTAAAGTAATTTTGTTAGCATTAAGATTTTAGCACATCTTATGGGATTAAACAGGGTAAATAAGGGATCAAACTGTTCGTAATTATGGATGAAGAAATTGGTTTGGAAGGCTTATCTCTTGAAAAGGTTCTGTAACCTGAAAAATACGTCAGTTATTCGTATTTATCTCAATTTTGTGTATCTTATTGTTGTTCGACTTCGCTTTTTTCCATAATTATTACATCATCTATGTGTTATTTGAAAAGAGAATCGAAAACTAAAACATTTCACCTACTCTCAAGTGCGACAGTTCACGTTTCAGCAACGTAGTTAAAGAATATAAGAAAAAAAATGCTTCGAAAGGAATTTTCGCAAATTCTTTCTTTTGATGTTATTATTTCTAAATTACTTCCTTCTTTATGACTTTTATTTCATAATATTAGCGTGAAATTTTATTCATACCTCTTACTGTAATATCGGCTGAAAATAAAATGAGCTTTATAATGTTCAGGTACCTGTATATCTTGTACGAAAGTCTCACGGATGTGAATAATAATTCATTTCCTTTCATTTTCCATTCACTTTTTCATTCCAGTCTTTTTCTATATTTTTGTTGGCCAACGTCATTTTACCCCATCGTTTGGATTAGATTGTGTACATATATATACACACATACACATAATAGAGAGAGACGTAAAACATACGCTTTCGTCCCAAAAATACATATGTACGCACTTATTCTTTGAAGTGTATCACACGTGATCTGAAAATTATGTTCATTCCCGTATTCCCAGGAGGACATCCTTTTTTTTGGGAAATTAGAAAACTTGGGGTTAAATTGTGGGTTTTAAAATATTAACTAGCACCATAATGCTCAAGCGTATACCTACAATAACATCATTGAATAAGCATTTTTATATAAATATCATAAGAATGAATCTATCTATATCATGAAGAATGTTGCAGGCCGCAAGGTAATATGGCTCAGGAATGTGTGATAATCTTTCGTGGCGGTTTTAAGTATTCAGAAAAAGTAGTACGTACGTATTAGCCTTACGCCACTTGGCAATTGCCATGGGTAAGCCCGGATTGAAATTCGTTGAAGTACAAAAATAATGGTTTTCGGATTTTCTACAAGTTTGGAAAATATAAAGGTACAGAATTTTTCGGAAAATTGATTGCTGTAATTGGAAAAAGACTCATTTTGAATGAAACAAAGAAAATGCTCCCTCGTAAATACGTCGTTGATATACTGTGGTACACATACCTGATTCCGAAAATGCTATTTTTTTGACTAGTCTAAAAATCATTGAGTAGAATGAATTCGTGAATGCTAAAACATCACTTAAATGACATATAAGGTATCACTAGTATCACTACTACATTGTAGTTGACACTAGTGATAGTAATGCCTAATAAATGGGATTAGCTAATTTACACTCATGATAAGCTGCCCTCTGGGAGTTTTTTACCTAGAAAATTTGGTCTGGAAAAGCTAGAAAAAATCAGGGTAATTGATATACGAAGTATGTACGTGTATGCAGAACGTTATTGTTCCTATTTTAGTATGAAAATGTTTATGAATCTCGGCGGGAAAATAAATGAAAAGGAGACACCTGTTACATGACACTGTTTGGGGAGTTGATGCGGGCAGGTTTTATGTTGAACGGCGTGAATGATCACTTTGACTTATTCCGGATAAAATTTTATCTCTCATTACCATAGCTTCGCTGTGACAACAAACTATTATTGTGATATATCCCGATCACGGAACAGCAATATTTTCCGTGGAGAGTTATTCATTGATGGCTTTAAGAATCAATCGCACTGATCGAGCAGTGCGAGGAAGGCTTTCTGATACGCTTTCTTGTGTTTTAATTCATGTAAAACATGTAAAGTGTGTATTTTCTTTTTATTGCTTAAAATATCATTCACTCCGAGCATAATTCTCGAGACACACGTTGAAAAGTGGTGATTTTTTCATACACGTAACTCAGTATATTTTTCTTTTATGACTATATTTTCACTCTTTCGGTCATTACTCGTATTCCATTTCTCTCTGGGATCTCACGAACCTTTTTTCTGCGCTAATTTTTCTTGAAGTACCAGATACATAAAAACCTTGTACAACTCGGTACGGATTAGATCTTCCATTTTTATTACGATTAGATCCCTTTGGAACAATAGTCTATCGCGTTGTACAACAGAAGCACTATCATGGGAGTGGAAATTCGAATGAATGTCAATTAATATCTACTTTTGTTAGACTCCATATCAATGATTACCCTAGAATCATTGAAGGTAATTGCCATTTTATGTATGTCCATTGAAGATAAGAGGCAATGAAATCATGGTTTCACCTTAATTATCCAGTTTGGTGCTATTTTAATGATCGTTTTGGGTAATTTACACACTTTGACAAAATAATAGTGGGGCGTTTGGTTTTTCGTTGACCCTTGTCGAATCAACTTTCGCTTAAGAATAAAATACGTAATTATGGGATTATTTGCCTTATCATTGACCATCTACGAATCGGCTTTCGGCTATGAACTTTCTATTTTCGGAATTTTGTCGTTTTCTTTTACACTTTCCACCATTTCCTCGGGCTGTTGCGGAAATGGCCCTTTCTCACGCATTTCATTAGAATTTAAGATTGATAGCGCCAAGCATTAATGTACCATCCTCCGTCTTTTGGTATGGGTGTCACGCGGTTATCTAAGTCTTCCATACTCACATCCTTGTAAATGAACTATTTCAAACGGGCAGGCATAGAGGTTTAGGACCATGGGGTCAAGTGAAATTCCATTTGTTTAAGGATCTCCGAAGGCTTACAAAACAGCCGGGGAGGTTAGCTTATGCGGGTCGCCGAGTGTGAGCTCCGAAAAAACCTAGGCTGCGAGGAACAATCGACTAAAGGGTAATTTAAGTACTGCCCGTATCGTTTCCAATCAGCCAGACTTTTTTTATGAAAAATAGAACGGTATATTTATTCTGAGTGTATCTCTCTCTCTCTCGCGGGCATTTTAATAGCGTTCAAAGCGTTGTCTGACCCGGCACGACACACATGATATATTTGTTCAAGATCGACACGTGTTAGTCTGAATGGCTTTTGCTTGTACGAGCAAAATAACTTTTATTTGTATCTTAATAGCTTAAGGTAAAAATTAAAGATACTCAACTCAATGTAACACGTTTCATGCAATTTCATGCCAGAGTTAGTGTCGACATTTCTGATCAGTGAATACGTGAAGAAAAATTGAGAATAGAAAAATAGGAAGTAATAAATATAGATACATTGAATATTACGATTTCTAAATTCTGTCGTTAGAAATCTGACGTTTCGGGCAATTTGAATCGCCTTTTTTCATATTATGTTCGATGTGGGGCATCATGGTGGATAGATTTTTCAGCTACTAATTCGGCCTTAAATCAAAGAGTTCACTACAAATAAAACTCAATTTAGAAGTTTTTAGCACCAGAACTTTCTGGAAAGTCGCGTGTGACGAAGGAAGAGTACCTGGCTTCCATACCACTCCTCAATGTGTGAATTTCACATGCAGTTGGGCTTTACCTTCACTTGCCAAAACGACCTCCGGATTGAAGACTGGTTTTTCGTATTCTACTTGAGCGACCCCTTAAAACGCCATAAGTGTACATACTATATACCTTACGAAAACCAGAAGAAAATTGGGTTCCTGTTCAACTGTACGGGTAATCTGGTCCACGAGGAAAAGGAGCGTTAATGCCTAAGGGATATCAGAAGTCTCTCTTACCCTCTGGAAAAAAACTGATTTTAGGGAAGCAATTTTGAAAACATGTTTTCTCCTGCCGCGAAGATATGCTACCGCCTTCCTTATTTTCCATATGGATTCCTTCACCTTCACTTCATTTGCAATACTTCACAATTCTCGAATTTTATCGGATTTTTATTGTGTTTTCCTGAGTTTGAACTCCTACACAAGTGAAACTCAGGACCGATATTTTACATCATTATTTACCTTGTTTCTATATGCGTTTTACTATATCCGAGGGAAGTTAGAATGCCTCTAATTTGTCCTATTCCGGCGTGGATTGGAAAAGCGCCATTATTTCGCCTCACGTACCTGTAATGCGATTTTATGCCGCTATTAATTCTCAATAGCACATTCAAGCTTTAACAAAATTTGAAATCTATATATTAGGGGTTTATGCAAGACAAAAAGTTCGAAACACTTTCTTATTTGTAAAAAAAATGATCCAATCCAAGATATTGTCTTTCGTCCTTCTCTATGGTCTAGGTTTTTCACCAATACAAGGTAACACTTCACACAAAATTTTTATTATTGTTCCCCCTTAATTCTATGCTAATATTTTCGCCGTGAAATTCTGCCTTTCTTGCCGAAATCTCTTTTCGTCATTGATCTTTTATTTCTAATTACTTTTTTGATTTTAGAATCATTAAAGACCCCAAGTATTTGAATCCCTTGATTCCCCATGTAACTTCCTTGTATTATTACATTTCTATCAAAATGTTCATCTATCCTGCATACCATACCCTTTACTTTTTTCGATACTAATCCTCATTTGATAGCCTCCTCCCATATTGTCATTCATAGCTACTATTGTACTCGGTAATCCGTCTTCACTTTCGGCTATAATTGCTATATCATCCGTAACTATCAGAATGTATATTTTAGTTCCCAGCATATTCACACCCTCACTTCATCGTACCTTTCAAATAGCATCGTTGTTGAAGGACGAGTATTAGGACACAGCCCTATCTCAAACCTTTTTGAAGCTCTGCTTCCTCTTGTTCCCAAACCATATGATCGCTTTTTCTTCAACATAGACGTTACATACACCTATAAATCTTCTGCCTCCATATTCTAGCCTCAGTTTCTTCAATATATTACACAAATATTCCCTTTTAAAATTATGAAAAGTTTTCCAAAATTTCCAATATCCACATGTGATTATAACCTAGTCTTTTCTCTATCACCATTCTTCGGGTTGATGTAAAAATGAAATTTAATCCTAAGCGATGCTATTACGTTCAAATCGACACATTTCAATACCAATTGCATCTCCTTTGAGGCGTCTACCTCCTGCAGGTCGTTAAAATATGCGCTAAGACTGCATATGATGAAAAAGGGAAAACTAGCTGAATACATATCGTACTCTTATTAGCATACGTTTTCATTAGCATCGACATACTAGCAATAGGTGCTGGAGAATTTGAAATTGACTGCTTTATGTATTCTTGCATGAATATTTGTTGTATATTTCCATAGTTTACATCGAAGAATGCTCTGTTTTCTTCGTAAAGCCTTTAACGGAGAGTGAAGTGCCCACTGCTTTGTGTAGGAATAAGAGAAGAAAATAGAGATTAGCAGAAGGTTTAATATTGTGTGCAGCTATGGATAGTTTCGAAATCTGGCCTTTCAATAACGAGTACCGGAGAGTGATGGAAGATTTTGAGATGGATAAGAATCGAAGAAAGACCTCGTGAGAGAGTAAGACAAACGCAGCATGGAGGAATAGGGAAATACTGAAGACTATAGAAAATGAATGGAGGAGATATTGAGGGATAACAGCATGTTAAAGGATAGTATAGAAGGGAAGGCGTGAGATGAACGGGGGTGAGATGAATGGAGAGAGAATATATGATTTAGTTCTTCCGAAAGGAGATAGGAACTACATATTAGTAACTGAAAAAGGAATTATTATGAGGAAATGGCGTTCGCATGGTATATCGATGCAGGATACTTATTAGTTTTTAATGATAATCCAAACACTCTATATGATGGACTACCTGAAGTTTTGTGTTTCCTGAAGTATAATGGGAAAGTAATTACTGGCATGGGAATCTACTCTTCCTTCATGAATAATTGAATATGACTTTATTATTAATTCAAATTTTTTGTGGAATTAAGAATAATTACGTTTCCAAAAACTGCAACTACAAACAATGCTTCGTAGACTCTTATTACATTCAACAGATTCAGGCAAGATGTAGTGGAAGTTCGTCATTATGAGAAAAAAACAAAATTTGCTCTTTTCCACAGATTTAAATCTTTGGAAAAGTGTAAATTTTGTTTTTTTTTTCCTCATAAACGTATACTCTTATTGCCCATTCCTTGAGATCGGTAGTGACGTGCATCCGTCATCAGTATTTCTACCCTAAGATTGGGTACTGCAGCCCTCCATTCTTCTCCACTAAGTGTTAATTCCATCTCACCTGATAGCTCTTCTGTTTTACGACCTCAATTTGTACGATATACTTGTATACTAAGGGCTTCCTCAGATATTTCCTTTAATTTTTCATTCTATTATGTTTCTAACTAACCCATTGTGCATCAAGGTGGGTCCAATCCATCTAGTTTTAATTTTCCGCTGATATCTACAAATGGTCATTTTCTCTTTTGCTCTTCTATATACTATTCCGCCACGAACGCACTTAATATTATTTAGTTATTCCAATAGCCTGTTGAGGTTCTGTTTCGTTTGGGGTTGGATCATAATGGATTCGCTTTCATCAATTGGAATGACCTACCTAGCGCAGTATGTTAAGTGCAGGGCTCTAAAGGACCAGTGAAATTTTACCCCCGGGGCTGCGAATTTCTTTACGCTCGGCATCTGTCAGCCGCTTGATTGAATATACAATTTTGAAGCTTTACTCAGTGATTTTTGTTACCATCGGGTCAATAAACTCTGCGCTCAAGTATGGAAAGTAAGAATACAGCGTAGGATTTTATTTACTGACTGTGAAAGTTCAGTCATAAATTTGTAAACAAATTCAGGAAATAATTTTGTTAATTTCAGACGCAGCTTAGCACCTAGCTAAAGGCTTGTTCTACCTTAACCTACTTTTGGAAACCGACCTTGGAATAGAAGATTCTGTTGGACTAAAATGGCTAAGTTAAACACACTTATGAAAAGGCGTGTTGTTGGATAGATACCATGAATGCATGTGTCGATATATTCAGTAGATTAATTTAGAGATTGTGGTTCAACAAAGCACGTTTCGTATCAAGTCATTTGTATTAAATTTTTGGTTCATTCATATAGTATGCCAATTTTACAGGATAGGAGTAATACCTTGGAAGCCTGCCCTAGGTTCCCTGCTATGCTACGGGGACAGTTCAGGAGGCTAAAAATATGAGTCTCTGTTTGGAATATGTCGAAACACTTTTACGATTTTCAAGTCCGTGTATCTAATTTAGAATTGTAATAGAAAACTGTTCATCATAATTATTCCCCACTTTATCCATCTTTTGCCAAATCGGATATCATTTCATTTTGAATTTCAAGATTTCCCAATAAAAATAAGATAATATAAGCGAATTTCACCGGAAGAATCAATGCTCGAAAAACATAGCCACCAGCCCTGGGGCAAATAACCCGTTCTTAGTCTTTGGACAAAACGTCTATTAATATTTACTAGGTTTTCACAAATCAAACTTTGATGTTCCATTTTTTATCCTTGAATCATTTCAACTGAAGACTTTAATACCCAGGTTACTTTCAAATGACCGATTACACAGGATTTGTCTCCTGTTAATTGATCGAATTCCATGAATTGTGGCCACCATCACGTGTTTCACTCGATTTCTTCACATTTAGTGTACATTTGGGCTCGGAGTTCGGCTTTCTAACTCAAAACAATCGAACATATCATGGATAAAAGTTTAAAACCCGCATATCTCCGGTCCTAAAATGTCGGAATTTGATAAAAAATAAGGACCATGGCATTATAATTATAGCTTGTTTAACAATAATCCATTGTATTCAGCCACACAAAATAGAATATTCATTATTTGTAACGCCAAAATATCGTGCAACGCACAAAATGATTTTAAGTCAAGAATTAAATATATTGATTGAGTGATTAGTCATAATTCCATGGTGAGTATTTTGTTTGAAAGAGATATGTCATGGTGATTAATTTTGTTCAGAACAAAACCATGGGTTCATGCATTAGGTAGATAGATGATCGCAAAGTAAACGAATCAAATCCCCATTATAATCTGGCTACGGTGTCACGAATTGCCATCTTATTCAGAAGAGTTAGTTTAAAAGGACCCGTAATACCTTTATAATCCTTAAGTGAGTGATAAAGGGTGTGAGTATTATTCCCCCGAAGTAGGTCCTTGGCGTCTGAATTAATTTCTGCGCAAACCTATTCGTTCTCTTACCAGTTAACACGTAAGTGGTTAAGGTAGCCCCAGAACCGGTCGGTCTCTGGCGAGGAAGAAACTTCCCCATAAACCACTTTGGGCTAACCGTGTGTGTGTTTGTAAGTTTCTGAATATGGTCTCTGGCAATAGGATTAATTTCCTTGAAAATATATTAGGGAAGTACCCCCCTGTGTAAACGTGAAGGTACTAACATTTTGAATGTGTGTGATCACTGGCTAGGGATTAACTTTCCCCTTAAATCAACACACTGATCTCAATTCTCTGTACAGTGATTTAAAAAATCCTTTAAGGCTCAAGGAAATATTTTTTAATATAGTCAGCTTAAAAAGGCTGTAAGAAATTCAATTTGTCCTTTCTAGTATAGTCAGTCTTAAAAGGACCCATACCCGGAAGTGGCGAATTCTACTTTCCCGCAAAAATCACAGATTTTTGGTTCCCTTTACATTAATATTTTAGTTATTTTAGTGCCCTATAAACCATCGCTAGGGTATGTAGCAATGTGCATGAATGCACACTAGACTAATTTTGACCCGAATATGACCCCTATATAGAAGCGTGTGTGTGTGGGTTGATCACCTTTGACCGAGAAAATGTAACCAAGCAATGTGGAGTCCAAATCATTGGTTTAACTGCAATGCAGATGTGTTGTTGCAAAAAAACATAAACATGT
Organism: Hetaerina titia; assembly: GCA_037158775.1. Taxonomy (NCBI): domain Eukaryota; kingdom Metazoa; phylum Arthropoda; class Insecta; order Odonata; family Calopterygidae; genus Hetaerina; species Hetaerina titia. The sequence continues at coordinate 54,950,934 of CM073771.1, forward strand.
TATGTAAAAAGGGTTAATTTAAGTCACCCCTAATCCGTATAGAGCTATCTAAAATGAGGGAGGCTGCGTACAGGGAGTAACAACCACGATTGGAAGGGAGCGAATAAGGCCCATCAGTCACTTTCATGTTTATTCAACGTACAATATCAATTGAATCACATTGACTTGTGACGAAAAAATCACGCAAGAAACACGATTCCTTCCCTGTAATTAGCATCTTATCTTTTTCAAAAATCCCTCCAGATTGAACTTCCCACCGGGCCACCTACCAACCAGGTGGAAAAATGGCTTATCTGTACAAAATGAAGAATCCTCGCCCATTTATAATTCCTTTCGGAACCAACTGCACCCTTCCGGGGAATCCGAGCCCCGTCCACTTGAGCGAGCACGCGCCGCCGGATGGGCCGAGAGTGAGGGGCGTCGTCGTGCTATTCGGCGGCGTGGTGCGGAAGGGCGTGCTTCTTTTTTTTGTTCGTTCACCGTCGGGTAAAGGGAAGCGACGGAAACTTCATTCCCTTTGCTTAGGGCTGCGGAAGGCTATCTGCGGGTGACATTCGGTCCCGTGGTGCGCCACGCTCTATTGAGCCTCTTTATGATCGCGGTCGTTATAATTGCACCGCGACACATACCGCACGGAAGGAGGTGAGTTGCCCAGACTGCGTCTGGCACTCTTGGTTCTGCTTTCCCACGTTTTCTCCATATTTTTAGCCCCAAACCGGGGACCCCGAACGGAATTCTCCTTCGTTTCGTCCTGTTCCAAGATGTGATCGAAAATACGTCATTGTTTACACTTCTTTTTCCTGAACCGTGAATGAAATCGGACTTCCCCTATGATGTAAGCAAGTGGGTCGAAAAATAATATCGCTCGGATTATGTTTATTTCATGCCCGGGAGCGAATAACAATGCATTGAACAGACACATCACTGGTAAGCGTTTGGTACTGGGCGGAAGTCCTATTCACTCGTTTTGGAAGGCGTTTAGCCAATGTGATCCATTAATCATGATCATTATTTGTAAAGTTTTTGGTATTTTACTTTTAAGTGATTCATTGCATCCCCGCGACTTCAACTTTGCTGAAACCTGTTGGGTTCAAATATTAGTGATAGATGCAAATTTCACGTTCACTAATTTATGTAAGATAAATAATTTAATTTCGAAAATTAAAATATAACTCCAGACAAGGAGCAAAACTAATGCAAACGACAGAACGTCCTGAATTAAAAAAAAGTGAAATAGAATCAGCAATTGTTTTTTATGAAAATAACCACTGGTTTATTCCCGAAATGAATCGATTACCAGTGAGTGAACACCGGATCCCTTATTTGAACAGATAAATACTGTTGAGGCTCTCCTCTTAAATATTGTTCGCTTAGCAAATCATATTTTGATAAAATTACAACTGTAAGATAAAAATGTCAAAATTCACCAGAGAAGTGACATTGAGGAGTATTTGTGGAATTCATATTGGAATTCTGTGAGCCAATTTGACTCATGAGTTGCGTGATGAAAAGAAGTGTTTCAAAAGACGGATAAATTGATACTTATGTAGTTTATCGTGTAAAGGTAATTTTTGGAATATTCTTGGAAACTATTTCATATTTGCTTAGGTTTTTAAAGCACACCTGGCCACTCAAGGAATTCGAAATACCTATTCTTCCTCTAGATCTTCCCTGCTAACCCAATTTTCCACATTCTATCACGGCAGTCAATTTCCCACTGCATTCCAATGTCTCCTCTGTCATTATTTCTGCCTTATTTGAATGTTTCCTCTAGTTTATGCTTCTCCTGAGCCGTATCAAAGGTTTCTCCGTTTGCCTACCTCCAGTTTATTTTCCTCAAACCTTTCTCTGCTCAGATATCATATGCCTCTGATCTACTTTCATCTTCTTCCCCCGAAGACAAGTTTCTGGTGTATAGGAAATTTTTTTCACATCCAAAACGTTATCCAATTAAAAAACTTCTCGTAAGATGGACATCTCAATATTCCAATCGGCTCCCTGGGGAAAGTTTTAATCGCAGTTCAGATGAAAGGGCAGAATGAAACAGCTATCTAAATGGTTTCATTTATTCCCTCTGTATTACTTTTTTCGTACCCGCTGGGCCTGCAATCATTGATTTGGAGTCCTACTTTGTTTCCTTCCAGAATGATATTAAACCAAAACCGGTAACTTTCAATTTTATTGGCTGTTTCTATGTTCATGATACTCTTCCCACCATTCGTACAGTCTCGAGTTGTAAGTTTCGCTGCGCAGAACCATTCCGTCCCATTATTTCTTTCTTTGCACAAAGTCTGAAAGGACAAAACTAGAAGTCTGCTTCTAAATCACAAGCATTTCATTTGTTGGTAAAGATATTCGAATGGTTAACATGACGAAAAAAACGAATGATTGCGTTACGTAAAACTTGTATGTCTGGAAAGTTTTTAACCAGTGTTTCATTAGAAGGTCTACTACATTCATTAATATTAGCTTCTTACATCTTTCTGGATTTGACTAATTGGCTTATTTTTATGCTAGAGTGCATGAATGGCCTCTTCCTACTTCATGATAATTTTCTAAACTAAAACACCAAAGAACTTTCTGCTGAAAATATATCATCGTATAAGTGAAATAATTACAACCCCCATCAATGGATACTTGTAACATGTGTAGACGTTACAAGCATTCCATTGGAACTATCTTAAGCCTTGAATTTCTTCTTCTTTCCTACGTACTTCAAAAAATGAAATAGATTGAGACTATATACGACTTTTTATCCCAAATACCAAATTCAGGATGCTAATGTTTCAATTTCTCGTGTTTATGTTCTCAAGGGGACAGAATCACCGTTTACCCAAGAGTTTGGCCTTTTCTCCGACCTATTGCTTTGGAAAACCTACGACTTGCATAAAACCTAAAAACCAGAACGTTTGAGAATTGCTTCTTTTCACGCTGCCCTTTGAGATTCACTCGGGAACTAGGACGACGCACTTTTCCTAATCATCTCTCTCTCTCTCTCTCTCTCTCTTTGATGTGACAGTAAACAAAGACACATCGCCACCGTGAATCCACCTCGTCTCTTCGTAGGAGTTTCCCCATTTATGTAGGCCACAGGCGTCAAAACAGGCCCGAGCGCTTATAGCGTGGAATGTTGGGATAGCCCAGTTTTTTCCTCCGCAAGATAATTTGGATGCCTTCCAGCCAGTGAAAGAAATGTACGAATCCAGTTTTTATTTCTTAAATATTCAAACATGTGCTCTTTTGAGAAAGAGTATTCTTTCGGTCAATGTTAAAACTCACTCTCGGAAACACAAACTACAAATAGAAAATACGAAAAGCCCTAAAAGACCAAACTGTGTCGTGATGTGTTACAAAGAACAAGTAAAAATACTTAGTCAGGGAAGACTATTAGCGAGATAGTGTTTTTCATGGATATCTCTGTTTTTAATAGATTTGCTTATCTTTAATTGCAAGTGTAGAGAGAACACGATATTCCATGCCTCGCTATATCCTATAAATACTATCTGCTGGGATCATTGTCTGAGTAGCATATTCAATGACAAGTCAAATGCCAAAAATATTGATTTATTAATGTATCGTGGGAGATACTTTATTTTTAGACCTTTGTGGGAAATCACCTTACTGGTGTAAGAGCATGAGTTATCTTTCTATTGTCATAATTGGTGTATCCAATGCAACTCAAGAAATACAAGAATGATGATTGGAGTCATAATAGGAGATATGAACGCCTGCGTGAAGTGCATTGCATTGAAATTGATGAGTAATTTGAGATCATTTTCCACATTGTACTAATCAAAGTTTTGATTTATAAATCGAAATCCAGTATGTAATGCTTAAAGGAAATAATGAAAGGTATTCTGGAACCTTTTAAAACAGAAGGGCATCCTTAAATGGGTAAATATCCATTTATATTGAATTGAATGTTGAAAAATTACTGTAAAGAAAATATCTATATGTTTTGCATGTCATTTATATATATATATATATATATATATATATATATATATATATATATATATATATATATATATTATTATTAGGTAATCTACCGGTTAAGGTAGGTTTTTGGATGGACACAACTATCAAATAAACATTTTGTGACTCCCCACCTAGCAAACTAATCTATATCAGGTCCCTCTTCATCTCATATATTTATATATATTTATTTATGTATACATATACAAAAATATAATGGATGCAGGAAAGATGGATAAAAGGCATATTGAGCGGTAGTAGGATGTTGAAGAATGTAATAGAGGGGAGAATGTTAGGCAAACGAGGAAAGGGCAGGAACAGGATAGGGATGTTGGACGGAATGAAGGGAGGGAGGAAGTACACAGAGATGAAGAGGGACCTGATGTAGATTAGGTTGCTGGATTGGGTTTTGTTTGGAGTTACAAAATATTTATTTGATAGTTGTGTCCATCCAAAAACCTACCTTAACCGGTAGATTACCTAATAATAATACATATATAATATACATATATATACACATCTTTAAATAATTCTGAGAAACTGTTTAGTATGACCATATGTTGTCCTTAGGGAAATACATTTTCAACATTTTCCAATGGGAATGACAGCCATTTCTAGCATTTAAGGAACTGCTATTTAATGGACTCTACATTTTGATGCCACTGACTAGCCCGTGTAATTTCCATTTATGTAAATAACTCTGATCTAACAAGATTTATTTTATTTGTTCTTTAAAATTAATTTACGGTATCCATCTACAAAATATGCCTGTTCGGATTTGTGAATCCAAAAAACATTTAACTTTGATATATTTCAAGTGATTCAAATATCTAGTGCGATGGTTAACAATTGAATGTTTCATTAGAGATAATCAGAGCACAGGTACACTGAGAGTTTAATGGTGGCATTTGAATGCTAAAGTGCGTTTTCCCATCACAGAAAGCGAGACTACTGTGTTATTATATATCTGGGTATGCATGCAGACAGTGTGGTAGCCTATTGAGAAGAGCGTTCCGGTATTTTTCGCCAAGTGTATAATTCCATCAGGGGGATGCCTTTGGATACAATCATCTACGATTATCTAAACTCAGGGCTTTTCTGGGTGCCGGAACTGTTTTAAAAACCGCAGTCTTCTCAGGCAAGGGAACTTGAGAAACCGCAGTCGTCACAGGCAAGGGAAGAGCCCTCCTACTCTGAATTTCACACGCCCTATCTCTGCTGACAATGAGCTCTAATCTCATGCTTCGGATTGAATACTGCGGTTGGTTGGTCTTACCATCTGCTTAAGATTCTTTTATTCGAAAGAAGGAAATGAAAAGTACAAGGTTTAGGACAAGGACTTGGAAATTTTTATCTGAGATGCGAAACTATATGTAATATTGATGCCAAAAACTTTTTACTTTTTATTATGGTTAAATCACCCGAGGATTTTAGGAAAATTATTTATTGACATAGTCGTTCGACCATATTTACATTTATGACAATTTTTTCTCACATTATCTTAACTTCACCGACATTCTGCTAGTAGTTGCAGATATTTGAATGCTGTAAAGTGAATTTAAATCAGAGTGTAATCAACAGCAGTAAATCATGCCAGTGAGGAACGAAAAATCAGGATTTTTTTCATTGAAACAATTGAAGACTGCTAACCCACAGTATTAGAGGATCTAATAGAGCAGGCGGAATAATTTTCGTATTCGAGCAGTATATTGGATGATGACGAACGTAGTATTAAGAGCATTAGGAGATAAATTGCAATGAAATGGCATAAGTAACATTTAAAAAAAAAGAAGGGAACAAGGCATTTCTGATTTAAAAGAATAGAGAATGGCAAAATGGTCAACATAAGGGCTTTTTTAAGGCAAGTACGCATCATTCTGTGTCTAAAAAACATGGGTCTTAGGGAAAAGAGTGTGACCGTAGATGGAGAAGTTTCAAATACCGATTTGGAGAACAGAGCAAATTTAATGGATAAAAAGAAAAAAAAGTGAAGAAGTACTAGAAAGATTGGGGATGGAAATTCCTTGATAGGGAAATGAGAAATAAAATGGATTAGGAGATATTGAGAGTTATGTACCGACATATCGAAGGCTATAAACGATATACTATTACAATTTCCACTTAATAAAGATTTATTCCCGACTAGTTTGGATGCGCTACATCATTTTCGAGTGAAGCTCTTCAAGTAAAGAGCTTCACTCGAAAATGATGTACTGCATCGAAACTAGTCGGAAATAAATCTTTATTAAGCGGAAAATCGTAAGTCTTCGTCTCTTTTTATGGAACAGTTCCACCACATCACACCTGAATCTCTAATTTATGTGAACGGTATACTTTTAAGCATTTAGAGAAGTAGAGAAGGGGCATTTAGGAATGACTCTGAGGAGTAGAACTGAACAAAATAACAAATAACTGAAGGAAATATAACAGGATAATTTTTTTCATTTTTGTTGAGTGTTAGTTTTTAATTAATATATATAGTATTCGTGGATATAAAACATACATAAAAATGCAAGGGTTTAGGGTTTCTTAAGCTGGACACATATGCAATAGACTACCATTAATATTGAAGAAACAATTCACCAAACATTCCTTTCCCTTATTAGGGCAAGAAAGAGGGACCAACTGGCGATAAATCTAGTTCGGTTGCGTGCCTAAAACGCGATTTTCTCGACCCTTTCCTGCGTACGGTTCGTGTAGAGTGACGACCCAACGAGTCGGTCACTCGGTTCGGCGGCCACTAGAGCCATCATTCGCCTCCCCTCTCCTCCAACCTCGCTCCTCCCGGCCCAGGCAAGGTTGTTGGCAGCGGCTGAAAACCTTGGCCTTGATCGACTTTCCGTAGGTAGTCGCTTCTGCTTCGCGAGTGGGTTGGCGGTCCTTTGTTGAGTGCTTCGTGAACGGGTGGCGGAATAGGAGTGACGGACCTTGGGAACCGCAGGCGGGTGGGGGGAGGCAACATGGCTCGTTACGTCACAATTGCAGAGAGCCCAACAGACGCACACTTGCTGACGATCAGGGTCGCCGCCGCGAGCTGGACGAGCTACCGACTCATCCGCACATAAAAAAAAGCAAACAACGGGCGGGCGATACCCGCACGGTGCTTGTACGTGTTCGACCTCGGATGATGTGGGTGGTTGGACACGCGGCTGAAAACCAACTCGTACGTAAACGCTAGGGAAGGTAACCCAGAAACCTATATGCTGTAATTGATAAAAACTTTATCATGTACTGCGGTTACGGGCTGTAGCTAACGTCCGGGGAAAGATGATTTCTAAGTAGGACTATGGTTTTTGCTTTATCTTGTAATGTTTTATCCTGTGATGGGACTGCAGTAACTCTTTTCAAATAGGCAGTGGTTTTGATTCATACACATCGAATATTTTGTTAAATAAATTTATGTAAATTTTAAACTTCATCTACACTGTTTTTTTGAATTATGCATGACAAGTTATACGGAGAGTAAACGAGCGTCCACAAGGACATTACGTTCCATTGCCTCTTGAGTTCTTTACAATCACAGGAAATGGCTGATCTATAATAGCATCTATGAAAAGAAAATGGCAATTGAGAAATTTATGAGCAAAAGCATAATGCGAATAATCCTTCATGACCGGAAGCTTCATCCGTATATTAGATCAATGCTTTGACTTTTGCGCAGTAGCAATTGCAATAATTGTAGGGGGAACTGGGGTTCCACTATTCATTCAGCAATTACGATTCATTCATAAACACTATTTCGATACCTTAAGGGTCAGAAAAATGAAATATGCATTTTAATTTAGTTTTTCTTAGGTTAATTACTTAATTTTGAATTCCCAATACATTTTATATCGAACATTTTTTTAGGCTCATAATCTGACATAACTTAGGTATTTGCATGAATTCTAGCAAAAGAGAGACGACTGAAGTTGTCAAGAATTGAGATTTGATTTGAGATATATCAGTCTAGAGAACAATATAAAAATAATTTATCCGTAAAAAGTAGCCAAAAATATTGGTTTCTCTATAGTATTTGTAGTTGGAAAGAATCTTTTAGATTTCATGTGTTTGTCTCCTCCCTCTCTTCCCTTACCACAACATAAAGAAACAAAGTTAACCTGTGTGGGGATTGCCATGATCAAGGGTTCCTAGTCGTGCCTACCCTTGAATGGGCACATGGTTGTACTGTTAACTCAATGGCTGGGCAGCGCCAACTGGGAATTTGAGCGAAAACTACGTGATTTTTTTTAAGCTAAAGAAGGCCTCATCGAAATGAGGAATACGACTAATCCAATCAAATCCCAATGAAAATACGTGTCTCTCTTCTTTGCCTAACAATTAAAGTAAAATGGATGGCCACAGAAAACCTCAACATAGATGGGAAGTTGAACCGCAGACCTTTCGTTTTCCAGGCGAATACTACCTGAGAGGGACCGAATGTCAAAAATGCTATCTCGAAAGAGTTTCAGAAGAAAAATCCTTCCGGCCAATTGGGTACGCACGTCAAACATAATACATGTGTACATAAAAGCGAGTTACGATAAATAAGCAGAGGATGTAGCTATCAAATCATGATTAAAATGTTCTGAAATAATTGCTTGTATCGTCGAATATCTTTTCCTAAGGCTCTCAGTAGTATTCGAAAAGAGAAGAGGTGTAATTAGAATGTGATATCCTGCGTACCACTACAGGGGCGGGTGGTGGATGGCTTTAAGGAGCCAGTCTTTATTTGATTGACGCAGTGGGATTAAATCACACTTAAGCTACTCAATAGAACTTCAACTCAAATGAAACTAATTTTCATCACGAATAGTTTGTAGTTTGGGACAATGCGCACTCTGGTCAAGAAATCGAATTATCTCTGAAATTTCAGAATTTCGTTAAAAAGCCAAATCCATGTTCACGAATATTTCTAATCGCCTTACTCTTCTGATATATGTAAACCATAAACACATTAATCAACCCGAAGGTCGGTTTGGTAGGTGAGGGTAGAGCTCACCCAGTACCAAACCCGATGGCATGTGAAATTCACACATCAGGGTAGGGGGCCAGTTCCTTTCCCTGTGCCAATTATGGTTTCCCAGGATGATCTGGTACCCGAAAAATCACATAGCTTGGGTGGAGCTGCAGGTACCCAGAGTGCCTTGCCCGGGCCCTCCGGTCAGTATATGTATAGTGTCGGGCAGGATCTGACCTCTCTCAAATAAAAAACAGCACGTGCCATCGTTTTCCTTAAGCTTTTCTTTCAATCGATCCCCAGATATGCTGGCATAGTTTGACTACAACAACATCCTTAAGATCTCATTCCACACTTGAAACCACATCCATTCACCTCACCCCATATCCGCTTAACGCTCACCAGATATCTGCTTATCAAGAGAAGCATAATGCAATCCGGAGAACCTTCGTCATAATCATTGTACGATACCGGGTAAGATCTACAGAGAATTCGTAATAAAATTGTGAAGAATTTACAATCATACAATCTGATTGATATGACAATATCTCACCACTTATCTGCACCCGCGCTGAATTTTTGTCACCAGACCTTTGTTTGTGAGAGAGTTTCTTCATTTTAGAGATTCGCAGCATGAGCAACAGATATTGATTATTACCCTTGACAAGAATTCAGCTTAAGTTGCTTGCTGAAGCCGTATGAAACGATGGGTATTAATGACCTTGATCTTTAGAGAACGAAGTAGGATTTTATTCTTGGAGGCAATAAGCCGCTAGATGACCTCTAACTAGCTATCGTACCATTGGTTAATTAACTAAATATCATATTCTCCAGTCTCTGTAGTTATCTCGGGCGTCGAAACAACGGTTTGCACGCTCTAAAGACTGTTAATCTCGTCACCCGAAACAACGGGGAAGCACGAACGCTTAGTCGACCAGCTTAATGAGGATTCCAGTGCAGTAATACAGTTTCTTACCTCGACAGAATCAGTGGAACTCGACATGGGTTGTAAGTATAACTTAGCGATTCAAATCTTTTTATGACTTTAAAGAGAGAAGATGTTACGTAGACTCTTTTCAACCTCAAAATATTACGAAATATTTGAGAAATTGAAAGGAAACTAAAAAAATATATAAAAATTAATTATATTTCTCAATGGCATACAAATTTAAGAGAGCATGACATAGTTTCCTCGTCATTATAATTAATGATGAAGAATTCGATCTGACTATACTACTTTGGGGTTCAATACAATCTCCAGAGTTCTGAGAAATTCTGTGTAGTGAAAACACTATTAGTTCCCTAACTTCCACTAGTAAATTTAAAAAAAAACAAATATTAAGACAGCATTACAGTTAACGATAGAATCGAGGTTTTCATTTAGTTTGATCGCGGCATTGATACCGTTAGGTCCACATTACGTTAACAAAGAGTAAAATTTACTTTGCAGGCTACTTTTTTTCTTTCTATGAGGCGAAGAGAGAGAAAGTGCATACATTTAAATTCATAGATACTTTGATGGAAAAAATTGATCACGTCCCTTAATAATCGATAATTAACCCATAATTATTCCTGTCCTACTCATGTCAATTAAAACGTTGAGATGAGTTCTATGATTTTCTATCCAAGATAGCTGAGTTTCCTTGAAACTTCCTATTTCTTTCGATCCCTTTATTTCACCATTCCCCGATGATTGATTTGAATTAATTCATTGGCATTAGCGTTCGTTGAGCTTAATTTTCGGAAGCAGTTTTTAATATTTTACTGCAGATAGAGGTACCAACCAACATATTTTGGCGGAATCGACTAAAGACCAATGAGAAAGATGCGATCATCAACAAACGATAACCAGTGGTTGTGTACATTTCAATGACACTCTCTCACACCGGTACGATAGCGATGTAGATATCTGTTTAGAGCATCAAGAGAAAACCAACTCTTGTGATAGTTCTCTTTCACCTCCGTTGCATCGATCTCAACGAAAGTGTTGACCAAAATTATCTAAAGGAGAATTAATCCGTGTCTCTAAATTATTGTGTACGACGTTCATTATACATATGTGAAAAGCAGGCGATACAATATCGCGTGGCCGATCGCATACTGCTTATCGCCTTGTCGGTCTGATGTGAATCCTGCATGATGTAATGTTACTCCACCCTACCTAATTGCCTTTATTTCTGGGACATCCGCGTTTTCAGGCTCGCATTTAATTAATTCGCGGCGATTCTAACTCACCGGCTCTCGAAAAAGAACGGGTCGTTGAAAACCTCTGAAATAATGAGTTCAAATTCTGCTGGCGACGTGGATGGACAGGGGGAGGTTGAAAGGCGAGAGGGAAATTTCCAGTATTCTTGATAACCAAGAAAATGTAACCGTCATTCTCTACTTGTTATTTCAGTAAGCTGATGCAGGCTAGGACCTTTCACTTTGAAGAGACATCTACAGTGGATTTGTCCGACCGACACGGAAAGAAGCGGTGTGAGTTATGGAAGAGTTCCTCTTTTGATAGGTCCAAGTGCACACACATCTTCAAACGTAGGGGAAAGGTTTCAAGTGGTAACTGGGGTCATATCCAAGAAGCATGCTACGCGGAACTATTGAGTATGTATGTACCTACCAGCTTTCAAAACGACTTTTTTCACCTTTGATCCTGATTTTCCCCGACTCGACTTTGCTGAGCTCGCGAAAGAGAAATTTTCACGCCGTAGGTATTTCAACTTCGGGTAGGAAGATTAAAACTTCCATATTTGCTTGACTGCGCGTGAGATTGCTTCTATCGGGGTGAGGGGGAGGACATAAAATGACCGACAGTTAATTGCAATTGAAATCAAATCATCATCATGACATTGGATCTTAACTTACGGCTCGTTAGAAAATTCTAGTGGTCTCAAAGGTCTCTAAGCAGCCAGATGTACGGCTGGGGCACTCATTCCCATTGAATGCAAAGTATCCCTACGAAGATTTTTTTATCACCACTACAGTCGCGATGGGTGGCTTAATAGAGCGAGGATGAGGCGCAGGTCTTATGAAGCTTTACGGAGCGTGGTAGGGGTCCCAATTCATTCCCTCATGTCGCCTGTGTTTCCTTCAGGGCGATATACACGTGGCATTTAAGTGATAATTTAGACGCATGTAAAAGTGCACGTTGAAAATTACGTCGGGTGCAGCGCCAAACTGCGCGGACAAATGCGCGAGATCATGAACGACATCATAAAAAATATTCGCTGCTCTAATATAACGCGATTTACATAATCTCCAGTCCCTAAATTGCGCAGATGTTTCGGTAGAGCTAGGATATATCTGCACTACATTTATATTATTGAGCTCCTAGGGTGACTGTCGTTTTGTGTTATAAATAATTTTTTTTAATTGCAGTAAGAGTTATTTCCTGAGAAAGGATTACTTTTTGAAGGTATTAATTAAGAGCTAAAATGAGTTGGACTCAAACCAGGTCTAATTGGTAGCTTAATTTTTCTTGAGATGGTTAGGTAGAATTCGTAATTTTCATGAAATTCATATACGCATAATTCTCCTACAACCTACCCTACATGCACCACACTTTTTGTCAGAAGCCTCTACCACTTTCTTTTCACCGAGGCCGCTTCCTACTCTAAATGTTTCTTCTCTTTCTACTTCTGTTCCTTTAATCCACAGTTGCAATAATTATGGAAATTTCTGCTGGAATAGTATGCAATAGCAAGTATACAATACTAAGACCGTTGCCTCGTCCATGCACATGGTTTTGCGTAATACTGATACCTAAATGTCCTAATGTACGAGGGTAGGTTGAAAACTAATGCACACATGCTTGTAGAACAAAAACAAATGGCAAGATCTGGCAAAAAGTGCATTAAAGTACAGTTCTTAAGTTTCAAAATCATATATTAATTTTTAAACATAGCCACCGTTGAGGTTAACACATTTCTCCCAACGTGTTTGAACAAGTTTTTCCATTCCATCACTGAAAAACTCTTCCGAGTTTTCTCGAATCCAGGACTTGACAGCTGTCTTCACTTCATCGTCCGAGGTGTAACGATTACCCTTGAGGTGTCTCTTGAGTTGAGGAAAAAAATAAAAATCGCAAGGCGCAAAATCGGGAGAATAAGGAGGGAGTGGAATCGGTTCAAATTTCAGGATTCGCAGAATCTCTCCAGTTGCGCGCGAGGTGTGTGGACGAGCGTTGTCATGTTGCAAGATTATTGTGGCTGCCTTTAACCCGACAAACTCAACGTCGGAGGTATTTTAGAGTCTGTATATTCTGAAAAGTGGGTCGTGGTAGTCCAGGGGGGAGAGCGTTGGACTACAGACCGGAGGGTCCCGGGTTCGACTCCCGGGCACTCTGGGCACCTGCAGTTCCACCCAAGCTATGTGATTTTTTGGGTATCAGATCTTCCTGGAAAACCATAACCAGAACAGAATGTATGAAGTTCACTACCCTGATGTGTGAATTTCACACGCAGTCGGGCTTAGTACTGGGTGAGCTCTGCTATCACCTACCAAACCTACCTTCGGGTTGAATGTTGTGTTAATGTTAATATACTGAGAAGTATTTACCGTTACCCCTCGTTCCAGAAAATCGTTCACATAAATTCGGTGAGCATCTCAAAACACAGTCAAAAGAAGTCACAGTCATCAACAATTATAGCTTTTTCATGCTCGCAACCACGAAATTTTACTACCTATCGATTTACAATAGACCTATCAACAGCATCGTTACCATAAACAGTCTTTCTTCGTCGCTGAATATCAATAGGAGCCACTTATTCAGCAGTTAAAAATTCGATAACAGTACGCTGTTTAACTCACATTGGCGTAGCACTAGAACACGTCTCCATACTTCCGCTTCTCAAAATGCTCTGGATGAATGTAATGACCTCAAACTTGCGCATGTGTGTTGAGGGGGAATGTTACTTCCACATGCCACCAGGAGTGCTTCTGGAGCTCATTTAATTTGTGGTCTACAAGCATGTGTGCATTAGTTTTCAGCCTACCCTCGTATTTACATGTGATATCACAATAAAAAAACAATCTTGAAAATAAAATACTGCGTCTGCCCGAATTTCAGCCGATGTTTACTGTCTCGATTTATAATGGCAAAAATCCCCCGAAAATTCGAGTCTCTGGAAGATTTTTCTTTTCTGAGGTTAACGCATTTTCAAATGGAAAATGAGTAGCTTATATTATTTTTCATTGCAGCTAAAAGAGGTTCCTATTCATTATAATTGGGTGTTTATTGTTTACAATAATATGCTCAGTCCACAAGGTTAATGCACATTGCACGCTTCAACTAAACAGATATTTACTAACAATTCAACGTTGGATTTCTATGGCCAGCTGTTTGTTTTCCGATAAAATCAACAACAATAAACAGAGGGGTTTATTTTTCAACGAGGTGAGCGACGGCACGAGCTGTTAACTCTCCTTATTGTGAACATAAATGCACATCATGAAATGTTTAGAGTTAAAGATATGAACGGGTGCTTGAAAAGTGATAACAAAACTGCTTTCGAAAGAGCATAGCACTCATGACGCATTTCCGTGCCATACATGTGACTCTAGAACCAATACCTGCTGTGGGATAACATTTAGACGTGGAATCACTTAAATATGGGAAGAGAAGACACATGAAGCGTGACATTCATTAATAAACTCAGGTAGGAATGCCACAATGTTTGCTTTCGGATGTTGAATAGAGCTGCTGGATTGAAACCAAGTTGGCGATGGGCTGCCGACGAGAACCTGAAGTATTCCTCAGACTAGAGCCGTCTTATTATTACCCCCATCGTGTTACGGTAGGAGAGATCATGTCAATAAAATTAGAGAGATTAAGAGTACAACAGATGGATTTAAGATGTCATAATTTCTACGAACGATACGAGTTTATAAGAACATTGTCCGACCGCAGCAGAGTCATATACGAGTAGTATTCGGGTCAAAATTAGTCTGGTGTGTAATGACCCCCTGCAACACACCCTATCAGTGGCTTGCAGGGATTTGAAATATCTAAAATATCTGACCTGCTCCCGTTAAAGAATTACCATCTCCGGGAACGGTGGTTTCTTAGGCTGGCTGAATTGTAGGGCGCCATGGGGTGATCCATCGGAATATTAACGGTAACGGATTATCTGACTGAATCTGCAGACTCGCACTGGCTTGAGCGATTACTACAAGGATTAGAATTGGATAGTTTTAAGACTTAAAGAAGAAGGTTCCTAATGTTTATGCAGCTCGGTAGGTCTCTATTACCAGTATTTCTCACGGAAAACATAGTGAACCGGAAAGTATATATATATATATTCTCAGTCGACAGTGTAGTCTATGCATAATGTTAAGTATGTTGAGCACAATATCCTTTTTCTTGTAAAAAAATCTTTAATTGTACACTCATTTCTCACAGTAAATGCATGAAAAATTGCACCGAAAGCTGTCATCCCGTGCTCTCACACCACCACCTTAATGCATGGATCATTGCGTGACTAGTTACCACCTGTAAATATGCAAATAATTGTTTGTGTAAAACAGCCTTTCGAAACTTTGGATCAACAGAAAGTCCCACAGCAAATCGATATAGTGTTGAGCGCTCAGGGGATCAATATTTGTAATCCTGGACCCCTCCTAACAGAAGCTGAACATCCCCCATGGGTAATATACCGTCCAATTAGTTTGAAGTTAAATAAGAAGAAAATATTTCATCTATTGAGATAATTGCACGGGGAATTTTATATTTTAAATCTCCATTTATCACTACAAATCAATTGCATCAGAAAAAATATTATTTGGTCAGCACATTACTGTGTCTACCCTTGCAGTTTAAAAAAAATGTATTTATTGGCAGCTGATGATAATTTTTCATTATCATAATTTGCCATTGCAATTCTTTTAAGAAAATTTTTCCTAATCATAATAACTCCCGTGAAATAAAGGAAACTATCTTAGTATACATGTATCTAATCTTTGCTAAATGCGATCTTAATTTTGTATACATATATAAATTTTAATTATCAGTTTCCCATTTTACTTTTAACCGTGTACAAGACACATTAGTTCATAGGTAAATTATTTTAGCATAAGTGGAGTCATAAAGCAACAGTATATACAATATAGAGAGTTATAAATATTTAAGTTTTCATTTATTGCAGTTCTATAACCTCTAATTTGATACCGGTTTTTCGGTAGTGGTTAAAGATGAAGTGAAATGTCTTTGGAATTATGGGCATTAGAAAGACGTCTATGAAGCTGAGTCATACCTAATTTTAGTGTCTCAAAAGCTTTCGACCCACAAATATCGTTCAATTTTAGTTGATAAAAAATCGAATAAATTTTGTACGTATCTATTTCAAGAACTTTGCCTCTCAAACTGAAATTTTAACCCTGAAAATTGTTGACAGTAAAACGACTCAGAGTAAAAGTTTCCCTTCCGATGGGTCAATAATGTCCAAACTTTCATAATAAAAATATTAAATATAAATATTTTCACTTCACTCGGTTGCTGAGTAACACTGTCCCATTTGGTTGTGAGTCGCAAAATGCCAACACAACCAATGCTCACACAAACCAAATAGCCTACATTCAAACGTACACATAAACACAGGCATTCATATTAGTAAAAAAAAAGTCGGGAAAACGTGCTCAGGGATCCTCTAAACATACATTTCCCGTGAAATTCCGATTCCCGAATTTTTTTTAGAATACTTTCTCCTCCACTAAGCATAAAAAAGTTCTAAAGTTGCTACCTTCGTTATATTATATGATTATTAACATTATATATTGGCGTTTTACTGTACATTTGGCCTAAAATTCATAAAAAATACATGAAACATAAGTAATTATTCACAGTGTAGATTTACGTCCTTTTTCGGCCCTTGCTATCTATGTGTGAGGATGAACTTTGTTACAATGCACAATTACGAGGCGTGTTCATAAAGTAAGGCCCGTTTGGTTTGAGTTCCCTAGACCATATTAAGTCTTTGATTTTATGTCTACTGTTATCTCTCAAAGTTTTTACTACGAGGCGTGTTCATAAAGTAAGGCCCGTTTGGTCACGGGAAAAAATATACTCATGTGAAACACATTTTATTGGCACTTTTAGTTTGCTACAAACCTACTTCACTTATCTACATAATCACCGTTCACTTCTAAGCATTTTTCGTACCGCTGCACCATCTTCTTTAACCCCTCTGCATAGAAACTCGCCACCTGAGGGTTGAACCAATCGACACCGCCATTCTTGAGTTCCTCTTCGGTTTCGAAACGTTGTCCACCGAACCACTGTTTCAAGTGCACGAAGAGGAAGTAGTCGCTGGGTGTAAGGTCAGGACTGTACGGTGGGTGGTTTAAAGAGTTCCCAACGACCCAAAAACTCTCGTCCACTGGACATTCTTTGCTCTTTGTGGGGGTCGGTGAGCATTTTCGGTACCCACCTTGCACGCAATGTGTGGTATCCGAGGTTTTCCGTAACAATATTGTAGACAGTAGTGCGTCCAAGTTGAGGAAATTGTTCAGCCAGGCCATTAATTGTCAATCGACGATCACATCGCAGTTTTTGTTCCACTTGCGAAACAATTTCATCGGTCAGAATACTGGGCCTACCACTTCGCTTTTCATCATGGACATTTGTTCGTCCATTTTTAAAATCACAGCACCATTGTCTAACCTTTCCTTCACTCATAACTGTAGCTTTATAAACTAGGCATAATTCCCGATGAATTTCAGCAGCCGACAATCCTTTTGCATACAAGAATCGTATGACAGAACGCACTTCACAGCTGGCGGGATCAACGATTGTCGCGGATATTGTTGTTTGCATGCACGGACAAGCAAACGACTTCTGAAACAAAACAAATGCTGCTATAGCTTCTCAATGAATCAGTAGATGGCGCTGCCGGAGCAAACTGTGTTCTGAAGCGCCAATATTTAAATATAAAAAAACGGTACTTACTTTAAGAATACGCCTCGTATATTTGGTAGCGGCACTACAAACTTCAAAGCAATGTATAGTCGCACACAAATTCGTGTGAGGAATGACAATTCATAGTTGTAAGAGAGGAGAGGTCCGGGGGAAAGGGGGTAGATGTGTGGGAGGAATGGGGGTGGCACTTGAATGTGGTTTAAAGAGACGGGGTAGAGGAGGAAGGAAAAGTGATTTTGGGAAAATCATCTTCGCTGATGGTACTTGTGGTGAGTGTTTAATGGATAAAATGACATGTTAAGGCTTTAAGGCATATTCGAAATACATTTTCATTGCCAAGGATGACATTATTTTTCTCTTTTGTGTGCGAATATCTTTCTAGTATTTGAGTTAATTCGTCTTTTATCCCTTCTTTACTTCTTTTACCGCCTTAGATATGAAAGCACTATGATTTTAATCAACCATTTGGTGTTCAGTAAATTGGGATTTCGGTTCATTGCACCCGAAAAACCTTCCGTGTACACCCTTTTTTTAATTTAAGGACTTGCCACATACCCAATGCTCACCGTGTTTACATGTCAGTCTGTAGACCCCCGATTGAGAAAGTGTATTCCGTTCGTCTTTGTCATTTGTCAGGAGTTTTCATTTTTGATTGGCTGTACAACACTGCTCCTAGGAGGCTGGGTAATGGGCTAGCAGGTTTTTGTGATACATTTTGAAAAGAAAAGCGTACGAATACGTGAAATTAATTTTCATTATGAAATTTTACCTGCTGCCGTTAAAAAAATATTTTGATGGTTTCACTTTTTATAGAAAAACAAGTTCTTACGCACGTTAAAAGAAATTCATTGATGTCGGTAATCCGAATAAACTAAACGGAAAGGTTTTTCCTAACGCTATACCTGGCGTAAAATCTTTGGTTTTAGTGGTTCTGCCTTCTCCACCAAACGTTTTGTATAGCGAAACGGTGTCATGGGTCGTGGGAACACCGTCTTCTTTGTCCCGATTGCTCTTGAAATCCTCAACTGGGTAGCTGACTTTCCAAGTTTTCCGACATTTCCTCGAGAGATTTACCTTGTGCCCTGATTTTGTACAAACTTGTGTAATTTCTGGACCATCTTCCTATTCTTCTCTTTCTTTTTATACATTGATGTATATATATATATAACATATATATATAACATTGATGTAAATATATATATATATTATATATATATAAACCATAAACACAGTAATCAACCCGAAGGTCGGTTTAGTAGGTGATGGTAGAGCTCAACCGTGTACCAAGCCCGACGGCGTGTGAATATTCACACATCAGGGTAGGGGGGCCAGTTCCTTTCCCTGTGCCGGTTATGGTTTCCCAGGAAGACCTGGTACCCGAAAAATCAACTAGCTTGGGTGGAGCTGCAGGTGCCCAAAGTGCCTTGCCCGGGAATCGAACCCGGGACCCTCCGGTCAGTAGTCCAACGCTCTACCCACTAGACCACTGCGACCCGCTGTGTTCATATATGTGACATTAAATACGTGATTTCATATCCTTAGTCTTTGATTTATTTTTATATTAAATTTCACAATAAGCAAACGCATAAAAATATTGATAAAGATATATATATATATATATATATATATATATATATATATATATGTACACACACATACACACACAGATAAATTCATGCGACCGAAAACAATTATCTAAAAACCAAATATATCTACATGTTGCAAAGGGATTGGTATTTTTTGGCAGCAGAAAAAGCCTCGAGCGGTACTTCTTTCACAATAAAATTTAAGTTCATATAATTAAAGTTACTATAAACCAACATGTTATTATGATAACTCATGTATTTTACTGGAAACTATTATTTTATGCAAACTATTGTTAATGGCGTTAAGATTGATTGACAAAGCGCAGTCAAAGCTTATCAGAAAATGTAATTGCAGCGTCTTACATCTCCTTGACGGGAAAGGATAAGCGCGTAGTAAATAAAAGACTAATTCACTAGCAAATCATACCTCATATTAGTGGGGTGAACTTTGCTCCGATAATCCTGTACAATGGCCAAATATAATTGACACACTTCTCTTTTTTTAAATGAGACGAAGTTGATTTTGGAAATCATCTGTTTTTATAAAGGATTATCCAGGTCGAAGAGTAATAGCTTTTATGGACGCCCCGAAATCTATCGTTAATAGGTAGATTGGCAAGGATGATAATCATTAATGTGGCATCACTTTAATTCTTGAGCAATTGGTAATGGTTTATTCCTGCTTTTAATCCTGCGAACGTTTTTGTCGTAGTCAATGCTGCTATCTGGTTTATTTTCAGTGTTTGCTGTGGCTTACCGGATATCCGCTGACTCGTAAAATTCTTTGTTATCTGCGACTGTTTTTCTCATATTGTTTGTTTACGAGTAACAATTATTAACATCAGCAAAAAAGTGAATCGTTAGCAGTTTACGGTCCGCTGGTTGATTTGCTGCAGCAGGTTTCATTTATATGCTATCTCGAAATCAGTAGGTGGCGCCTGATGGCTTGTACGTTATGTTCATTCAAATATAAGCATAATTTATTCATTTTTCTCTCGCGTGTTTATGCTAAATGATTACAAAACAAGTCGTTGTGAGAGCTTTTCCCGCCCAAGTCATGGACTCTAATTTGTTTCCTGCCTAAGGCTCATAAACTTCAGGCCATCCTAGTGTATTGAATACTCTCAATGCTAGTTGGAAGTTTCTCATTAGGTTTAACCATAATTGAAAGTGTTCAATTTCCGGTTTTTGATGGGCAAAGACGAACCACCGCTACCACTATAACCTAATCTTCGATTAACAAGACAACCTGGTACCCAACACTGAAATAAACCCTTCTTCAAATCCCCATATTTTCTGACTCTCTTCATTCGGTCCAATATGCCAATTTTTTCTTCCCTCTACGATACCTCACTTGCCTAACATTCTCTCCTCTGACATATTCTTCAGCATTCCATCTCAAATCAAAAAGCTAAGTATCTACTGTTCTTGCCTCCTTTGCATTTCTCCCAATGACACTCTTTTCTCTCGTGACATGCATTTCTTCGTTTATTTTTCTTCTCGCCCATTGTCCTTTATCTCAAAAACGGCAAATCTACACCTATCATTTTTCCTCGACGACCAAGCTTTCGCACCGTGGAAAATTATGCTCCAGATCAAGAAAGTATAATATTGATATATTATTTTTGAAGCGACATGTATACACACAAATTATTCAACAAAAATTAAACCTTGGGTATTTTAAGGAAATGCTTGGTTTTTTTCGCGATGCAATACAAATTAGTGAACACTACTTAAATCGAAAATGGCTGCCACGAAGGTCTTATTTCGAAACTGATCAAATGGTTATCTACATTAAATAAATACTTTCGTCTACTGACGTTTTTATAAATCAAACCACTTTGCTTTTCCACATAAACTAAAAGTGGTTTGATTTATAAAAACATCAGTATGAAGATTTTCCACCAAGTTACGCCAGAAACTGTTTTATTTACTTTCGTCTATGTTTTGGGAATAAAATGCAGAAATTTTTTGCCTCGATCTAAGCTTATAAAAATATGGAAAATTTATAAAAATGTCCTCTTTACAGTTTTGCATCTACTTCCTCTCAGAGGAAATGTGTAACTGTGGAATCTCGTCTAAGAACTCGGGTTATGTGGTAGAAGAAACTCCTTGGGCTCAATCTCGCCCCAAAATAAAGACGGCTATCTATGTAAGGGAAACTCCTTAGATCGACGGCTTATTTTATTAGCTTGCTATTCGGATAGTTACTGTCAATAAGTTGCGTATATTAAAGCAGCCGATGACGGAAGAAGCGTGATTCAGGTGCGCCATTTGAAAATTAACATTTTTGCACCTCCCGTGTCATCGCACCAATCAGTGATCCTAATACTATTCTCGAATGACTACCCATTCAAGAAGCGACTCTAATTTACACGTTTTAAGAGTATGTACAATTGATGCAAGTCATTTGAAGGATTGTATTTCCCTCGCACGCCTGACGACGCAAGAAAAGATGGATGAACGCAGAACGCACATGAGTCATGTATAAAATAACAGTTGAAAAAAACAAGCATAAGAAATTCATGGTCATTCATAACCGGTCTTCTAAATGGCCGGGTAATTTCTAGTATAAAGTAAGCATATTGTTTACATAGGTCTCACCATATTGAGACACGAGCGTTGTTTTTTTTTGTGAATGAGAATGTCGCAGTCATTATTCCGAAAAGTACAAAAAAGTTAAGTGGAGTTTAATAACTATGTTTCCTCTTGGGTAGACACATTAAATTTAGATAATGGGGACAAACTATGGTACGCGACTACTGGGCTGCAGATATCTCAAATTGCAAACGACCTCAAGAATTCTTATAATATTTTATATAGGCTGTAATAGATGTATAGAGAAGCGATGTGAAATCTCGTTAAATTCTCTTTTCTGAGGTTCGAAAAGCGACGAAGGCTGTTATCCCAGAAGTCGAAATTTACTCCAAGGAATCATGAACACGAAGTTCTGAGTGAAAAAAGTATGCGACCTGTAATTCCGATGGATGGATTTGTTTGCATTTTGGATCCAGGCACTTGCCATTTCTTATTTCCACAACCTAACGAAACATTTTAAATTTCAACTACTATTTTGTAGCCCTCTTCATTTGCCATCATTTATGCCTTAGTCTATCTATCCATTCTTACTTATTTATTTATATATCCTGCAAGTCACCGACAGGGTGTGGGGCAGGGGGTGAATACATACCAGAATAATTTTACCCGAACATGATTCTACCTCGGTCGAACAATGTTATTATGATCCCCTATAGTTCTTGGAAAAAATGACATCTTAAATCTGTTCTACAATTAATCTATCTCATATTATTAACAATATGTAAAGTATTTTGAGCCGTCTCCTCTTCATGATAAATGGCACAAGTCTAAATAGCCACCACACACGATGCATAACCAGTTAAGCAACTCAAGTAAACAAGATTATCAGCAATTTAGAAAATCAATATTAAATGCAAGATTTGTCCGTATGTGAAATGGTTTTTCACGGCTAATTAGGTGGAAAGAATTTTCTCTCGAGGACAAATGGCTTCTTTGCAGTCCGTCCTTGATGGATCGCTGAACACAATGGATAAAAATTAGTTCCTTCAAATACACCTTGAGCATTATGAGTAGGGACGCAGTCTGACGACTCGCCCGGGAAGCGAGAGAAGAATTTCATTTCTGATTTATGATAGGCGGGATGCACTTACGTGAGCACTCGTAAATGCTAGAGTCTCGTATTTAACGAGGAAACATTCGCGAGAAAAGGACTTCCCATCAAAATAGGAAGTATTTATTAATTAGAAGGCGGACCCAAAATCCCAAAAATATGGAAAAATTGTCCAATACTAGCTCTTGAACCAGCTCGAACCGTGAACAGCGGCCCAAACAAATCTGGTATCATGACAAGCACTTGCTACTTCTTAGGTAGTGGTGTTCTATTAATATTCATTTTCGAGGAGTTGAGCAAATCTTCTTTTCTTGCGTAGCTTTTGACCTCAAATGTTGAAGTTGAAGTAGATCGAGAACCATGGAACTATGTTTGAATGTCAAATATAATAATATATTTTTTATCGGAAATAATGAAAGTCAGCATTTTCAGAGTTAAGTTCAGAAAAAAATTTTGACTTCGATCCTAGACCTAGGATGTGATCAAGAAGGGAATTTGCAAAAAGACAAGATCCTCATGATTGACTAAATTGTGACAACGTTCCATTTAAACATAAATGTAGTATCTTCGTTTCAACTGGATTGATAGTAAGGGTAAGTGGAAAGAACTCAAGGGTGGAAAAAAAAACAAGACGTGATAGTTGCTAAGAAGATAACACGGACTATTCCCGTATACTTACTTGAAGGCCTATTGAAGGAGAGGATAAGAGCAAAAATGAATTGGAAATAGAAGGCTTAAACCATTATAAAATATGAGGGTAAAAAAATGAAGACGAGGAAAATATCAGAGAAAATAAGAATATCGCATGAAATCGATTCTAATAGTTTTAAAATTTGATGAAGAAGATCATTGTGCGCATCATACCTGGAATTATGTACATTTGTTGTACTTGTGCGTACTTATTTGTGCTCACATCGTGTACCTTCAGTAAAATGTTAAACATTATTGTAAGATTTCATTTGATAGCCATGTACTGTGCGTTCAAAAGGACGAGTGGCCTAAGTATTTTAGGTGATTTTATGGTCTATTTAAGTCAATGACCATGATGAAAAGGTCCTGGACTGAAAGAATGGACAGTAGATACCGGTAAAAAGCACAATGAACGGTCATGTTTCATCACCCGTTTCTCACTTAAAGGTGCTAACGGATGAAATGAGGAGAAGGAAGGAAAAAATGTTCCGTATTGGAGCGTGCACTAACGTACAGGCTACGCTGCATCTACTCTGCGAGGACGGCTGAACGCACTTGCCCAATAAGCCAACAACACTAGCACTTCGAAAAAAAACGAATGGGATCAAGACATCTTCACTCAAAGGCACTTGGACTATCTAAGACCGACAAGAATTTTATAAAACAATAAAAATTTGAAAAAAAACATCGGCCTACCTTCCGGGTTTTTGGATAATTCATTTTTCATTTACAAACATTCTTTCTGGGTTGTATTATTCACAAAGTTGACGTTGCTCCCATGTTTTTCATTCCCATTCCGCAAGTATTTTTGTATTAATTTCGTGAAGAGATTGGGATTGCACAGTTAGGAGGCGTTTTGCACCTATTATACTGTATACAGTAATCCCTAGCCAACGTTGGAGTTCCCAAGTGCGATTTTGATTACACACTGTGAATTAATTACTATAATATAAATATATATGTAAATATATATATATATAAATAAATATTAATATATATATAATATAAATTTAATGAACTGATATACCTAATATTAGGGGTGGCATCAGAAGTGCTTGATCTGGGAATAAAAGCAGGGAGTGAAACGATTAATTCAGTTAGGTTTGTAGATTGTAGTTTTTAGACCAAGCAGTTGTTAGTCAGACAGCCAAAGGATGGCGGTTATTTTTTTTTTGCTCTACAGGAACAATGCGAGAGGTATGGGAAAGGAAAACGAAAGTACGAAAATTAGGAAAGCTTAATTAACCATTGAAATACGAGGGACTTCAGTAGATGAGGAAAAGGAACATAGTACAATGGGAACATTAAAAGAAGTGTTTATTTAGCGAAAGAAGCATTTGCAATAAGATGAGAATCGCGCGAATGAAAATGAGTAAAAACTTATATGGAACGTATCATTGTATGGATGGATTTAGCGAAGAGTGGAGAAAATAATTTGGCCAGAGAAGAAGAAAAACCCTGGAGTTTTAAACAGGATGGGCCTCGAGAGGAAGTTTCTGGGGGAAATCCAAAAAGGGAGGGAAAGTGGATGGAGAAAATATTGAAAGGAAGTGGGTTGTTGAAGGCCGCAACAGAAGGTAGAACGATGGGCAAGCGGGGATAAAAGAGGAAGGAGAGCAGGCTTTTTAGACAGCATGAAGGCAGGCAGAAGTTACGAAGAAATGAAGAAGGAAATAAAGTTGGGAAAACATGAGGAAATTCTCATAACACGTAGATGTCTTTCATAGCATTCTTTGAAGTAAATACTTTTCCCGGCCACGGCATGAAGTTTCGGGTATGATCTTCATACGAGTATTTTTCCTGAAGTGGCCTTTATGATGACTAAGCAACATTTTCCATATTTATTCTAGGTATATCTAATAAAAAGCATATTTTCTTTATGATTTAGTACAAAAATACGTGCATTTGTCGGTTTGAATAGCAACATTTTACAAGTGTTGGTACTTAGTTTAATTCACAAAGCTCAAAAAATATACATTTTGCGACCTCAGCGGGGGATTTTAACCAGTCAATATGAACAATGTGTCCCTGTTAGATATTACCATTTGTGGTATCTATAACCTTATCAGTTATCAAATATGAAGGGTTAAAATGTTACACTGATAAGCTTGGTGGGCGGGCCAGCATACAGCTAGGAGAAAATTAAGACGATATAATATCTAGTAATGTTGTCAAGTACTTCAAATTTTAAGAATAGAAATGAATTATATCAAAAGGTTTTGTCCAAATTAAAATACTCCCAAGCCATATGAGATAAAAGTCCCTCATGGGAAGTATGTAAAACCATTCAACATGAACTTTCACAAGAAGGAGAGTGATGTAGTTGAATTCAACTAGATAATCATTATCATTTATGACCCATCAAACATAGCTGAAGTTTAATCCATTGGTGGCCCCTAATCTCAAATCGCCACAGCTGGCTTCCATCTATAGCCATTATCCTTGCTGTTTTTACATTCGTCTCGGGCGGTTCCCACGCAAAGATTAAAAAGAGATTCATTTGACCACCGTGACCCGATTGCATAAACAGGATACTTCTCATTCCCTATAGGTCGAAAAACATCCCAGCGTTGGACTGTTGCAGAGGGTAAGGAGAACTCGAAAGGAAATATGCAGCCCACATGCGAAGTTGCCAGCTTTGTTTTATATTGGTATGGTCGTTGGAGGAGGAAGGATCAGATCTTCTTTCGCCATCAATGATTTCACCTTTCGAAATGTAGCGTCATATATCTACAGCAAGCAAACCCTCTCCCATCGTTAAGTATCACAAGTCTTATAAACGGTTGTCATGGGGATCGAGGCCTTGGGCTTCCGTTATGTTCGTAGTTATCGTCTCCTTTTTGCTTGTGATGCATATCTCATTACGAGAGGAGCCGCAGAGCTATTTTCTTTTGGTCCTGTTGTGCAGCAAAATAATCTACGCGGTGGGTGTTTCCAGACGCTTCGGTTATGGTGAGGAGTATTAAGTCATGCGGATATATGAGTCAGTGTGTGAGCCTCGGGATTATAACCGTCTGACGTTATCATTTCTTTTTCTTGCCGAACACAAATTAGACGAGGACTTAACTTAGCAGGGTAATTATCGCCACATACCATAACAGGGTAGGTTGAAAAGTCCATGCAAAGTCAGAGAGTGAGTCACTCGTGAGTATCAAAGGTATTTTCTGATAATAGCATCTTTTGAACGAATGCACGACAATTTTAAGCGAATTCGGTCAATTATTCTGTGTTTAACCTTCATTTCGGGCAAGAAGTGCGCCGACTCAAATTGTAAATCCACCATTTTTCTGTGATCACCATGTTTCCCAGGACATCTTGGTAGAGTTTATTTCAATTTTCCATCCTTTGCTTGTGCATGATTTGAACTTTTAGCTTTGAATTTTTTTAAAACTTTGGACTTTGGGTTATTTTATGGGTGTTCAGAATCGTAATAATGCATTAAGCCTGAATGAAACGAGCAAGACTAATTTTCGTTCATAGCTGTCCTTACCGATATTTTTGGTCATATCCTTCCCTTCTGTTCCATATTCTATTAATTGGAGAACGAAGGTAACGCAAAGTTTCCTACAGTTTCTTAACGCGAAATAACCAAAAAATATTTGCTTCCACTTGCCGTATGAGCTTAGTAATACGGAACAATTGTAAATATTCATGTAAAATGATTCTGAATTGCATTCACCTTACCGATAGTTACAAATAATAACGTTGAGCAAAACTTTTGTTTTGTGCCGGAATCATCCTGCTCTTTCCTATGGAATTACAGCGTTTTGGATATGGTTCCACTTTCATGCAAGGGAACTGTTTTTGGGTTTATGTCGAGTTCTTGGCAACTGCTCTTTGACGCCATAATCGTCGTTATTAACAAAACTTAGATCCCCAACGGTGTCAGACAACAATATCATACTTATCTAAAATGTTTATTTGTAAATTATATTTCTTCTACGGGAGAAACTTTTCTCTTCGTTCAGTTTTTATCTTTCGCAAATTTGTCAAGAATTTCATTCAATAAAACACCATGGCACAATACAGCCATATTTGTCATTGCAGTTTGATCAAAGAATACGTTACTCTAACTATCATTATGATTATTTTATTAGATTTCACTTTTCGAATCCCTTATGCGACAGGATCCTGCAGTTTTGTCGTCTCTCCTATGATTATAGCTATATTTTCCTCAGTAGTAGGAACGTTAGGAATTGAGGTGACAACATGACTCCAGGATCCGCGAAAAATTAAATGCCACTTCTGGAAGCCAGCGATGGAAAGATTGCTCAAGTGTCCTCACTAAAATACGCTGACAATATATTATTAAAATTAAATAACTCGACTCCCTCTTCATTAAACTCATCGCCTGAATTCAGGATCGGATCCGAGTAGCATTGTTAGGAGTGGTGATAAGTTTTTCAGTGTAAAATTGTTTGTGTACGAACATTATATAAAAAATCACGATTAACCAATGACCGAGACAGTATAATTTTTCTTGTCATTTGATATTTGAAATCGGTTAACAATTGCAATGTGTCATCGAAAAAGAAGGAAATTGCTAATTTGAAACCACGTCATTGGAACTTCAAAATGGCAATGATGAATTATATTGGGAAACAACTTTTAACGTTATTAAAAAACACTCAGCGGAGAGTTTTAAAATCCATCCAAGTGGAGAGAGGGGAAAATTTCTCTCCAAACCTATGCCCGTCGATCCGTAATTCTCTGAACCAGACAACCACGTAAAACTGACGATGAGAAAATTATTACGAGAATGAGCCAATAACAACCAGACTTTCCACTCCAATTCTGTACAAATATCTGCTTCCTCCCATTATTTTTCGCTAAATGCTTCTATATCCTACGCCACCATTGCCTCGCCATTTAGTATGGGTGTTCAGGGGAAGTTCATATGTTAGGGGAAGTTAGGCAGTCACCTGGGGAAATTCGTAGAAGGAAGTAGAAGCGGTCGGAGTGTACTAGAGTGATAGATTATGGCAGGTTTCAGGCTGTTAGAAGGGAGAATACCAATGAGGGGAGGGAGATACTAGGGAGGGAGGAAAACACTAGGTTTTACGAGGAGGAAGAACACAGGCAATACTGAAGAAAGAACTAGCGTTGGGCAAAGTTGTGCAAAATTATGTTTTAGAACGAGGAAGGAATGCATAAGTTTTTCAGACTAAAATCTATTTCAAATCGTTAGCCTACACCCAATATAATAAAAAAAATATTGACCCTTCAGTCATTTTTCTTGCTTCCCACTATGATTTGGCGTATGGGATTGTTCATCTATCATTATAGATTAGGCCACACAATTTTTGGGGTTAATTAAAATTGGCAATTTTCCACAAAATAAAATTTTTATTAATACGACCGGTTTCGATGTAACTACATCATCTTCTGGTGGTGATGTAATTACATCATCACCAGAAGATGATGTAGTTACATCGAAACCGGTCGTCTTAATAAAAATTTTATTTTGTGGAAAATTGCCAATTTTAATTAATCATGATATTCCACCATTCTCAAGGAGGACGGAGTTGATGACGGGGACGTTGAGTAGGGATGTTAAGACAAGACTCGTAAAAACTCTGATATGGAGCGTAGCTATGTACGGCGCGGAAACGTGGTCGCTGAAGCAGGAGGATAGACGTAGATTGGAGGCTTTTGAAATGTGGGTGTGGAGAAGAATGGAGAAGGTGAAATGGACCGAAAGGAAAACAAATGAGGAAGTACTAGAAATGGTGGGGGAGGAGAGGGGTTTGTTGAGAGAAATCCTATGGAGGCAGGAAAAATGGATGAAGGGCGTATTGAGCGGTAGTGGAATGTTGAAGAGGGTAATAGAGGGGAGAATGTTGGGCAAGCGAGGTAAGGGTAGGAGCAGGATAGGGATGTTGGACGGGATGAAGGGAGGAAAGAAGTACACCTAAATGAAGAGGGACCTGATATAGATTAGTTTGCTAGGTGGGGAGTCACAAAATGTTTATTTGATAGTTGTGTCCATCCAAAAACCTACCTTAACCGGTAGATTACCTAATAATAATTCCACCATATCACGCCTGAAACGTCTCTTTTTAATTTTAGGGGTGATCAGTAGGGGTTGTCACCCTTTTGGACCGATTTGTTGCCAGGTTGGGGAATCAACGGTTGTTATGTCGAACTAGGAGGCGTCACTTTACATTCCAGACCACTCGACGAAGTTTTAGGACACCTTTGATCTCCTCTCCGTCCGATTTCACCTATTTCCATTCGTCCAAAACTGCGACGCCATCGTTAAAAGCACAGTAAAATTTGAAGGTGTTCCCTAGTAGTCGAATTATATGTTTCGGCTTACTGTTTTACGACATAAAAAGGATCCAGTCAGTCAAACCAGTCAGTTTTAGATTAAGTGGCATGTATCGGATGTATTTAAAACAAACAGCTATCGGAAAATATGGCGCCATCTCTCCGGGCGACATATCTCAAGAGGCAATGATTAAGTATGAAGAAGAGATATCAAAAATCGGGTCGATGTGAGTTTGAATGATAGTGTCTACGCAAGGTTGATTGCATAGGTTTTCTATGTATTCATTGTCTCCCACCCGCAACGATGGCCTCTGGCCTGTAGTTGCTAGAATACTCTCAATGTCCATTCTCGAGACTCCAATGTCATTACCGAGAGCCGTTCGTTAGTGGCTGCTTGGCGTTGCTTTTAAAACTGCCACGATCACTGCAAATGAGCCTCGCATTGGCTCTTTGAGCGGTGGAGGCACCACATAAACTTTTCTCTCCCCCATCTCATTATTATATGGGTGGCCCTCAATGTGGGAGAGATCACTGTTCGAGTCAGTTTAGCCGAATTGGTCAAAGGAACAAGCCGGCCGTTCGCCCACGCGAAAAGAGCTGCCCTATTTTGAGCGAAGTCATTAATTGGCGTGTAAAAATTTCAGTCCCTTAAACTGAGATTATAAAAGACGTATTTCTTGTTGACTGCAACCCAGCATCTTAAAAATGAAACGTTGGTATTGCAAAAATGTCTATCTAATTAATTGACTCATAAGTAAGTCTACAGCCTATCCTCTATTTTGTTTTTTTTTAATGATGATGAGGTTCATGTTTACTGAAACTAAATTTGGGCTAAATAAAGGAAACCATTTTTAAATTAACATTTTGTTTGCGTTTCCTATGGGATTCGCCGTTGCGATAAGTTTGATTTCGAGGCATTCTGTTTCATTTCTTAAACGCGTGTAGTTTCATTCAGTAGTTCAATTTTAATTAATTAAATTTATAGTGTCACTTATATTTTGAAAGACGCAATGAAAACGGCCACGTGGCCGTTACTCAGAGCTGTCGCTCAATTTGCAGTTTCTCCAAAAACAGTCATGAGCTTATAAAAACACTATCAATTTCCTCGTATGAAATGCAGTTTAGTAAAAAGTATTGCAGAAAATGTACTGTCAATAGAAAGTCATGTGTAAACAAACTTCGTGAGCTTGGAAATTTAATTTTAGCTTTGGGTACGGTTTGCCGCGCAATAGCAAGAGACCCGTATTTATTTTAAGTATTTCTGAGTTTTTTCTTCGATTGCTTCATTCGCATGAATGGATTCACGCCGGGTCTTACAAATGTGCAGACAAGGAACAGGAATGTAAGCGGAATTAATGAGACCGAATGCAGTTTGAAAAGTTATGACGGTAAATCAATCGATATGACTCGTAACATCTGGAGTGATGTATTATTCAGGAAGATTTCTGCGAATCGACTAGGTTAAACAAGATGACAATCATTGCCGTGTACTAATTAAAGTTACCATATATATATACACACACACATTTATATAAATAAGTTGCAGTTTATCAATTGATAATTAATACCGTTCTGTGCCCGATAAAAGGGTATTTATTGTTAAATTTACCGCCCGTATTCCGTCTTATTCAAATTAAGAATTAGCCAGACGTCCCGTCCCGTGCCCTATCTGTGAAACTCCGTGAGATTTCACTCGCCGGACCCCTTCCAGCCTCTATTGTCGTAAAACTCAAGCGATCAGAAGTTTGCACGTCTGTTGAATAAATTTCGTACCGGATTCCCTCGTGTATATAATTCTAATTCGAAACTGTCGAGTCACACTATGCATTACGAGCTTGAAGTAAGTCTTGGCCTTTGCCAAAGTATTGGCTTTATTATACCAACACATCATTATTAAAAAATAGTTTCTTCCCGAGGAATTGGTGACACTACAGAAATTATAGCTCTCCAAGTACTAAAAGCAAGGCAGCGTTAATTATGCAATTATAAAACTATAGTCTATCGTTTTTCGGGTATAAATGACAATGAAAATCATATTCAAAAGAAGATATTTCATTAAAAAAACGGAATGAATTGAATTCAAGAATATTCGAATGAATTAGCGCCTAGAACTCGGGAGTGCATATAGCGGCACAATCAAGTGAGGTTCGAGCAGCCCATCAATACGGAGTAAGAACTTAATGATAAATTAAATTTTGAAAAGTTGAACAGTTTTTGACTGTTTGGGATAGAGATTATGACGCTATCATCATTGTTTATCTTTCTCAGTACTTGTACGTAGAAATCCTTGATGGTAACGGGGACGTAAATGTCAAACAGAATGCACTACACCTGACCTGTTGAAGGAACATTCGCTGATGCGAGGATACACCTCTTGACCTATCTCGTGTGAAAATCCAGAGGAGAGTCATTCGGGCGGGTGCGATGCTGGAGCCATTTAAACACACACCCTCACTGCAGTTTTCTCGCGACAACCAAATCAATCATTTTATTCATTCTGCAACGCACAGGAGAGTTTTTCTTTTGGTCAACGTTAAACCTTCATTCGAGAATACCCTCACAGTTCCCATTGCCGTCTGAACAAAACCCTAAATGTTGTGATGAGGTTAACTCCGACAAGGAGGAAATTAATTGAATTGTTACATGGTCATAGGAAGGCTAATTGGTTCGATAGGACGCGTTATTTTTGGCAAACTTCAAGCGGATTCAATGATGACAGAGAAAACTCCTCATGGCGTATCACGAAGAATGAATTACGTACAATTGATAGGAATAAGATATTACCGCCATTATGTTATTGCAGCGCTGTTGAGCGCGTAATTCATTCGCGCATTTATCGCTTTTTCGCGATTACTTCCAAGAATTATTTTCACAAATACTAAGTGTGCAAAAAAATTTCAAAAGGTCACATTTTAAAACTTTTGAAAATGAAAAAAAATATCAAAAGAAGACCTAATATCTCCGCAACTTGTACATTGAAACAAAAAGACCTCTTGATGGCATAAAAATCATTCTCCTAGCAAAACTTCCCGTTTCTCCTTCCTGGTTACCTTTCGTTACCCTTCAGTCAATAGTACGGTCCGATTAAAAAGCATTTGCGTAAGATGCGCATCGGGATATTTTCATCGAGTGCCTGGGACGAAAAACGTTATGCAGGGAAATTGGAAGTATTCCTTTGTCCATGTTCCTCGAACCGTCCGTGAATCCCCGCGAAAAAGTAGAGAGAAATAGAGAAAATTAAGTAAGTTTTCTATTTTTTGACCAAAAAAAAAACATTTAATCTGCTTCCGGATGGATAGCAACAGGTGAAGCGCGTCTTTCGGATTTGGTTGCGACACCGACGGCCGAGAAGACCTACTGCCGAAGGGCGAAATTTTCACAAATTCCCTACTTTCGGAAGGAGTCTAGATGATGAAAAAGTGAGTTTGCCTACCTTCGACTTCTTACTGGAGTTGCTGATCAGAGTCGCCGTAGAATCCATGACGGTCGCAGTGGCCCGAGCCGCCACCGCATCCCCCAAAGGTGGTCCCGCGAACGACCAATGTAAACCGGCGTCGGATGGTACACGCAGAGTCGTCGCCGAGAGAATGGAGTTGCCCGTTCCACTCCCTTCTATCCCCTCCTCCAGACTCTCCTCCCCTCCCAAGCTCTCCGTTCTTCCTTCTGACTCTTGTTCCCCGTAACCCTCCACGGCGCTGGTGTCGGAGAACTCTGGCTCCGGCAGCGCCATCCCGGCGGATGATGGGAGAAACATCATTGGTCCTGAATCCGTGGAAATGGGGCGCTCCTCAGGGGGGTCGTTTGGATCCTCTTGGGAGCGGACCTCGCGATTTCTCAGGCTGAAGTCCGCCAAAGGTTCTGGGGTGTTTGATATCCTCACGGTGCCAATCTCGTACATTGCCGATATGGATTCATAATTTTCGTCGTCAGGAATGGCGAGTCCGGGGAAGGATTTCCTTCTCTGCGTGTTTTGAGTTTTGTCGATGTTGGAGGTTCGTAACTTACTTGAGGTGGGAAATGTTTCCCGTAAGTTCCCTTCTCCCCATGAGCCAGTTCCATATTCGGAGAAAGGTCTGAAAACTCCTGAAGCAAAGCTGTCCTTATCGACTTCGAGGTTGTGATAGTAGTCTGAGAAAATGGCTCTTCTTTTTGCCTGCGACGGAAAAGGGAAAGACAAATTTATTTATTTTGTGCTTTATTCACTATAGGCTGGTCAGCATGGTTTCGTCATAAATAAAAATATATGGATAAATTTGTTTAGAATACATCATATGAAAAAAACGTTATTAACATTACAGAGGGGTGTTTATCAGACAACATTTTAGACTCTTCTTCGCAAAATACACAAAAGTCATCCACAAAGTTCAAAGGTTAAATTAGTAAGTATGTTTTAAGAATACGATTGAAAGTATTTGAAGGAGATACTTTCAAATCTGTAAGAATCAGGTTAAAGAATTTGGCCTCTTGGTGGTACGATCCCTCACCACTCAAATTAGACGATCTTTCTTCAATGTTTATGACAAGTTTAGAACGTGTCTTAGGATGATGGATATTTAGGTTTCGTATGCATGTTATTCTTAACAAATAAGATAAGATTGTATTCATAAAAAGCATTCAGTGGTACAAACGCAGTTAATGAAAATGGAGTCTGCAGGAATGTCTGATAGGTAAGTTTAAGATAGCCTTTATGGCCTGTTTCTGCACTTTGAAAATCTTTTGGCTATGGCTTGAGCCACCCCAGAATATAATGTCATATGCTAATCTAGACTAAAAATTTGAATGAGATTTAAAATATTAAATTTAGGATGTTTAAGCTAGTGCATTAAGCTAATTAAGTGAAGAACATTGAATCATATTATTATAAATATTTATTGATAAGGGATGAACAAACGGTAGGGTAGGGATTCAAGATGTTTGGAATGATTTGGTAAGGTTTGCGGACCGTATATCTATGCTCGTGGTGAAGAAAAAACCTGATGGTATAGTGTTCTATATGGAGAAAGGATGGAAAAATGCACGCATGCGAAGCAAAGACTACTTGTAAACGAAGAAAGGCACGCCACATTCATGTAAAATTAAGGACACAATTGGAAGACTTAAGTAATATGAAATGAAATTCACCAGTGAAGAGAAAAATTGTCATTTTAAACAGAATTGCCAACCCAAAGAAGGACTTTCTTGAGTAAAAAAATTGCAAACGGATAATGGGAACCAAAAAAACGGTTTGTGAAAACTGTGTTCGGAGTTTATCTGCTACTCTGAATTTATTTCTAGGACATCAGCAATTGGCTACAGAAAATTATAAACGAAAATAAATTAACATATTGTAGTACAGAAGAATGTAGAAGATAAAATTTCGAGACTAATGTTATGAAGAATTGCTGAGCAGAGTGAGTGAAGAGGGGCGTTTATGAAATATAGAATAATGAGACTTTATGCTTTTTAGTGACGTCAACCCACGAAGTCATTTCGGAGCGAAGGAAGATATTAGATATCTTTGAAAGTTGCCACGTGTCAATCTTAGGAATGCGATTAGTATGTGTCGGTAATTCCTTGGTTTGATTGATGACATCGCAATTTTAATAATTCTCTAAGTTAAGATTCGTTGATGATATGAATTTGCTATTTCGAAAGTTATGTGGGGGGCTAGTCCTTTTTAGAAGCTATTGAGCAATCCTTTCTACATATTAAAATAGAGGATGTATCGGGCTGGAAGGTGAGTTGGTGTATTACCACGCGTGAAATGCTATTTTACCACTGCTTAGGAGTACGAAAACGCTAGGAAAATTGCATTTTCTTTTACATTTTATTGAATTATTTGTCAGATTTGTCATATTATCAGTAGCAGGAGTTAAATTGGGATTTCTAAGAGCTCTCGATGGTTTGACTGGACGACCTGGAAATTAAGTAACCTTAGTTCATATTCTGGTCTGGGAAAGATTTTTGCACTGTGAAATTTCTCACTTCTATAGACACAACAGCGGGGATTACTCCGATCAAGTTATTGTTAAGGTATTTTCTTTGAATCTCTGACAAAGATTCTTCTACATTATGCTACAGCTACACGTGCTCATTTGAAAAATTCATAATTGCTGCTGAGAGAGTATTCTATAGTTTAAGCATTTGTTCTGTGTAACAACTGGAAGAGGCGCCCAAAAACGTGTATCCCCTCAACTTCGCTCATGGCGTTGCCTCATAGTCACGCCTGCTGATAGGTAATCGAGTGTCTCTGGAATAATACTCGTATCTATAATACTATATGTGTAAGGCAACAATAGAAAGAGGTGACGTGTAACTGATCCTTTTAATTTTGGGATTTGCGGTTGGATTACGTACGCAGTGTCTGTGAATATAAAGAGTGCAACGTGTAATGTCATATTGGCAAGTGTGATGATCGTCGTGTAATCATCCGTCAATATTTAAGACATTTAATTTAGAATCTTGTTTTATAGGTGAAAAAGGCCGGAGGTCAACATGGATGTCAGTCCATCTTCAGAGTTTATTTAGTAATTTTTATGCTGCAGTGTTTTGTTTAAACCGAGTCGTGCATGTGACATAAAGTCAGGACATTTAAGGACTACGTGACGAGTTTTGAAGAAATCGAGAGGCGAGTCGAATTAAAGTATTATTACTGAGGGAGATAGAAGTAAAAATATTTTACTCCTTTCGAAATCACGAGACAATTGGGAGTTTGGTGTGTCTTCATACAGTATTAAGATGTTATCAATACGTGTTAAGACATAACAATTGATCATCGATAAATTTGATAACTATGTGGGTCATGTGTGTACACATACGTGGACCCAGTGAACGAAATTGACATGTTTAATCTCAGGAATTTGACATCCTAAGTAAAAACTCGTTCGTTTGGCTTTGGAAAATGCGCAATTTGCTACTATCAGTCGCGCTTGCTTCTGAGACGAGTATATCTCTCTTCCAATATAAGCGACTGATCATAAATGAAAATAGTGAAGGGCTATTGTCTTCTCCATATCTCAAGCTTATCGCACTCCTGCGGGAGACACTCATTTGTTCTGCCGCTGTCCCCGTACAGCCCAGTTGAGGAATGAGACGTTTCCACCTCAATGGCTCCCGTTTGGCGTAAGTCGGACGAACTGTGACGCGGATTCCTGGGGTGAACACATTTTCCGGAGAATCAATGCATTAGTAACCTCATGCATTGCGAAGGATAATTTGCACCAAAGCATATAAAACTAATATACCCATTCAAATCATGCATAATGAAAGGCGATTTGCATATTATTGGACATGTATTTCTGGGTTTTCTGTAATTATAGTACAAAGATAGATTAATGAAAACACTCATTTTGATGCTCACTTTTCCACGCAATGGACAACACCTTTCGGCGTCCGTTTGTCATCTTCAAATACTGTGGTGCGTACATAGGTACCTGATGATGACGCCTAAGCGTTGAAACTAGTTGTACGTTAATAAAGAGCAGTGGATGTACACATTGTGTTCTTAATAAAATAAATATTGAACATGAACCTCCACAAAGCTGAGCTTAAAACAATAGGAAGCACTGTGGTGCATGATCAAATTAAATAGTTGGCATTGCAACAACCGTTTCATTTACTTTAATTAAAAATTGGCATTTTTCTACATAAAAATTTTATCTCTATATTTGTTCTTATTTTGTGAAAAATTTCCCATTTTTAAATTATCATGATATTCCACCGTATCACGCCTGAAACTTACCTTTTTATTGTCTCATTTACAGTTGCTCAACAACGTATAAGCCAACTTAATCGTACTATCATGACTCAGGAAATATTTTTCAACAGAGTTCATGCTCTGTGATATATTTTCTCATATAATCTCTCATTCTTTCTCCATTGTCATTATGCTATCAATTTACTCACCATAACTGATCTCCCTACTTGAATACGCATTGGGAACATAAGTGTTGCTGAGATTTGCTCGACAGATATAGGTGAAAAACGTTGTTTAATGACTAGTTAGTGATAAAGTTCTTCACTTTGTGGGAAGATGTTTATATGTATTAACCGATTGAAAAAAAGTGATGCATGGAGGACAAATATTTTTCTTAGTTCCGCTCTATTAATCTTCTGCACTTCAGGTTTTTTTCTTGAAACATCTCCCTACAATTAAATTATCAAATTAAATTTGACATCTCAACCGTGCATTACCTATATTCTTTTTGAGATAGAATATGAATTAAAAATGGGCACTTTTACACGAGTTCTATGAACAATTCTAATTATTATTATTAGGTAATCTACCGGTTAAGGTAGGTTTTTTGGATGGACACAACTATCAAATAAACATTTTGTAACTCCCCACCTAGCAACCTAATCTACATCAGGTCCCTCTTCATCTCTGTGTACTTCTTTCCTCCCTTCATCCCATCCAACATCCCTATCCTGTTCCTGTCCTTTCCTCGTTTGCCCAACATTCTCCCCTCTATTACCTTCTTCAACATTCCACTAACGCTCAATACGCCTTTCATCCATTTTTCCTGCCTCCATAGGATTTCTCTCAACAAACCCCTCTCCTCACCCACCATCTCCAGTACTTCCTCATTTGTTTTCCTTTCGGTCCATTTCACCTTCTCCATTCTTCTCCACACCCACATTTCAAAAGCCTCCAATCTACGTCTATCCTCATGCTTAAAATGGTGTAATTTTAAAACGGGTCCAAATGAAGTTATTGAATGCCATCCGATGAATGTGAAACTGGCTATAGGATGAATTCTCTTGCACTTACAATAAAAAAAAGAAAATTGGACAAATATTTGTACACATAAACTTATGTACACATAACTAGTCGATGTAAGCTTACATTGGCTGGGGTTTGCGTAGAATCTAATCGTTGATTGTTGCAGGTGATCCGTTGGTAGTAGGAACCTGATTTTTTGTTGAAGATTTTGTGACTTTTATAGCTGCTATCACAAATACCTCAGTTTCAGCTATAATTCCAAAGAGTTTTATTGCATCATCCTTCCTTTATCTATACCAAGTATATCTCTCAACCTAAAACATTTTCGGCTAGTTGTTCACATTCTTTCTCCTTTTAAATTTATGGCCAAATCTGATATTAAGACTCTCGGCTCTCTCAACAGTAATTTAAGAATTAACCGGGTGTATGTGTTTTTAAGATTCTCAAATGATAATGTCTTAACGAATCGTAAAATACGAGCCATAAGGTAGTAACTGAAAACCCATTCTTGAGGCGAGAGTCGAACCTGTAACCTACCGGTTAATTGTCGAGCACGTTACCTAGCTTGCTAACCGTTACGGTAAGTTAATATAGTTGTCGAGATTGAAGTACTTTGGACCTGTGAATAACAAATGCAATAAAACAACATCTCCAATGAAAGAGACATGATAATCAGTTAGACCTCTTCCCGGTAAACGTCGCAAAAAATAGGTCAAGAGATCTTATCGGGTTCCTTTACTACGTAACTATCCAGAAGTTGTTGGGCAGTTTCCTATCTGAGGGTATTTTCTGCACTATCAAGCAGGTATCCGGCATCGGCCTGATTTATTCTAGGGTGACTGTATCCAGGACCTTGTCACCGGCCTAGTTCCATCACTGCCCAGAGTGTGTTGTTCTGACTGGGGACTAAAATTTTAAACAGTAAATTTATGGGATATTGAAAATGATGTTGAATATCCTGACACACTGGGATTTATGGCGTAATAATTTCGAGATATATTGTAACTTATTATCCTAAAGAAACGTGGGGTGACTAACGATTTTAATGCGTAGATCAGGTGATTGCACTAGATCCAAGTTCTTTTTCTGTTATTAACTGGTAGTATAAACTTGCATAAATATTAATAGTGACTTGGTTGGACCTGATTGGCATAATGAAATAGCCAATGAAGAGGGGAGTAATGATGAGGAGCTGGTACTAGAGTATATTCAAAATGAAACACAAGTTTGTGATAAAGATCCGGACGAGTTTCTTTACGTTTCATCAGCGGTGAGCATGAAAATGTTTTCTTAGAAAAGTCTGCTCTCGGGGTTTTTTTTTTTGAAGTAATAACGATACGGGCATTGAAAGAGTAGAAGTGATCATAAACCAAGTCGTCTCCGATCGAGAAGTTACCTCTCAAAAGACTCCTAATAAAAAAATACCAAAATTTGTACAATCTCAAACTGTATCCCGCAATATTCAGACATAACAATGTTCGATTATAAATTTCAGCAGTTACAACACTGCCTAGGGATTCCCCTGGATGTGCTCGACGAGTTAAAGGTGGAACTATGGTGTAGTTGGCTGTCTCACGCGAGAGTAAAAGGAAAAGAAAAAACTCAATTGTGGAATCCGAGAAGGGCTTTTCTTTATCTGCCTTCCGTCTGTTTCGAAATTCAGATAAAAGGCAAACGAGGCGCCAATGAGTGCATTCTATTTTAAAAGCTTCATTCAAAAGTGTTGAAAATAATTGCAGCGGGGAATAATAGTTTTAGTAATAGCGGAGAATTATTTTTTTTATAAGATTGTATTAATAATTTTCAACACACCACGTTCTAAGTTGGACATTGGGCTAGAATGGAGATACAGAGATCCTACGAAAATTTGTTCGAAGCAAACATTTTTTCGAACGATTGCAACTCACAACGCACAACTAGACTTCCGTAAGAAGAAAAGCTTTACATAGCAGAAATTGCAAGTTTCATAAAGATGATGATCAATGCTAATGAAACGAGGGCAACCAATACTCCATTACACCAGAGAGGGTAGGAAAGCGAACAAAAAACTCAATAAGTATGGTAGCCATGTGATGATTCCACGGGCAAGGGCATTGTACACGAAGGAGTAGTCATGGTAAAAGAACTCACCAAAGGAGATATCATTTCTGTTGGAAGACGAAGTTTGCCAAGAAGTAAGCTGATCTCACCGAAAAAATATCGTGAGAAACAATTCCCCTCATCAGCCATTCAAAAGGAGGATCACTTTATTGTATTCGCACCAACGTCATCAAGACTAAGTATAGGGAATTCCAAGAAAACACAAATGCGGAAAACCCAATCTGAAGCAACATGAAAGCCTTTGACTGCATGGGACGAACTGGCGAAATACCTAACTCAGACACCACAACATTTCTCAGAAAAAAATCAACGTTCAGAAGGAATTCAACACACTCAAGCGAGATAACAGAAAAAAAATGTCTGTCCGTGAGTTTTGTCATGGTGTCACTTTCACTAGGGCTACCCGTCTCGAGGCTGTAAAAAATCGTTAAACGCTTAACGATAATGAATTTGCTAAAGATTCTCACAATGGTTGAACTTAAAGCGTTGGTTACATGTGAGGTTAAACAGACGAATGCTGTAATGGGGTCTCCAAAGTCGCTTCTCTGCGCGTGAATGTCTGGAGAGATCGACAGAAAATTACTCATTGTTTTGGAAGAAACTAATGTACTTGTCAGTAATGTCAACGGGACCTATGCAATTATTATGACGTGAATGTTCTTTAAGCGTAAGAATGATTCCACCAAGTTCACGATGTGTATTGCAGATGGCATTCAGGCGCTCCTTGTTCTAATGGTTCCGAAGGATGCTGATGGGCGTTTGAGAATTTCACCATTTAGAAAACAAAGACTGATATCTGCATGAGTCTTTACGCCATCATTTTCAACCGAAGTTCACCCTAATTAGGGCATACTTTCAAAAGCATTTTCCGTGTCAGAGGCCTCTTCGATCTCACTCGCATGGGAGAAAGAACATCTGATGTAGGTTTTTTTTTGAGGAAATAGATTTCGCGGAGAGTTACGAGTTTTCGTCAATCACCGTTCCGCACGGAAGGAAGAGAGAATTTATTATTCCCACAAAATAAAACGTCCGAAAAAAAATGAAAGCTATACACTACACCATTATCTCAATCATGGCGGGAACCGATGAAAAAAAAATTCCCTGCACCAAACACGGCGCACTCACTGTATCTACTAGTGTAAATAATGTACACGTTCCTTCATATCAGAAGGACATTTTTTTTGCATATGGGGGTTTACATGAGATAATAAATGCAGATGTGGCAAGCCTTACAGCGCGTAAACATCAAGTGCTGCAGTATGCCATCTACAGTTTAACGATTGAGATTCACAAAAAGCCGAAGATTCTTCGCGTATAGGATCGTGAGGGTCAATTAGATGAACCTATGCACGGCGTTAATCTTGAAAACAAGTGTTGCTAGGGAGCTAATGTCTGCCCATGTTGATGAAATCAGAGGGAGGATGACATTAATATACTCAATAAATAAAACTATTACACGTTACCCAGTAATGAAAGTATTCTGATCGACTGGCTCTTGTATTTAAAGAAAGCTATCCTGTATTTTCATTTATATTCATTTACTTTGAAGTGAGATGAGGTTCAGGCCTAGAACAAATTTACGTTGTCGAATTCGTGATTCTATTCTTATTGTAAGTTTTCATGGATGAAACTGTACTTAACTATGATCATAAAAATTGCTGATGGGTGGATTACCGTACTTTATTTCCA
Source organism: Hetaerina titia (assembly GCA_037158775.1). Classification (NCBI taxonomy): domain Eukaryota; kingdom Metazoa; phylum Arthropoda; class Insecta; order Odonata; family Calopterygidae; genus Hetaerina; species Hetaerina titia. Next base: position 54,993,441 of record CM073771.1, read on the forward strand.
TTTGAAATTTAAATTGCATCATGCAGTTTATATGAAACTGTATTTCTACTGTTTCTTGATGATTTCGGTGGGTAAATTTTAGGTTAATGTTTCAGGATCTTATTAATATTCGTGCTTCTATCGGAATTTTTGCAACAGACTGACGATTTTGTCTACTTAATATAGCAGAACTTACTGTTTAAAATCCTAGTCAATGATTAAATTTCAAGTATTTACCACTGGACAATTAATTAAAATATGGTTTACGAAACTAAGAATATCAAGATAAGGCCTCTGTTTATTATTAAGATGTTATCTGGTTAGCCTGATGACTCATCGCGGCTGTTGTAGACACAATTTTTCTGCGAGCATTTGAGCATTATAGGGCCTCCGCCCAAAAGTCTGTATTCGACCACATGAATCGACTGTTGAACACTTATTGATTTTTAACCAAGAAAATAATACGTTTTGTGTTTCATAAGTTAGCTTTTATTTTTATGTGAATTAGTAATTCAAGTTACTGGCAGATCGCGGGGTCCTGGAATTGGATAATTGGATTGGATAAACGATGGAATTCGTGGAGGATTAAACATTTGATTGTTTTGCGAGCCCAGTTCTGACTGATGAAGTTTATTAAAATTGGCAATTTTCCACAAAATAAAACTTTTAATACGACCAGTTTCGATGTAACTACATCATCTTCTGGTAACAGTCATAACTCAGTGTCTAGTATATACGCCACGAGGTTTTCTCTGGACTGTTTTGTCTTCCCCAACCCTTTCTCCTCCCCCGCACCTTTTTCACCTCCCCCACTCATGTGTCACTCACGCATCTTTCCACCTCCCCTCCCTCTTCCCCCATTTTCCACTACCCTCCCCTAACTTGCTTTTCAGCAAAAATACTAGACACTGAGTTATGACTGTTACTAGAAGATGATGTAGTTACATCGAAACCGCTCGAATTAAAAAAATTATTAAATTTTATTTTGTGGAAAATCGCTAATTTTAATTAAGCACGATATTCCACCATATCACGCCTGAAACGTCTCTTTTTATGATGAAGTTAGTTTTACCTTGTTATCTGATTTAATATTTTGGGCTCGATCAAATTCTTCCGATTTCTTTATGAGAAAATTCTTGAGGGCCAGTGTTCATTCGATAAGGTCTAATATAATTTTAATGAGTAAACTTTCTTTATCGGTTATATACTCCTTACATGTAAGGTCGAAATCTCCATCAAAATGCTACTAATCGCATTTCACGATGAATTTAGATAGCCCGATGGAAGATAAAAGGAAAAAATTGCACTTTTCTTGCTTTTCGCGATATCATCTCATTCTGATGTATGTATCGCGGTTTTGAATGGATTCGTTTTAAAAAGGGAGCTGGACGAGTCCAAAGATTATTTTCCTTGTGTTCCTTAATATAGAATACCTGCATATAGATACTAAATGTGTTCAGAGTGTCTCTTAAGACGACATATCTTTCTAAAAGTCCATAAAAGGCCAAATTCTTTCTCAAATTATAAGCCCAGAGTGTAGTTAGCAGTCGTCAGCACTCTCAAAGCGTAAAGATAGAAAATTGTATCAGATTATATAGAATTAGATTCTTTCCTAAATGTGTCATTTAATTGTTTCTAACTTTCTTTTATTGTCAGTTATTACACTCGCAATGAAGGAATCCCCTGAAAATGAATGGTCATCTGATATGCCCATTATTATACTGAAAATTATTTTTGTGAAAAACTTTATTGAGTTCGAAAAAGCCGTCAGCGGCGTCCACTTTGTTTATATACAAATGCTTAATATGGATTAATGCCACTTTTAAACTATTAGCTATCCTTATATTTCTCAGGTTATCCCTCATTGGTGAATTTTTAATCGTTGAAAGCCTTTGTAAACTCTATAAAAAATATCGCTCGCGCGAATCGCTTTTTGTGTTTACTAAAACGGCAGCATTGGCGTTTTGAGATTCAGTTTTCAAATATTGAAATTCATTAAGAAGAAAGTTATGCAAAAACTCAAAATCCGTTCGGTATTGTAATCTTGTATACAGTACTATAAAGTATCGTCGTGGGTTTGTTTCTTTACTGTTTTAGTATTGCATATTAGAAAGCAAATGCCAACAAAGTTCTAATGAAAAATTTCTTTACGGTTTATTTTGCGCAAATATGTTATTAGTTCTACGTGTACACTAAAATGGTCCTCGCAGTAGTAATATGACATTCGGGTATTGATTTTTTTGTTATTTCTCCTAGCAACCATGAACCTTGCATGCTATTATTTCAATGGAAATCACAATAAAACGTTCGTTAGGAGTTTTCACAATCGCATACGTACAGCACGGTACTAAGCAATATTTATACACCTTTTTGGATATTTTACTTAAGACAACAGCACAAATCTCAGCTAAACTTGGTGAAAGACGTATGTTTCTATCACGTAATTGAGTGAAATAGCTGTATTTGACTCCATCCAACCTTTGAAAATCATTGTCAGTCTTGACGATGCCGCCGACTCTCGTCAATCATTCGCTCAACTTTTTCGGGTAAAAAATTAAGATTTGGAGAGTTACGAAATGATCGCGGCCTTTTTTTCTCCACATTGTTCTCTCATTAAAACGTATTAAAAAAAGATGATGAACCTGCAGTTTTTCACCAGACAAAGAATAAAAATTTAAGCACTGTCGCTGCTAAAATTTAATTTAAGTGAAATTTATAAAGCATAATAATCCGATTTCTCTGTGGATATTTGAAATTTATGTCCAAAACGTCTCGATGTGGACAGAGACTACCATAAATGTGACATACATACTACAGAGATTTACACAAGCATGCTGATATAATTTGTGATCGGATCGTGATTTTAATGACTCTCTGATTTTCTGACTGATTTTCTAGATTGTTTATTGCAAAAAAATTAAAAGCCCCTCACCATGGGCTTCAACCTAGAGGAGGTAGGAGGTGGATGGTCTTTCGCGTTCAACTCACCCGTAGAGCTGTCCTGACTGGGGAAATGATATTTGCTCCTGCTTCGTAGATTTTTCGATGTTTGATAGATAGATAAAGGAATTTATTTGGGAGAAATTGAGACCTAATGGTCCCTTCTTCCATTTACCGTTTCTTCCTTTTGCGTTTGACTTAGTAGAGTAGAGAAAGATGATCGAAATATTGCAGCATATAGGAGGAAGCGAGAAGGATGGGTGACTTATTCGAAGTTATTCACGAATATAAAGGCATAGGCGAGAGTAGCAGAGTGAGCTTTGGGATGGACAGGGAAAGGCAGGATGGTGAGACAGGTTTGCCCATATCGCCGGTACTTTTCAACATATAGTATGCTGAGGATATGTTAAGTGTGACATGGGATGGACTTTTTCTGGGAATAAAAGTAGGAGGCGGATTTTCTAAGCCAGTTAGGTTTACAGATGGTCAAGCAATGATTAATCGCACAGATTAGGGATTGCAGTTATTGTTGAATGCTTAACATGAACAATGCAAGAGGTACGGGACGATGAATAACCACAAAAATGAAGCTAATTAGGTCGATGAAGGGTAAGAAAGCTGATTCTGAATATCAAAGTAGGAGGGAATAAACTGTTGTGGGTGGTTTAAGATAAGTATTAAGGCAATATTTTAGAGAGAAAGGGGAATGTTATTGGTGGCACAATAGAGGAAGTTTCTGAAAGAAATTCGAAGGAGGCGGTAAAAGTGGATGGAAGAAATATTAGAAGATAGTGACCTGCTGAAGGTTGTTTTAGACGGAAGAACTTTGGGTAAGCGCGGTAGCGGAAGGTAACAGGCTTTTAAGACGGCATGGGAGCAGTTTAAATTGACGAAGAAATGAAAAAAATAATAATAAAACACGACTAAGTTCTCCTGGTGCATAGATAATAGTCTTCACGGGAGGACCGTCCAAAGTCTGCCTGCTTTGTTATAATAACTGAAATGAATGGGTGAGATTAAAAATATCTACGCTCAAATATGGAAAATTCCATAAGCGTTCTCTTATTTTTCGTGACTTGATTGCTTATCTTCTAAATAGGACCAATATACGCCATGGATTCTAGTTAATATGTCAGGAATGGAAATTTTTAATGTCGTCCGTTGGAAGAAAATGTGTTTCACAGATATTACCACTGAGATCTGAATAAAGCTTTGGACATTATTCTTTTCAAAAATTTATTTTTCTTGTAATTTCCAAAGAGTATCACTTAATGATTTCTTGAAAGGTATTTAATTCTCTGATGAATGTTATCTCTATGGCGTCATGCCATTTGCACAGAAGAGTATTTTTAACCGAGAAAAGAGGAAGCGCCAGATATGAACATTGTGAATGCCATTGCGCGTGACAAAGATAGTAATGAAGCAGAACGGAAATGGGTCTCATTTTAACGAACAAGTGATACAAAGGACACTTCCCAGTGCATTCGCACACACGCACAGTTGAATGTTCTTTCAGGATGGATATTCCATAATAATTCTTTTTAATGATCATAATTGACAAGAATGTATAATTTAAAATAGGTTTCATCCTATGAGGCTCTCAAGTTAGTCAAGAGAGGTCTCTTTCATTTTGATTTTTTTCCATAAAGTTAAAATAATGAAGTGCACAAACTTTGATGTAAATCGAATGACCGCATTTTAAATCCTAAATAATCGGTAATAACAAAGCAAGAAACAACAAATACATGCTACCTTATAATAATGTAATTTTGTATCCCTAGGTGGAATTGATATTTTATAATTATCGAGCTGAGCGTCTACGTGATTCATTGATGGTTTCCACATAGCGATCTAATGTGAAATAACTTCTTTGTGCCTCCACGATCGCGATTATCAAATTGGTTCGAAGTTTTAGGATCTTAAAAATCTAATTTCGTGGCTCGGCACAACCTTCGTCTTTCGTGATGATTACGCAATACCTTAATGGGAAAATGAGTCATAATGAGAAACGCCGCTTAGTAATTGAACAGCCACAATGAAATTTTATCTCGAGAATAGCTGGAAAAACTCATAAAACCTGGGGTATGAGTTAAATTAACGTTCGTTTATTAGGAATGTATGATGCCGAGGAGAACTGAAAAAATTCACAAAAAGAAAACACCTTTTCTAGTCCAAAAATATTTTTAATTATCAAAAAATCTATCTCCTTATGTTCAACAAATATTGTTGAACATAAGGAAATAGGATTAAAAAATTTATTTGGGTGTGTGAAGCCAATGCTAGTGGTCAGGGAAGTTAGCGTAATGCTGTTGTTACGCCATTAATCTCGAGTTTTCTGTGGAGCTTTTCAGTATGAATTGGCATCGAATGGCATTGTCATTGAATTGCAGGCATTTAACCTAATATTTTGTTTCCCTCAGCTAATACATGCAATCAAACAGTCCAACGACGGTTGAAACCCCTTTATTTTGCATGGGTAAGTGCCATATTTTGGCGAGTATTTCTGCTAGCAGGTAAACATCTTATTTCCCGTTCAAAGAAACGGCGGGAGATGCCACGATAGTAACTTTTAACAAAATCATCTCCCAATTCGCATTACGATGCAACAATGTCGAAGCGTAAAATTCACTCGCCAGGTCAACAAGTTTAATCAACATAAAATATTATTTGCTACGGCAGAGAGTTAATATTGTTGAATGAGTACAGATGCCTGCGAAACATGAATTGACCTCATGGTGACTTGTATTGACGTCCGGGAGTTGGAAAACTGTTAAGTATTGGGAACGAGATTTAACATCTCCGACAATATCATCAAGAGCAGGTAATTTCTTCACAGATGAATTTTTGTGATACCCAACTGCAATGAAATTAATAGTTACATTACCTCTTTGTCGCTCTCTCATATTCTAAATATTTTAACTCGATTGGGTCCCATGGAGAATTTGATATAATTTTAATTCAGCATGGAATGTCTTACTCCATTGGGAAGAAGGAAAAAATACGCGTTCTCGTAAGAATGCAAAGGAAATGATGCGGAAAAACTCCAAAATTTTCTAGCGTCTTCTCCTTTATGGATGCGAGTGTAAGTGCACCTCAATATTCAAGGACCACCTGAGAAATATTTCATTTTACGGATATCTCAACTCGTACTTAGTCCCGTTCCTGCGCTCAGCGCTTAAATTTTTGCTCCGGTCGCAACAGGTGTTGGTTGGGAATAACATTTTTCTTTGACAACGGATATAAATTTCTTTATGAGTCCCCTCTTCTCACATAGATTACTTCAAGTAAGACCTTAGAGTCATTGAATCATAAAGTTACTGAGTGCCCTCGAGTAAAAAGCGTCGACGCCAAAATAAACAGTGTAGGAGTATATGGATTCATAGATAAATATTGAATACTTTGCAGGTTATTATGGTGGCTTTTTATAATGGGGCTTACAAATATTTGTAGCAGCACAGGTTTCTATATCGGTATCATTATTCCAAGCCACTATCATCAATTTCTTATTCTGATGTTATACCGATAAAATCATTCATCTCATATCCTTGCGTTCCACATATATACCATACTAGACATATATACAGGGTTCGTCCGGAAAAGAAGTGTACTGATTTTTTCCCGCCGCTCTGACGGGCTGCGATTGGAGGGGGGTATGTTGGCAAGCGACGCTGAAAAAGGCAGTCGGCTCTGAGCTGTGGTGTAGTGAGGAGCTATGTTAACGCGAACCTCCATGCTCGACCCACGTCACGAAACGCGATGCCGAAGTTTTTGGAGCAGCGTTATTCCATCAAATTTGCGGTAAAGCTTGGAAAATCGTCTACCAAAACTGTCGGTATGATTAACCAGGCTTACCTGGTTTACCTGATTAACCTTACCTTACCTGTTTCTGGACATGGCTGACCAGGAGTCAGCCATGTCCAGAAACATGATCTTTCGGTGGCACAAGATGTTCGTGGGGGGCAGAGAAGAGGTCGACGACGCACCGCGGCCTGGACGCCCATCAACGACACTCACCGACGAAAATGTGCGAAAAGTTCGCGATGTACTGAACTCTGATCGTCGTCTTAGTGTTCGGATGATAGCAGAGCAGTGTAATGTGCCAAAAACAATAGTGCACGAGATTATTAGGGACCAATTACAGATGCGAAAAATTTGTGCAAAGTTGGTGCCGAAAGTGTTCAGTGATGATCAAAGACTCAATTGTTTGGAAATCGCGACACAATTTGTGGATCACTGCAAAAATGGTCCACATTTTTTAGAGAACGTTGTTTCGGGTGACGAGACGTGGGTCTTTGAGTACGACCCGGAGTCGAAGAGACAAAGTGTGGAGTGGCACACCCCATCATCACCCCGTCAAAAGAAAGCTCGCATGAGCAAATCTCGGATCAAGGCGATGCTCATTGTCTTTTTTGACAAAAGGGGAGTCGTCCACTACGAATTTGTACCTGAACGACAAACTGTAAATGCTGCATTTTACGTCCAAGTGCTCGACAGGCTTCGAAAATGAGTCGCCCGCGTCCGGCCAGCGATCAAAAACATCTGGCGGCTGCATCACGTCAATGCGCCGTCTCACACCGCGCTTGTCGTGTCAGACTTCTTGGCCAAGCACGGCGTGGCAACGCTGCCGCACCCGCCCTACAGCCCGGACTTGGCACCACCGGACTTCTTTCTGTTCCCGAAGATAAAGAGGAATTTGAAAGGAACGCGATACGGGACTTTGGACCCCGTCAAAGAGGCCGTGACGACGTGTTTTCGAGAGGTTCCCGATGATGCCTTCGCGGGAGCGTTCCAGGAATGGGAACGCCGCTGGAACAAGTGTATCGACTCACAAGGGTCCTATTTTGAGGAATATTAGCTTAAGATATGTAAAAGTGTAATAAATTTTTTTCCTGAGCTCAGTACACTTATTTTTCGGACGAACCCTGTATATACTATATATATACATACTATACATCATATACGAGGCAATTGCCACAAAGTAGTATGGTACTTTCCAATCATGGTAAGATGGATTTCCTCAATTACATCAGTTATTAGCTAGGATTTACTTCTGCAGCATCCCTATTTTCTTCATTCGGGATTTAATGCACATATGCACCAAAGTCATTTCCTTTACGTCTTCCCAAAGTAATTAATTAATAAATCGAAATCAATGTCTTGGGAAACCAAATTTGTCAAAATAATAAGTAAATACATAAATGTACTGCTTAATAACTTCGTACGCTAGCTCCGTTCCGACGTTTTGGCCCCATTGCCAACGTCTTCGTGGAAGACTCATTCTTATTCTCGCATCGGTAAATGAGATACTCTGTTTAAATAAGTGGCGTACGTAATGGGTCCTATTTTTTATATTGGACTCTCTTCAATTACCGCCTCATGATAACCTTCGAACAACTTAAAAAGTTCATATTGCTTTGTTTTGCGAGGAGACTTACCTAATCTAAATTGTTGGAGGAAATACGTCGGTACTGTAGGCTGATTTCTGAGGATGAAAATCGCTTTCCTTAAACAAAGAGTAGGAGATGACACGTCGCTAAGAGTTTTTCAAATGACATATACCTATTACGTTTGCTCTATGGCTGACCTTTTGACCTGCGATTCTGTTTACCGTCGTTAGCTACCATAATAAAACCCATAGGTTGTCAGAGGTGTAAGAATAAACAAAAATATTAGCTGGCCAATGAGTGAAACCTGGAAGCTGATCCTGGAAGTAGAGCAAATCCTAGAATTGAGAGGGGAACTTCTATAACATGGCACCCGTGCAGGTGGCCACAGCTAGGGTGTGCATCCGGGGGTGATAAAACACAAGGCCTGCAGTATCAATAATTAAAGATGGAGAGAGTTGGGAGAGAGAGAAAGGAGAGAGATGGAGGGGAGAGAGGAAGGAGAGAAAGAGGAAAAGAAGCTCTGGGAGAAAGAAAGATAATGAGAGAGTCAGTGAGAGTGAGGGAGTGTGTCCTACAGGTCATGTCACAAAAGCCCCGTCTTACTTAATGTGTTCTGCTGTGACGTCAACAGTCACCAATCTGTTGGAAGCACGAGAGGCTGCTCCAATTTGTTTAATGCTTTAAGTTCAACGGCGTTCGCATTTGCATGGAACCTGTAAATTATAGTCTCATTAGAACCATTGCTCTTTTAAATGCTCTGTGAGTCTTCCGATGTGAATATTAAGTAAGACTTTTACATTTTTTGTACTCCAGCGAATGCAAATAGAATAATTTCCAGTGGCTATGAAATTTACAGGAATCGTAGATTGTAAGATTGAGTGCAAAAACTGGATTACAGTGTCAATTTGCATTTCGGCTCTTATAAAAACGAATGCCCATCTGGTAATGTGTCTGAATCCATTCAATGCGATGTTCCCTGTGTACTAGGGCGAAAGTGAATGTTGTGATGATGGTATTGACAGATGTGTGCTCCATGCATTATTCTGCCTAGCAAGCGAATGGGCACATGTTTTCGAAGGGTGTGACCATCGTAATGCAATTATCTGATATTTGCCGCAATTGCGCTCTTTCCAAGAGTTACGAAGCATCAAAAGGAACTCCGCGTTATCAGAAGATGATGATACCTCGATCGAAGAGCTCTCGAATAACTTTCTCTTTGATATTTAGTACACCGATCTTTCATGCAAGGTAGAAACTTTAGACTCTCGCCTTTGAAGTTTTGAGTAGTACATTACGTGATCAATGTTTTGAAATTCATCCTGCACGTGATAATTGAACAGAAGGTCGCATACCTTTTGAAATAACGTTTCTCCGAATCTACTGTCGTTCCAAGTTCGGTACGCGTCACGAGTATTCCGTAGAGAATTTATTTTTGTTCCTCCTTTACGTTGAAGATGTGAAATAGAATCGCTTAATAAAATAGTCTATAGATTTAATGAAAGCAATTTAATTAATCAATTCGTTTTTTCCATGCTGAATGATCCGGCCTCAGGAACAGCCGACTATCAAACCAATCATCCTATAAATCAAGGACGGACAAAGCTATGGAGCCAAGCTTCTCTACCTTCACTTGACCATCTCTTCTCAATTGCTCCGACCAGTACGCAGTGAACTATTACCAAAGCTTTATGAAGAAATCAGTGTAATGGTCCAAGCCGTCTACGAGCAGACTAGCTCGGAGTCATGCGTCTCGCGAGATCAGATGGCTAGGTCTGCTTTAGCAGCAGATAGATAGATAAAGGACTTTATTTGGGCGAAATTGAGGCCTAATGGTCCCTTCTTCCATTCAACCCATTGTCATGTACATATAATACAAGGATAACATTTATAAAATACATGTATATATATATACACACAAATACATATAGACAGACACAAATTTTAACATCAAAAGAAAAGGAAAAGAATATATATATATATATACACATACATTTATAAATACATACATATACATTAAAAGATTAGGTATACACCAACACATACAAACATACACAGAGTAAAAGACAGTGATTAGAGAGAAACATTAGGATAAGAAAAGTGTAAGCAAAGAATGAGGTTTGTGGGAAAAGCTAGGGTGAACGTCCATTGAACGCAGATGTTGTTTCGTGAAAATCAGAATTTATTCTTTTCCATTTGAAACATGGGAATGAAAAGTATTCTGAAAGAAAAGAGGTCGCGGTTCATCGATGCCAAAACTTGGAAAATCCTCATAGATTCCAACGTGTCCGTTTCTTCTTCCGAATTCCCTTCGATAAGATTACTTATTGGAGAATTATAGTCGTAATAATAGTAATTTATGTCGCAAGTACAGACCCTAAGACGAAGGAAATTTTTCTTTCCCCATTAATGATATTAGATATGAGAAGAACTTACATGATTCTTATTTTAATATTGAGGACACAATAGTCCCAACCTTAATTAAATTTTATTTTTATGGATTATGCTTAGCTATAAGACGGAGAAGGAATTATCTTTTTACTTATATGATAGGTTAATATGTTAACATTAACTAAATATGAAACCTGTTTAAAACAACGAGTCGTGAACATGAAAGTTAGCAATATGTGCTACATCGGAATTGTCTGAAGAGCTATTGGTTTTAGGCTTTCCATTAAAATGTATATGTAACAACTGAACTTACTAACGTCTCCTATTGTGTTCGAGAGGTTTTCTTAGGTATACCTCTATGGAGAGTTTTGAGTATGGTAGTAGATTTGAGGTACGAATAGTTTCAACTATCAGCAGGAAAGGGGGTATTTCATTGGAATTGCTGCATAAAGAGATAAGGATTAAACTAGTAAGTACACATGAAATTTTAGATATGTCTATACAAGTGTAATGGTAGTTTAAAGGATGTGGAACATCGGAAGACCAATGTGTAATATAATATAATGCTCGTACACGTACAACTTGAATTTCTCTTCTCCCATCACACAACTGAGTATCGAGCAGTCAATGTCAAATATAAATCTTCTCACGGTCCAACAATGGACCCCTTGGCTGAATGCTAGACGCCTTTAGTGTATACTCTATTTGTGGCTAAGAAGTTGTGTATTAAACAGTGAGCTGCTTGAGATTGTTCGGTATCGTTCAAGCACCTCAAAATTTAGTAACAGTTTGTGATTCCATCTGTGACACCTAAGTCAAGAATATAGATATCATGGAAGAATTTTAAACACCCATTTTTGTACCATCAACCAAAGCATTACTATCCCCATACTCTATTTATGTGCGTTGCATTTGCATACATACGTACTTGATTTTTTTTATAAATTTAGATGCTAATATTTCAATAACAAAAATTAAACTTGGCATGAGTAAATCGGGACACGGGTCACCTAATACAATGAAGCAGTAAATCAAGGGCATTTCATCTTTCTGATATATATCGACCGCGGGCGAGTAAGTGAATTAGGTATGGCACTAAAATACTGACCGAAGGACAGAGGTTCAATTCCGGGTAACGACTCTGGGCACCCTCAAATTCACCCAAGCTGCATGATTTTTCGGGTACCAGATCTTCCTGGAAAGCCACAGGCAGCACAGGGAAAGGAATTGGTTCCCCTATCCTTTAGTGTGAATTTCACACGCCGTTTAGGGTTTGGCACGAGCTGAGACCTACACTCGCGTATCAAAACAACCTCAGGGTTATTTACAATGGTTGTATGTTTATGATATCCGTTATTCATAAGGAAGTGATCAATTGAGTCATATTGTTTTCGAACTAAACGTAAGGTTACTTATCAATAAGTACTCTTTGTTATTTGCTATATAGAGTGTGTAGTTATGCCCTTTTCGGTGACCGTAGAAGAACAGATTTTCCTCTTCTTTCTAAACTAGTTAACTTCACGGTCAAAGACGATAAGGCGTTGCATTAATGAGCCGTCGGAGAAGGCATTAAGTGAAGGAACAGTTCCGAAAGGAAGACATGTCAACACTCACAGACTTCTTTTAAGTTCCTTTTAGATAACAGTTTTTTTTTGGATCATCACCATTCAAGAAAAATGTGTTGTCACCGCCTACGTGGAAACATCATTTTATCGGATGGAGAAGGTAAATGGTTTCCAAGCTAACTGGCTCAAGGCTAATTAGTAATATCTGATGCCAAGACTCATTAGATTGGTTCCAAAGAAGATTAAATAAACAACCAAGGGCCACGTTTGAGCAATTTACGGCGGGTATAAACTTGCGGCTTCATGAAATATACGGCTTCATGAGTGGTCGGCGCACACTAGGGAGATATTCTTTGTTCTTACAATTTTTATGTTTGAAAGTGATGCTTAAAATTATTATTTTAGTCGGAGCACCGTTTTTTCATTTTTCTTAAACGTGCATAATTTTATATCGTCAGCCTGACAGAGCGAAATACTCAGGTTTAAGGGCGTGGGGCTGCCTAATAATATGTAATTTATATGTACTCACGACATATTTTCATATTAATAATGAGAGGCTAGATTTAGGAATTGATAAAAGACTGTCTCAGTACACCTTTTTCGTTGAAAACTGGTATACATGACCGGAGGGTCCCGGGGCCAAGAAGTCCGACACGACAAGCGCGATGTGAGACGGCGCATTGTCGTCATGCAGCCGCCAGATGTTTTTGATCGCTGGCCGGACGCGGGCGACTCGTTTTCGAAGCCTGTCGAGCACTTGGACGTAAAATGCAGCATTTACAGTTTGTCGTTCAGGTACAAATTTGTAGTGGACGACTCCCCTTTTGTCAAAAAAGACTTATTTGTCAAGACACTTATTTTCCGGACGAACCCTGTATTAATACCGGAGAAATTGACCTGAATAGAGATAATCACTGGATTTCTTCTTTCGCGATAAAATTCTTAAAATATTTTTTAGCACACTCACATGTTAAAACGGTATTATATATTTAAGTAAGTCGATGTAGTGTTTCTCGGAATGAATCATTCGTTTAATAAGAGAAATTAAAATAGGATCGCAATAATCATACTAATCTGATATTCCGGGTTCTCAAGTCGTTGAGCAATCTACTTCCTCTAAATACGGGTGTGAAACGACTTAAGCATTAAACCACGAGGGTACACACTGTTTGTGAGCCTCTGGAATGTGTTCATGTTGCTCGCAGTTTTATAGAAGAGAGCCAATGTGACCTAAATATGCGGGCATCATCACACCCCTATTTGACCAATTTGAAGCCTTTTCCACTCAGTATACTCGACTCGGGTCATCTTTTCTCCCAAAGACTTTTGCCGCTGGGATAGTGTAACAGTTCTTAGTATTTAGAATTCCACTGGCAGATTAATATCAAAGTAGTAATCAATGTCGGATACCGGATGCCGCGCATCTTATTCCGGTAATAATTGATCCACCTGCCTCCACTTTCACAATTTCAAAAACCTGACCCAAACAGCACACCTGAACTCAGACGTTTTTGACTGGTGCGTGTATACGCTCTTCGATAAGTGAAATGGAGTGATGGAAAGTTCCTGTGCCCAATGGTTGTTAAAAGACTGATCAATCAATATTAATATCATACATGACCAAAATAAAATGAGAAATATTTAATTCGCATTTTTCATTTAGTATCATTCGGATGACAATGAACCCACTTCAAATTCCATATACTCAGCTCTTAGAGGAAAGAAAATTTCGAAATATTACACTCGTTGCCTGAAACTTTATAAAAAGTATTACTAAGTGTGAACTAAAAATGGATAAGCTAATAGAATATACAGGTCCTGTAGTCCTGAGATCAGATAGCAGCCACCCTATTTTAGGAATGCCATTGTATTTTCTCTGTTACCATGCACTTTCTCCGAGCATCAATAATTGGTGTTAGACCGAAGCCTAAACAATTTAATGCAGCTTGTATTCTAGGTGGTCGGTACATTAATATTTTAGTACCCTGCAAGCCACTGCTAGGGTGTGTGGCTGGGGGTAAATACTCACCAGACTAATTTTGATCCGAATATGACCCTAGTGCAGTCGGACAATGTTGTTCTGATCCCTTATCGTTCTTGGAAAAAATTAAATCTTAAAATATTCTATTTTCCAGTTAATCTCTCAAATTTTATTGACATTATCTCTCCTCTCGTAGTACGATGGGGGTAATAATACATTTTCAACATCACTGCTAAAGAGACATCCTTCCAATTTATGCAAGAGATGTGATCTGTAATTTAACCTTTGCTCTATGGGTAAATGCCAGTTTAGTTCCTCTAATATTTTGGACACGCTACTAAGTTTATCATTACAACGTTTTACAAAGATAGCTCCTCAACGCTAATAATAATGCAGTCAGTGTATTAGCTTGAAAGACTTTTCCATAACAATTATTCTGTTATGTGAAGGCTTCTTGTTTGAATATGGTATCAAAATTTCAAAGCATAAAATTTTAACATCGGCGGTAAACGTAAACTAATGTTTGCCAGATGAAATATTATAAATAAATAAACACACACACACGCACATATATAATTTAGCTCATTAAATAGAGGGGTCTCCTCGTAACTTGTTCAGGTTCTAACCTTGAACTTGATCCTCTATGTGTGGGATTCTTGGTTGGAATTCACTGTGATGTTTGCGTGTTTATTGCAGTTTTGCGAATTAAGAAGTATTTGTTGTTTGCGAAGCAGGTTGTGCACTTTGAGTCTGATGCTGAATGTTCTACCGACCTACCCAGTATATAGCAGTCATTGCTACAAAACTCCGCTTCGTTTCATGATGTCTGTTTTGTCTTTATTGGATCTCATGTCACATTTGAAACTGTCTGTGGAATGCAACTCCGACTTTTTCCTTAGTGTATAAGCGTTGGGTTTTAAGCGACATTTTACCAAGTAAAGGGAGTCTCCGCCACTTTAGTCCATCGTTTCCTTGCTGCTTTGAGTTGTATAGCTCCTTCAAGGCTATTTGGATCTGTTTCTTACTATAAGATGTCTGCATTAATGTTGTGGTATTATCGATGAATGTTTTATTGTCCTGAGTTCAGGTTTTCGACGGAAATGAGGGTACTGTACAATCTGTACATCATGGTTTGAAATGCTGCTATGTTTTGTGAGATGTGATATCTTGAATGACTGTGTGTCACTTGGTCTGTGTAAAATTGTTTCCTAAAGGTAGTTAAGTTGAATTTTCTCCTGATGATTTTGTTAGGCGTTTGTAGGAAATTATGAGTCCCTTCACTTTCCAACTGACTTGAGAACTGGATTTTTTCAATTTATTTTAATAAAAATAAAATTTTTTGAGTTGTTCCAATGTCTCTTCACACACACACATAAAAAATGGTTCACATTCTGGCACCAGTGATGCATGTATCGGGCGAAGGAGCGTTTTAAGTAGAACAATTTATATTCGAAATCGTCCGCATAAATGTCTGCCAGGAGTGGGGACAGAGGGGAATCCATCGTGAGCCTGTCTGGTTGATGGTAGTATTTGCCATTGAGCAAAAAAAAACGATTGTGTTGCGCACAGGGTTAGATAAGGGAGCATAATTCACTGATGATAGGTGCAGTGACTCCTACTTCCATGAGGGTGATTTCAGCTTGAGTAAGATCATCTGCTCTAGATACACGTTCAAAAAGATTGGTGACATCGAAAGATGCCATTCGGCCCTTCAGGGGTAACACTAGGTTAGTTAGTACTTTGACAAGTTCACATGATGTCTTGATCCCATATTTTGTGGTGAAATTGGAAACTTCCCTGATTCAATTTGTGAGACAATAAATTATTCGTAGAAGGCACACAATTGACACTGGGCCTGATAGAAATTTCACTTTTGTGGATTTTTGGAAGGCCGAACAACGGCGGAGGCTTAGAGAATATACATAAATTGTAGAATTACTGTTTCATTTTGTCTGTAGGATGGAACAATTCTATCAATTAACGGTTGAGGCGATTTCATTGGAATGATATTCCATTTATAGTATTTCGTCTTAATAGTATTTAATAAATCTTTAGGTAGTGATTGTTACTTTAGACTATATAATGGCGTATTGTGTTGGAGTTAATAAGAATATAGCTGGCTATATTATTATATCCTTAGAGATGTTTATGCTCAATTTATTTATTGTGTTGAAGTAGTCCATGATTGATCAAAGATGGAAAGTATATTAGTTATCCTTTTCAAGTCAGGATTTTGGTTTGCTATCGAAATTATTTTTCTTTTGATAGCGTTGGCTAAATTATTAGTAATTTATTTTTACTATGGTCAATAATTTTATTTAGAGTATAGAAAACACAACTGTCTATTTTAAAGGTGCTTTTTGCAGGAAAAAGGGTATTGTATTATCAATAATTTTAGCTTGGCAGCCTAATGTTATGTTTTAACTAAATCTTTCAAAAGGGGTATTTCATTACTTTACGATTCTAAGTAGGGCACGACGTTGAACTGAGGCCATTGTTTATAACCTGCACGATAAGGGGTGATTTTACGAAGATCCCAGAAAACTGGGGCACAACGTGGCGGAATTCAAAAATATATCTTCACACACTCTTGTTGCAGAGATGCTCAGCTCCCCTCCCAAATCCTCACCTCCCCCCCCCCTCCGTCAAAACCAATCCTCCACCCTCTCTAATCGAATGTAATCGTAATACAAGTGTAATCTGTTTATTATTTTTGCGATTAATTCTAAAATGCACGTTAAAATCAATATCAAATGCATCTAGCAGTATTATCACATTCGAAGTTGCAGTAAACATATGAAGTGTTACTATTTTTACTGATGTAAAATTTGATAAATGATAAATATTATCATTATGCCACTTCACATTAACCAATACGGCAATTTTTTCCACCAACTTTTCCTTTCTCTTAAAACTTTTTCATCGGCTTCTATTCTTTGAACTTGCAAAAATGTCAACGGTATAGTTTGCGTCATGAACTCCCTATGTGCATCCCTGCCTTTTGTTCCACATTATTCTTTCCTTCTTCGGCTTCACACGCTCTACCTGATTTCGTCTCTTTCTGTCTTAACTAGAATTGTTCATTCAAACAAGGTTTCAAACGTTTTCATTAGGTACCTCTTTCTGCAACACCCTGTCATATGCTATTCAAAATATTTTCTTCAATCCCCTCTATAACTGGCCACTTACAAGTATTAAAAACTACACGTCTACGTTCCTCCCTTCTCCTCTAAGATGAGGTTTCGAAACCATTCAACGTCACGCTCCTCAGTAAATTCCTCATCCTCATAAATAGTCGTTTTAATAACGCAAAACTTTTCATTCTAACCTGCTGCAATGCCAAGTTTCAATGAAAGCACTGGCAAAATACTTAAGCCTATGCCACTGTTATAATTTAGGCTCTCTTATCAATCGCTTAACGTAGCCGTTACTCATATTGAGAATCTAATTGATTTAATTTTCTAATGAGTTATTTTAAAATTCACTGTTTTCCATTCAATCCCTCAGTTGCTCTATATTGATTGCGGTACTGTGGTTGTTTTATTAGCACTTTATAAACTGCTAATCTTAACTGGCTGAATCAGTTCTCCGTCTAAAAATTCACGGGCGATAACAGGAGAAGTCTTCACATTCCTTTACCAATCAATGTGCATTCCGTTCATCCATCCGCTATCTGTAATCGTGCTACGTAGACATTTCGAATGAAAAGCTTATGATACTGCCATAACATTCGGCATTAGTTTTGCTCACTTTGTCCATTTGACTCTGAGGTAATTCTTCTCAAAATTTCAGTGTCAAATAAAATATCTTCTTTTCATTACAATTATTCCTTTATTAGAAACACGGACATATGAAGAGATTTCGAAAAAGTAGTGACGAATAAAGTCCTTCATCAAATAACGTCATTGATGGCCATTGATGATGATAATGGGTCAATAAAATGGTCGTAACAACTGCGTCGCGTGTTCCCTACCGCCTGCTAAAGCCAGTCTATTAAACGTAATGATCTTTAGTCTATTAAACGTATTAAAGTTATTTTATTCTCCAATTTCCTGTCGATGGTTCTTATTACCCTCACCGCCTAAGGCATAAAACGTATGATCGTTCAGTCCTTATATACTGATGCTTTACTAATTCTCATCATTTGGATTGAAATTGACCCGGAGAAATCATCCGGCATAGTCTCTTCCTTAAAAATGATAGTTATTTTCATCAAAATTCTTTTTATGCACGTATAACTCTTCGGGAATCTATCTTCCCAAATGGCCTGTGCCTTTTCATTTACAATAATGGTTTTTTTCTCGTAATCTGATGTATCTACATGTGCACCAAATCCATTCTTAGCCATGTTTAATTTCTTATTTGCATACAATTCAAAGCCCCTTATTTTTACTCTAACATCCTTTTAAGCAATCTTTTCGCCTTTTGTGCATTTTTTTCTGTTCCTTCGATATTTTTTTTCAGTTGGCACCGCCTTTTCTTTTTGACAACTTAACTAATCTTGCGGTTTTATTAAATAGTACGTTCTGTTTATTCTGACAAAGTCAGGGGCCTGTCGAAATCGATTATGCTATTCTTAAATCGATGTGAAAGCACAATATCTCCTAACGGGTACGATACTAATTTCCCTGAATTTTGAAATGTGCCTAATAATTATTAGATTTATGACCTGTCAAATCTGTATTATTTCTAACCCCTGGTATTAATTGTTTTTAAAACGTGAATCTCTACGCTAGTCCTCTATATTCCTTTGTCTAATACTCTGTCGCAGTTCCCCATTATGACCGTTACTTTCCCAGTAATTTTAAACTTATTTTCTCGAGTTGATTGGAAACCTATCCACTTGTTCCTTCCTATGATTTTGTTACTTATACACCTGGATTACGGATATGATTAACGAACCTGCTGTTATAAAAACTCACAATTTTATGTCTCATAATCTATTCCAATGATATTCCAATTTAGTTTTAACTAGTTCGGCTGCCCCACGCTGATCCTTTTCACTCCGCTGAAAATTACCGCGTTGTGTTGTTTTTTTGTTTTTGTGGAAGTTCATGTTCTTCATTCAATGAACGTCCCCTATGGTTGCGGGGGCGTTAGTTAAGTTTGCACTAAAGAGACTGTCTACCAGATCCAAAAGACATGGAAGTATTTTAAAACGACTACGATTGGATCTTATTGGACGAGCAACTAGTGGGACACACCAAACGGGATACATCTGGCACAACTGAGACCATATCGATAGGACATAAGAAAACGGCTCGTTCTTACTAGTTGAGAAGACATTCCTGAATTCTGGCGAAAGCATCAAAAAAAGAGTAACAATTGTGGTTGACAGCTGAGATCCGTTTAATTGTGAACTAATCCACCCCAAGGTGGCTTTCGTGCTAACTTCATTTTCTGACACGGGTGAAAAGTATTTCGTAGACAGAAGTATTAACCTTTGTGTACCCTTATCTCAAAACAGTTGAACTGCACGAGGCAGTAATAATTTATGAGTCTGCGCTAATCACTAGGATCTTAGATTAATATATCATTTTGAAGTGGTAGGATTCATCCATCTCTTGTAGTATAAATGTACACCAAATAGGCCCTACGTACTAATGTAGAAGATAAACACAATTCAGCAGAATGATGAAGAATAAAAGCACCGTAAGTTGAATGGCCTATCCTGAATTAATGCCTCTGTTTAAAATTTCAGTTAATTCGCTTTACTTCCGGCTTGAAATTAGTGACGAATGGTTAGATAAATGTAATAGCAAAGAATGGTTTTAGATGACCATATATGACATGCCAACTGCAGTTGAATTTCCCATAAAAGTGTATTATTTTTAGAAATGAGTAAGGCATTGAAATTCACAGTAACAAAGAAACAGAAGGCACCATAATAATTGGTTCTGAGGGGACTAACTTACTTTAGTACTTACTAGAATTTAAGGTGTTCAGAGAAATGCGCAAATGGCCGCGGAATTGTGTAAGTGCGATGCAGTCATTTTCGAGGAAAACGTTAAATGGTAACTGTTGTCGACGTCGTTAAGCCTTATCTAATACGTTTTCGTTATGCTGAAATGATTCACTAAATGTGTTTTCCTCTTACACCGGATGTAATTAGTTAGTTTAATGAGAATTGAATTATTTATGTCGGAATGTCACCATAATGTCTCTATACATATATATTTTTTTCAAATTCTACGATAATTCACATTATAGAATTACCTCTTTGAAGCTAGAATTGGAATTAACTTTTACTCAGGAGACGAACGTTAATTTGTCGATTATTTTTTTACACATTATTTTAATGTGAGTATTTTTAGTGTCTAAATGTTTTGGTGCGTGAATGGTACCGGAGCCGTAGTGAATTACAAATAAAAATGTAATTGTGGTAATTTATCTCGGCTAATTTGCAGGAGAAAGAAGGAACTAAGGATTTTTCATCTCCAGAGGTACATGCCATACTGTGGCCGAGTTGTTTTCTCCTGAATAAAACGAAGTTTACCATAATCAAGGAGGGTGATTCACTGGATAGAACAAAATAATAACTTACTTTGAGATTTTTATGAATTATGTTCACACTAAATCTATGAATTAAAAACCTCATTTAAGAGTGATATATAATTCTTGTTGTTTTTTAAACTATCTCAAAATTCCATCCTGAGATAGTTCACGAAACAAGAAGAGCCTGAGAAGGTGTGCTCGCATAATTCATTCATTGATATCAAAGTTAAATTGGGAGTCCGCAGTAGCGAGTTTGTATGTTATTCCGTGGAATTTTCATCGGTAAAAACTAATGGCTTAAATCTATAATAACGCTTTTCCATGAAAAAATGGATGGTTAACTTGAAATGTTGCGTTAGTGCTGTACCAACATTTTCCTTACGAACTGTTTAGAATTTTTAATCCTGAACACTATCTTAAACCGATGATGGACTAAGTTTTGACTTTATGTGCTTGAAAATAAAAGAAGCAGTGGATTTTGCTCGCTCTCCCTGTGTTTAATGATCACTCCAAATTGAGTTAATTAATTATCAAATGCCTACGATGCCTCCATCGAAAGAACTTTCGAAGGCTGAATTTTAGAGGGCTAAAGACAAACTATTAGTTCTTATCAATTAATGCCTTCATTTTGACACTTTCTCC
Organism: Hetaerina titia; assembly: GCA_037158775.1. NCBI lineage: Eukaryota > Metazoa > Arthropoda > Insecta > Odonata > Calopterygidae > Hetaerina > Hetaerina titia. The sequence goes on from CM073771.1 coordinate 55,014,818, forward strand.
TTTCCTAGGGAAATTCCTGCGTTATTTTCATTATTTATTGTTTGTGGTTTCAAGTGGCTGAATTGAAAAAATACATCTCTGGATCACGAGTGGGAATGACACGGACATGTTTTTTATTCGTGAAATCGTGGTTGAAGGAGACATGAATGCCAAGGTTATGCTCTGAAATATCGCTGATATGTTCTATTGAAGAAAGCTTCTGGCTCGTAGAATTTTCTGAATATTGATTGAAATATTATGAAATTGAAAATACTTAGAGCTTAAGTAACATAGATTGAAAATTCTCTTTCAAAACGATGTGCCAACAAATTTTTATAATGGATACAGCCGTCGGCTGAATTTCATCGAAACACTTGGGGAAGGACATTATCCTGAATATATATTTCTGATAAGAACAATGGAATACGTACGTATTTGCATTTTACCTATCTCCTGTACATATGTGCGGTAGTTCAAGGATAGGCAACTACATGACGTTTCTTCAATGAGCGCGACCAGGTGTTCATTCCAGAGAAATCGGATCAGTTTTGCGGAGATACAAATCACAAGAATAAAATCACACATCAAGATAGGAGCCATTGGAAAACATGACATTTTAGGTCACAAGGAAGTACCTATATGTATGCTATCGAAGTAGAAAAACTTATTGTACCTTCTTTCTAATTGGCCTTTCTATTGTAACTTTTATTGTACCTTCTTTCTCATAATAATAATAATGTTACTGATATATGGTAAAAAAATACCAAGTTAGTGCGATTACAATCAGTGCAGGGCCTAACTTTGTGATATGGATAAGCCATGGGAATTTCATTTGCCCTTTTATATACTCACCTACTTATCAGCAATTTATGTGGAGTAGGGTTCCATTGGACTGCGAATTATTATATTAATATGTACGCCTCCACAACTATGTGAAAAAATCTTTCATGCTGTCGAATAGTTGACCGAACTAGTCGTGCGTATGCTTGGCAGTTCCACAACACTAGTTTACTACTATATCACTGGTTATTATCCACAGCTTTCAACTCAAAGATCGGTTTGATGGGTGAGGGTGTAAGAACACCTGGAACTTAGCCCTACGGCGTGTGAAATCGAGACGTTCAGGCAAAGTTTGGAGGGATGAGGGGAGGGTGGGACTTCTTTCCCTGCGCCGACTGCGTGATTTCCCGGAAAGTTCTTTAACCTAGAATATCACACAAATTGGGTCTAATCGGGGGCGTCAAGTTTTCTCCCTCCCGGATTTCAACCCTGTGCCCTCCTGGCGATGGCCGACCGAACGCTTCATCTACCGGGCCAACACGCGCAAAAATCACTCACAAGGTCATACCTTATCTTCAGTGTCCTTCTCTTTCGTCCACCATTTCTTCATCTCGCAGCTGTCGGGTCGGATCCGCGCCCTCCTGGGACCGTCCGCCCGCGACAAGACGCACGGACGTCCGCTCTCTTCGACGAGCGAATGCTCTGTCCCCCTCCCTCGCTTGCGAACAAGTCGTCGCCTTCTTCCTCCCGAACCACGTCGCTCCCGGGAGGTTGGGTGCGAAGGAGAGGGAGCTTAAGACCTTCGTTGATGGGAGAGTGAGCAGGAGGCTGCAGCCTCTGTGGGGGAAACAATATCCGTGACCGAGAGCACTTGTTGACTGAAAGGCATCCCAACTGAAACTGAGACAGCCAGACGGGCGGTGGAAAGGGAGAGGGTATCTCGCTCACTCTTTTCGCTTCTTCTTCCTGACCCCTCCCCCTCCCGCAACTGCTTTCTCTCCCTCTCCATTAATCCGATCCCCGTGTGTGTGCGTGAGGCCCTTATCTCATTCCCTCTCTGATAAAGCCTTTCACTCTTCCCCTCCAGCCACCACGTCCCTCAACCCTATAGAACGATTAAGGCGTGGCCTTCGAAGTAAGTTTTTTCTTTACTTTTCGCTTATAAAGCTCAGTCAGATCTCACTCCGCGGAAAGACTAGGCTCCTGAAAAATGTTATTTAGCAAGAAGCTTAAACCAAACGAGAACCTTAATTCCCAGCCCAGAGCGAGAGCTTATGTCTTTCATTCAAGACATCCTACCGAATAAAGAGAGGTTTCTAGCGGTCCTAACGACTTGTCTTCTACGCATCGTTAAGGCATCCGCTTACTTGGCCGAAATTGTTCCCTTTTCTCAGTTTTGTTAACTTCAAACTGCCTTTATGCTTTCTACGCATTGTCTTGCTTCCCCTTCTCTGCTTACCTACAAATCTCCCTTAAATCCCGGCCTCAACTTCCCACTACCTCTCAGTGTTCCCTTCATTCACTTTGCCTTCTTTGTTTCCCCCCTAACTTCCTCTCTTCGCCCACCATTTAAAAATCAGCCTTCATGTTTCTCTGTCCACATTTTTTTTATCCATTCTTCACCGTCCCTAGTTCTCAAACGCTTATAATCTACATTCAAACTCTTGGATCAAGATCACACTCTTACCATACATGCTTAAATGTTCCTTTCCCCAAAGAAATTATTTTATTAATATACCCTTTAACAATACTTTTGCCGCAAAAATACATTATATCCTCCAGCTAGTCTAATCCATTCCTTCCTACTTTAATATTTAACCTACTTTCGAGAATCTCATCACTTTCGTTTTCTTATAGTCAATTTCTATTTCATACCTCTCAAATCGCTCCTGTAAAGTATTCAACTATAATTGCCATACCTTGGCTGTCTGACTAGTTATTGCTTGGTAATTTGCATGTGTAATGACTTGATCAACTCGTAACTGACTTAATCATTGATAGGGGGGAGAGTGAACGGGGAGTGGCCGTAGCACTGAATAGGTATCTGGGCAGAAGGATAGTGGATATAAAGCGGGTGAGTGATAAGATTGTAATGTGGAGAAAAAAGCAGACCCTTTTAATGTAGTTGTAATCTAGGTGAACATGTTGTCAAGTGATCTCCGGGAAGAAGAGTAAAGAGTTTGTATGATCAATCAGAAGAAATGATTTGAAAGTAATTAATAACTTTCAGGAAAGGAAACATGATTAAAGTAATAAAGTTCCGTGAAGGAAACAAAATGGTAATAGGTGATTGGAACGCAGTTGTGGGTAAAGGGATGGATGGGAGAGAGGAAGGTGAATACGGTTTAGGAATTGCAAAAGATCGTAGAGAGAGAACACAGCTAAAAGGAGAACATCTTTAATAAATATTAACGCCTGGCTCAAAAATCATCACAATCATAAGTAAAAATGGGAAAAATCGGGATAAACAGACGGGCTCCAGTTACGTGGCATCATTTTTCGACATAGTTTTAGAAACAGCATCATCAACTCACATAGAACTCCGGAGGCATATGCAGGTTGGGATGTTAGTTAAGTACTAATGAAATACAATTAAAAATTCAAACGTAGGAGGGGTAGAAGGGTGCAAAAATGTATGTTGAAGCTCTAAAGGGAGTAATATTGAAGAGGTACCAAGAAAAACATAATAGACAATCCTATGGTGATAGTCAAATGAAACAAAATTGAGGAAATTAGAGTGGATTTTACTCGTAAAAACAGGATAGGAAGAGCAGCCAAAGAAACAATAGGAATGCCAAGCGATAAGATAAATAGGAAGCCGTGGATAACAGGAGAACTGATTAAAAAGCTGGATGAAATAAGGAAATAGAAGAACATTAACACGGAGATGGGGAGAAGAATGTTCAGTGAGCTAAATAATGAACTTAGTCGAGAAACTAATAGAGTCAAGGAAATGTGGAGGAAATATCAGTGCAATAGTACTCGTATGGAGAACTTACAGCGAGATAAAAGTACACAGGTTAGTGAACGGTCAACATATTATTTATTATTTGCAGTAGTCTATCGGCTTAGTACCGGTAGATTTTTGAGATACCCTGACGCTAAAAATGCTGTAGTTGTACGCTCTAACTAGCATTTTAAAAATATCTTTGAAAACTAAGTTACATGTTACAATGACTCATTATTTAACTCTGCGTACATACTTTTTACGTTCTTTAATTCCATCCAAAAGGCCTCTATTTTCCTCTCTCTGCCTCATGTATCAGTGTTCTCCAGTATTACCACTTTCAGCATCCCATTGCCTCTCAATATCTCCTGTATCCACCTGTCGCGCTTTATTCGAATCCATCCCAACAACCGTATCATTATCCCTTACCATTCCTAAAACTTCATCGTTGGTTTCCCTTCGTGGCTATTGGCTATTTTAGTTTTTCCATATTTCTCCAATACCCATATCTCAAAATCTATACTTGTCCTTTTGTCCCACGGGCCAGGTTTCCGAGCCGAATCAACTACGCTTCATATTAAAGTTTTCACTAGTATTTTCTTTGCATATTTACTTAATCTGCCGGTATATATATATGTATATCTGTATATATATATATATATATATATATATATATATACATGTATATATAATATATATGTATATATCTGTATATATATATATATATATATTTACTAACGTATTTCTTCTTTTAATGTCTCCTTCACTCTCTCCACCATAATCCAGAACACATCCTGATAAGGTAAACTGTTCAATCTGTACTCACTTCAACATAAATGTTTATCTTAATCTTTCTCTTTCTTAAGAATCTCATAACCTTTGCATTCTTTTGCTGGATTCTCATTCCATACCTATCACACCGATTCTGAATTGCGCTAAGTAACTATTAGGTTGACTCGTTAACTAGCGCTTGATCATCGGCAAATCTAATTTGAAGATTTTCCCAACTACTTTCACTACCCTTCTATGCTTCGCTTACCATTTCATCCATATATACTTATATTGAAAAGAACATGTAATAATGGACATCACTGTCTTACTCCCTTGCCTAACTCTGCTCATCCCGACTCTCCATTAGCTATCCGCACCTATGCAGTCTGACGTGCACATGTTCTGGATAAGTCGTCTTTCCCTCCAGGCCACTCCATTCTTCATTAAAATTTTCATTGCCGTGTCCAGCTTACTCTGCCAAACGCCTTCTAAAAATATACTAATTATACGTACACATGCATTATTGATGTACTCTTTAAGTTTCTTTCTGCTAGTTACCTCATTATTCCTATGGTATATCTTGTACCCATCCCCTTTCTAAATCCGAACTCATCCTCTCCTAAGTAATCATTTACTCTCCTCTCTAACATTCTGTTGATGATCCTATGTATTATCTTTGCTCGATTTGAAATCAAACCTATATTACTATAGTCATCGTATACTGCTGCTTTTCTCTTTTCCGGAATGGTGTCGATATTGATCCAAGTCTTCCGGCTAAATTTCTCCCTCATGAATGAGCACATAAAAACTCTTCCTTCCTCATCTTCCTAAAATTTTCAGTGGCTCTGCAGGTTTGTTATCTATTCTCAAAAGCAATTTTATTTATAATGCAACCATTTCAAAGAGTAAACAAGGCGAATGATTTTTACTCTCTGAAATGGTTGCATTATAATGCACACATAGCGGGTGACTCCGTTAAAGTAACTGTTAGAGTTTCTTGCAATTTTGTTTACTTTAATGACATTTCTGTCTTGGAAACTTTCCTGGTACTAAGCCATCGTTATCGACATTGTTTTCCATTTTCATATCCTAACTTTCCGGCTTACGTATTATCTTTATCATATTGAAACTTTATATATTCTTTCCATCTTATCAGCACCTCTCCTTCTTCGATGAAGGTTTACCGCGTTGCAACCTATATAGTGTAAACGGAATTTCTTTTGTTACCTCTCGGAATGTCCTTCGCCTTCCTGTTTAACGCGCCCATTGCGCTCTGTTTCTTTGTTTACGTTCTCCACTTAATTTTTTTATCCATCTTCTATATTCCATGAGTTCCTTACCCCTTTTCTATTCTCACTTCCTACAGTTTCGTCTGTCCCTTTCTTTATCCCTCGTTTGAGAAAATTTAATGTCTTCTATTGTACCCGTCCATGTATCATCTCTCATAGTGTTATTAAAAGCCTCCTAATACTACTTCCTCTTCGCCACAGTCAAATCTTTTATGTTCCATCATCTTGTACTACTTGCTTTAATTATATTGTGATCTGAATCCACACCTACTCCCGGAAGACCGATATTCCTAAATCAATTCTAACCATGATACAGTCGAAATGTTATCTCCAGGAATTTTCCATGCGTGTCTATGCCTACTGTAGTGTTTAAGCTATCAGTTGGTGATAATTAAGCTATGTCGTCTGCAAAACCCGATCGTTTTCTTTCCGCGTCCATTCATTCCTCGTTTAACCGGTCGTGTAGACTATCTACTTTTTGTCGGCATATACACCCAGATTTACCCAATATTGATCGGATCTGGTCTTTATTTTTACTTGAAATATGAATGAAATCAACATGAAATGATTATTGACAGTTTATGTCATAGATATTAGGAGTGGAATCGATAGTCACGTCTTATGACGGACAAGGCATTAATTTCAAATTAATAATGTTAAAGGTTAACCTCACCCATTATGATGAAATCGGAGTTGCCGAATAAAACTAATTATAATTTACATGGGTAGCTAAATAAACATACGATGAAGCTGTTCACTTTCACTTTTGAATGCACAATTTGTAAACTTGCGACCATATTGTGACATACTGGATACAGTACTCACCTGTGTACGCCGAGGGGCCCTTGAGATCACTTATTACATGCATGAATAACAACCACAATATCCAACTCTTCCTTTGATTGGATAAGCGAGGGTGGATCTCACACGCTTATATGGCGTGTACAATTCACACGCTAGAGCAGAGGCGTCAGTTTATTTCCCTGTGCCGCCTATGAATTCCTGGAAAGATCGGGCACCCGAACGTAACATTGGGTGTCCAAAGGCGTCACCTGGAATCGAACCCAGGATCAGTAGCCCAAAGATCTACCCACCGTATACTTAATTTCACGAGAAACTTTATGATTTTAGTTGGTTTTAAAAGTTTTTTGATGATGTAGATCACCACTGCATATTTTTGCAGCAAAAGACCTGTCGCAAAAATACTTCGCAGAATGATAATAAATGAACCTTTGAATAGCTTAGGGACACGAATAACATGTGTCGCCTACAAAAGAGGATTGAATAGAAGGGTAATATTTCAAGGCATTTCTTATACTGTTAGTGGAATAGCTTTCTCTATCTTTCTCCATTCTGAAACAATTTCCTTCTAAGTAATGAGACAATTATCCTCTTGGGTTTCCTTCTAACTTGTCAGGTGGGGCAACAATTTCCTAAGTGGAGCCTCTCTTCGTGTCGTGTTAAACTGGTAGTTGATGGATGAAATCTCAGACCTAGCTCGGATTCAAGTTAAGAGTTTAACATAGAAGTGTTTTTCACTGAAATGTGGGCGTTTAAAATTGTCAGTAGAAGAACGAAGAATATACAGCCATGGTTCTTCGGGCTCCTGTTAGTGTCATTTTGCTGTTCCTTCGTAGATCCACGGTCTTCAGCTAAACGATGCTACTAAGTCTTGATCAGCCAATATTATTCTTATATAGGTAAGTACTTGTCAACCCCCATTAATTCGCAACGCTTGAGTTTCACCTCATCCTTCCAACCTCGTGTATCGTCCGCTACTTAAATCTCGTCTTACAGTTACCGTCTACGTCTTACAACCTCCGTTCGGAAAAGCATTCATTAGATTAATCCATAAATTTTCTGCAAAAAATAAAAAAAAAGAAATTTTATACACAACTTTACCTAATAAAAGATTATCGAATTCAGTTGAATCGGGGTGAATTACGTGGTACCCTACAGGTGAAAGCACTCTGAGGGTCATGAATTCCAATCCTCGGTAATACCTCCACTTACCTCACCTTAAACCTAAGGTACAATGATTTTTCCAAAATTTCTTGTAAAACAACAGGTGTTTGAGAGTAGGCACCATTCTGTGATGTGGATGCCATACGCCGCGTCTACAATTAACATGTGCTATTTCTTTAATTAGCGTGCTTGGGCTTGAATGTTATTTCACCTAATCAGAACATCTGAAAATATATTCTGTTATTAGAAATAATAAAAATTCTAAATTTCACAGGAATTTGTTCGTAAAACGCGTTTCAAAGTCAATGCACCATCATCATCAGGCACATGATACTATATTGATTGTCATTCCAGTGAAAGCTGCCTGAATGGTAAATTTTTACTCATTTTGAAATCCACACTGATTAATTATTAATTTATGACATTAAAATGCAGGTAATTGACATGACCGAGTGAATTTTTCTCCATTAATTTGCTCTATGGATTTTTTACGTTCGGTTGGATTCCTTACATGGTTCCTCACTAGAATAAGCTTCCACATACCTTCAGGGTTTGTGGCAGTCGAAGTAAAAACTTGGAGCGCGAAATGAACAAATACAACCCAGCATAACAGCATATTCGATTAACTGCAGACATCACCGGCGAACTTGTCTCTTGCCCCCCATATTGCATAAAGAACCCTGCGACCTGGATTTTGCTTCTTGGTGCAATTCAATAAGCATTTTATATTTCTTAATATAATTTTGTTCATAAATTCTGCGAAAATATTTAGACGTAACTTCCCGTCAAAACTTCGTTCCATGTTTCTCGGCATGGGTTGCTCTTGGCTTGTGCTTGCTTAGACGACACCATGAATTGTTTCGAGAATGGTGTTGACAACTGTGGGGAAATTCTGACGCGGGAATCTCCTTCAAATGCACAGTAAATAGGAAGAAGCATGCGATTCTCTAACGCCTTTTCTCTCTGTTGTTCTGTGGATCATGAGCCGGCCTAATCGCTAAACGGTGAATGTCGGCCGCGTTGTCGTTCTGGATTTAATTTTCCCGAACTTGGAAGAGATTAGTTGTAGCAGCGCCATATCTCATGGATTAACTACATTTTCTGTTTTTTTTTAATTGCCATGGCTGTATCGTGACTACTGTGCATAAAGCTAATGTGACCAATGAGTATATTACGTAGCCTTGTTATTTCTATGCGTGGACGCGTGCTAATCCCAAAGAGGGAACCATTTTCCATCTAGAAAGATTGTAATTACTTTAAATTAATTTTTTGCCAAGTTAATCCCGCCATGGCTGACGAATTTGGTGAGCTGGTGATGTTACAAAATATGATTTATTGTATCCACCACATTGGGATATTTTGTAATTGTGGCATACGCTTTGAAACGCGAAGAAGTCAGCAAATTTGGATACGGGGGTGCTAAGAGCCAGTGAAATGATAACTGTGGGAGAAGGAAAAATGTTGGATAGCTTTGCAACATAGGGGGAGGAAAACAATTGGCGTTTTACATTATATTAAGGAAGGAGAGGAAATCTGTAGTTTTACAAAATGGTTAATGTGGGGTCTAAGGGTAAGTGTATAGTTACGCGTTAGACTGAACTTAGAAGTAAAACATTCCTGATTCCCTAGGTCCATCAAAACATACCGTAACCATTGAACTACAGCATCATATTACTTTCAAAGTTTGCTGATTCCAAGAATGCACCATCTCGACGCATGCACGAGTTCGTACTCCAATCGTAGCGTATCGTAAGCGTAGCGTATCGTTCACCGCTCGAGATAGCAAGTAGCGATTATCCATATGGCATATAAAATTGTCTTATAATTTAGGTGCCATGCTATTGGACGTAATACGTGGCACTGTCAGGCTCTCCTCCCAGTTCTACATCATAAAGTTACCCCTCCTCTGTCTGCACCGTAAATACTATGATTACTTCTTTTATAGACATTTCCCAAAATTTAGAACCTTTTTCGTCAAAGTCGGAAAAAAATCTACGTTCAGTCCCAGTTAAGATACGATCAGACTCAGATTCAACTTCTAGGCATTTTTAAACTTGGAGCGTCCGATGCCATGTTTAAATCAATCAAAGCTTATAGCGTAATTGAAGCGGAAATAGAATTGAGACCTAAGACTATAGAGGGCATCCCTTATCGTTACTAATGCAACTGCTCTTTTGCCCCGTTTAAACTTTGGCGTACTTGCTAACCGTGAGAACGCGCGTACACACGTATTGATTTGTTACTACTCCCTCCTTTTGGCGACCTTAAAGTGCAACTAAATAAAATCACAACGGAGGTATTGAAAAGTCTCTCAAGTGAAGATGTACAAAAACTAGTACATTCAAGTTTTACTGAATGGCAATGGAATGTTAAGGACCGTGATAGAGGTGAGCATGTTGGGTAAGTAAAATAGAGGGAGAAAAGATAAGGCATGTTGGATGGAATGAAGGGAGGCAGAAAGTATTTGGAGTTAAAAATAGTTGATTTTAGTATATGGGACTTATTTTCATGTTAGGCATGCTCAAACTTTCCTTCATTTGCACTGGGTCATTTGTGACCTATTGGGAAGAGTTTGGTTCCAGAACCAGATGATCCTGATGCAAATCTGGACACATTCACCTCACCCAAGTTGTGTGATTTTTTAAATGACAGGTCTTCTTTGGAAAACAGAGTGGCACAAGGAAAGAAACTGGTTCCTATATGTGTGAATTTTGCGTACTGTAGAACTAAGTGTGGGTAAAGCTCTACCCTGGCTTACATAGGGTTTCCTAGATGGCAGGTAGGATGTAAGTCCTAATACTGTGAGTTGGAAATTGGAAAATTTGTCATTTATGAAGCAATCATTGATTACAATTAAATCTATAAAAAAGGTAACATCGGTAATTGTAAATATATTATATACCTGTAGATATCAAGCAGAAACATTAATGCAGATAATCTGTAATAAAACAGAAGTGTGACATGAGATAGTTAATTAACAATAGGGTGAGTAGACATCAGTTGTTCATGAGTAGGAATATGGAAAAACTAATGGAGATGTTTGGGAAAAGGCTTGAGACTAGAAGTAGTTGAGTTCCTACGGTTATTGTGCAGCTGAGTTAACATGGTACAATAAGCTATGATTAAGAAAATCTGTTGCATGATGGTTCAACTTTGAGTCCCATAATTGATAGAATTCAAATTAGCTATTGGTGGATTAATAAGTGAAAAAGTCATTGATTTGTCTAATCCACTAGGCAAGTGGTTCATAACATATTGACAATTATTTATTATAAATTTAGCATTAATGGCATGGCAGTGAATACTCTGAGGAAAGAAGATATATATATGGGAAAAATGGAGGTCTTCAAGATGTCAGTTATGAGTTTGTTATGAGGAGTTCAATATCTTTAAGGTCATCAGTCAATTAACATGCCATGAAAATTTTATTCAAGAGAGAGAATGATATACTAAAGGAATTGATGGTTAGGATAATCTGGGGGAATAATATAGAATCTTTTCTGGGTACTTTGGGAGGGGGAGGGAAAGTCAAGAAAAAGGGAGCATTGATAATTGAGAAAATACATTAAGCTTAAACTTCATTTATTTTATTCTTACTCCGATATTCTCAGAATTTTTTTTCACTAAAAGTAATTCTCTTATCTATCCAGAACAAGTTAAATGGTAGCCATTGTGATGAAGCAAGATAGATGTTTCATTGTACAGTATTTAGATTAGAAGGGGGAAAAACCCCAGCTTCTTTCTTTCAACCTAGTGTTGGAGGTATTTTTTTCCCTTCAGTTTGCTGAAGAGGGCCACTTCATGGCTGAAACACGTGTGTTCGAGGCATATCCTTGTCTGCGCTCCACTTGTTTTCAGATTCTCCCAGAAGTTGGGCCCTTTGAGTGTGTGTGTGTTTATTGAGTGCTAGTGTGTGTAAATGGTCTGTGCTCGTCCTTCGTGGATAGTCACGGAGTGTGTACTTGTAGAACATCCTAGTACCTTTAATGGGGTCTTCTCTACAGTCTTGTGAAGGATTATATTTCCACCTGGAATCTTCAATGGGGTCTCATAGCCTCGTGAAGGATTCCAATCAGGATAGTGTGTGTGTGGCTGTGTGTTCCCTGGTGTGGATTAATTTCCTGTAAACCACCACAGAGGGTATTCTTGGTCGAGAGGTTATGGTTGGTACCTTACGTGGTTCCTGTGAAAACCAGCATGACAATTTGGTCTGACGAGAGTTGCGACTGTTTATTATGGTCATTGGAGTTTTTTCCCCTTCTTATTTTAACCTGAGGCCGTACAGCTCTTGATTTCTTGCAGTATTTAGATGATATTTTGTTTCTATTCTGAATCACTATTTGGAGGAAGATTTTTAAGAATGAGTAATATTTTTAAAGACTTGGGGAAAATTATTTTTCTAAGAATAAACAATTTTGTTGTTGGGATTATTCAGATATTCTTTGAATCACATTTAACAAGTTGTCTTATCTTTATTGCTCTTCAGCTGGTTTACATTTTTTCAACACGTATACATATTATTTTTACCTATAAATTGATCTGAGGCACATTTATCGTTATAGATTGGACATAAAAACTGATAAAAGTTTCTAAAACATATCTCCATAAAACTTTTATGCTTCAAAACTATTAGTATCACTCATTTTCTTTAGGTTTACCGTAGTGATAGATCATCAGAAATAATCATTCCTGTTATAAAATTTTTTGCTAATATATTATAGGTAATTAACAGTCTAAATAAAAGAATTTAACATTTTCAGCTATTATTTTCCTAAACTCAAAATATACATTGAGCACTTTTTAATTAATGAAATTTACATGATGGGGAGAAAATTTGGGTGAAAATGGTTTTCCTCTTTTAATACAGTCCGACAGAAATTAAGTCGAATGTACTTAAGAGTGGATTAAACTTTACAGGTTTTGGAAAAAGTGGATTGCTTCATGTGGTTATTTATTTTTTGTTGCTTTTTCCAGACCATTATTGAATCATCAAGTGTAGGGTTACCTATGTGAATACAGTTATTTATACAATTTAATTAGGCGCACACCCATAATTAATAAGGTATATATTAGGAATATGGTTGAATATCATTCACCTCTTCCAGGATCACATTTAGATGTGACATTGTGAAGAAAATTTAACATGAAATTAATTTAGCGCATTTTGAATAAATTATATGTAAGCATAACTACTGTTATAGAATTTTACTTCATTTTATGCCATCAACAATTCAAACTGCTTCTTGGATAACTATTTTGAAAGAAAATAGAGTTGTATTTTGTGCCAATAATCCTACAACAGCCATGAAACGTCATAACATCTTTGGGAGTAGATAAAATAGTAAGGTTTATTTTATTTGCAGCATCAATAATATCAACATATAGGGACATTTAGGGAAAACCCTTCTGAGTGATTCTATTCTATAGTATGTTATAATGACCTTATAGCAAAGGCTAATGCTCTGTATTTTGGTGTCTGTATTCCATTCTATAAAATATTACTAGGAATACCACAATGAGCTCAGATCTTTAACATCCCTAACAGTAAAAATTCATGGGCAATAACCTTAAAATAGTAATACTTTGCAACAAGTCTTTACACATGAACAATTGCGATGTTCTTGTATTATATGTATATAATATATAATTTACAGTTATATACAAATACCGTAATGGCGGGTATAAGTTTTCTATTCTCACATAAAACATAAAAATATTGACTAGTCCTTTTATAAACAATCTTTGGTCGGATGAACACTTTAATTCACAATTCCAACATTGAACATGCTGCTTTTCTCTTCGCGCACACAACTGATTGGTATCTAAATTAAATATATATATATATATTGTGAAAAAAAGTCTCTTGAAATTAAGATATAAATGCACAGGAAATAATGGCATTCAACGGGTTTCAGCATCCCTGAGAGTCATAGTTAGCCCTAATACTTGCTAGCTTTGCAACCGGATGAGAGAATTCTTGTTCCTCCACTATCCTCTTATGAACACCATTTATTTCCCAAAGATACCAAAACTATTTCTGTTTCAATACTGGGTAATGATCTCTAAAACATTTCCATTTACTACGAGAGAGAAATTTTTACTTCTCACAATCAGTATCACTATTGATCCATTGGATACTTGATGAGCATAAAATTGTATTTAAACCAGGAACTGTTCCACTGCAATGGACCCAAAGCACAGTTTCTCAAACGCACTTCTTCACTTCACTCTTTAACACAAGATCCATTCTTCTGTTCCTGATATCACAAATATTCTCCTCCTTTGGCACCTATTGTTCTTGGAGTTGAATTTGAACAGTCTGAAATTAATGGAATTAATTTAAATAGGAATTGTGGATGAATCTGGAAGATTATTTCAGTGATTCTCTATACAATTATTGACACACTTACCGTTTTGAACATCTAATGAATTGAGCCTAAGATTTGTTTTTGATGTATTTCCAAAGTCAAGCCAGTCATCCCTCAGGTTAAGGTCTGAAGGCCCCCAATCCTCAGTTGGTCGAACAGCTTGTAAAATTTTCTGAAAATTAAATTTCACTTGTTATTTAAAACATTACAGTGACTATTGTACATATTTAAAATTGTATTGTTCCTACTGTATATGATTTAGATTTACATATTTCTATGGCTTGGCTTTCATATTTGTTTATTTTTCCTTTAGCACAGTGTTCATACAATAAAATAAGGATAAACTTAATATAGTGTTTTTGTACATTTATACATCTGTGAATTGCTTTATTCTCTACACTTAACAGTGATTTATTTAAAAAAATAAGTATTTGCATTATTATTTATAAGCATACTACTCACTTCTTTGAATGATGGTCCTTTTTGTTGGAACACAGCTATAATTGCTATTATTGGGATTTGCAACATGGACAAGCATGCTAAACACCAACCAACTCCATCTGCCCAATCAGGGTAGTCATATTCTTCATATCGTAATGGTTTATGAACAATTAAGGAATAAATGAAAATAGCCTGTAGAAATAAGTAAAATGGCATGTTAACATGAGAAACTGCAGACAATTTTATGTTGATCGCAATTAGTAATTTTCATTCCACTTGTCAGTAAATTTTTATATTTTTTTTAAAATATCACTTAAGTTGGTAAATCATTCAGCTGCTGACTGGGAGGTTCCAGGGTCAAATCTAGGTGATGCTACTCGGGACCACCAGCTAAAAGTGGCTGTGTCCTTTTTTAGAAACTAGAATATTGAAACTAACCAACTCTTGCACATAAGAAATAACTGGAACTGGAACCCTTAATCACCTATTCTAATATGTGAAAATACATGCTGCAAGACTATTTTCAAGATGAGACCTAGCCTAACATATAAAAACCAGCATTTAGGTTGCCAGTTGATGGTATGTTTATCCATACATGTATACAAACATAGCATGTTGTAGCCTTTAATACATTTAATTAGTCAAGCCAAATCCTGTCTAGGGACCACTGGTATAGATTATTCATCAATACAGCCTAAAAGCGTATTTTAACATTCATTACACAAATCAACATATACGTTGATTAATGATTTTAGAATACTTTCTGTGTGGAGATTTCTTTCATTTAAAATTAACAAATGTAATATGTTTTGAACATAAGTATTTGATTAGTTATCTTTTTCTACATGATGTTCAGTATCCTACTCTAATTTGCCATTTTCAACTTACCAATAAGATAACTGGGGCAAAGAATGCCCATGTCACTCTCCAGTAAAACTGGGGCCTATACCCAAGCATAAATTCAAGGTCATCACATATTTTATGAAGCCCTGCAAATAAAATATTACTTGTTTGTTGAATTCTTCGATCAAATATAAAGTCACAGTAAAAAATTTGTGTTCTTACCATATATCCAGATGAGCCCTATACATTCAGATATAGCTATAAAAAGAACTGCTATTCCTCCACCATAAGCATCCATCAACGTTAATACATAGTTGCCACCCTGAAAAAGCAAATGTATTGGTGAATACAGTTTTAATTACAATAATACATTGAATTGAAGTTAATTCTGTTAAAAATTCAATTTCATGTGATTTTCAAAGGTATTTTGTGTACGTACGTATGTTACACATGGAAGCCCAACAAAATAGCAGAGAATGGCTGTTAAAACACAGAAAGAAAGCTTCCTGTTCCTCAGTGATGTAAATTCATCAGATACACTTGTCAGTACATTTTCTAGAAGAGCAAACTGTAAAAGTAAATATTAGTATATGTATAACATTACTTCTTTTTGCAGTTTCATTAAAAGTAACTAAATTCAATTAGCTATTAAAATTGATACTTCAGTAGATTTACCAAAAGAATTTGGTTTTGATAATGAATAGACAATTTTGTGAATACAGTTTTATTGCTTGAGGCAGATAAGAGTTCTTCTGTAACAATTATATTCATATTCATATATATGTTTTTATATCTAATCTGAAGAAATTAATGACAACAGAAATATAATGTAAAAATTAGCACATTATATTGATCTTATTTTTCATGGAGAGACATATTGAATCAATATCCACTTTGCAAATAGTATGTAATATATTGAAGCAAGTATGTAATTTTTTGAAGCTTAATGATGACTATTATAAATAAGAGAAATGAGAAAAATCAGTTACCTCACTATCAAGTCCCAGAATGAAGAGCATTAAAAAGAATAATATTGACCATAGTTGGGGTATTGGTAACCGAAGAAGAGCCTCTGGATAAGCCACAAATGCTAACCCTGGTCCTTCCTTCACAACATGGTCAATAGGCACATTTAAATCATGAGCCATTGCACCAAGGATGGAGAATGTTACCATGCCTGATATTATACTTGTGATGGTATCTAACACGCTAACAACCAATGCATCCCTGCAGGAAAAGAATAATTTATTATGATTCTACTCTACTATATCTTAGTAGTCATTATTAAATTGCATATGAAAGTATTGAGTAGTTGCTAATAAGTAGTAAAGTCAAAGAATATGTTTTCAATAAAACTAATTGCTTTGCAAATCATGATAAGAGGGTTAAAGTGTATCCCATTTTTTATTAATTTATTTACTTAATTTTAGCATTTCAAGCTTGTTGTAGAATGCACAGGTACACATTAGACAAGTAGTAGTAAAGTCAAAGAATAGGTTTTTAATAATGCAGCTTTAATTACTTCAAAAATGAAAATAAGAGAGCTATAATTTAAGCTATTTTTTGTATTTATTTACTTAATTGTGGCATTATAGTAAACTTGTGGAAGACCATGCATAGGTGGTCACTGGAGTTTATCTTCATTTTGATAACCTCATGGAATCTCAAGAGAGAAGATTGTCTAACAATACTAGATTTACACTTGAATTCCTGATTTAACTTCAGAACATAGAAACAAGGCGGTTAAAGGCATTTCGGTCCAATGATGATGAATTTCTGGAAATCTACAATGAATTAACTTTGATATATGCGTAGCTGCCAATTTTTAATGTAACAATTCAATTTTCTTTGTTTTAAGTGTTAACATCGAAATACTTTCACTTTTTCTGTCGAATTCAAGTATTTGTCCTAAATTCTCACCTGAAAAATCACAGTGCGTCTTATGCACCTGGGTATCTTATGGGCTGGGAAATTTAGTATTAGTAAATGTATAATATTGCCAGAATATTTGCATAATGTATAGAGTTTTGGCCTCCATTTGACAGATTATATCAGTAGTTCCTCCGAATTATAAGATCTAAATACCACATCATTAGTTGTAAAATAAAATATGAGCTTTTCTCTGGAGACAAATTAAACTGACCTTAAAGTTGATTATTTGGAAGGAGGAGGAAGGGACACTATCTTCAGACCATTTCACAGTGGCAGTGTTTGTATTGAAGTGGGGTAGTGGTTGGTGACTACACTTACTTGAAACCTGATGACATATTCCCTCACCCATGGACCGAAATGAAGGATGTCTAACTCAAACCAAACCAACTTATTTTTCTGGTAGTTGTTTTGAATTTTAGTTGTGGTTACTTACTTTCCTAAAGAAAAGCTTTTATTGATTAGGATCTTTGAGGCTACTACCATTGGTTACTTAAGAAATTTTTATAGAGTTACCCATCACCTCTCCAGTTATTTGAGGCTGCATTTTCAAATGGCCTAGTAGCCCTAACTGTATTTTCCACACTGTCTCTGCTGATAAATAGAAATGCTTTAGCCCAAAAAATTACGTAGTTTTCATTTTTGCATGAAATTCTCAACCCACCCTTGGATTAAAAAATTGCCAGTGTAATAACAGCAACTGTGAAAATTAGATAGGTAATATTCCTACTGCAGTGAAACAAAATATTACCCCTATGGTTCTTTGGAATATCTTTTGAGTATCAAAATCTCTCATTTAACCAAGTTATGTTTAGGAATATAGTGAGGAGATCAAACTATAATTTAGAAAACAAAATACTAAAGGTGGCAGCCAATACCCAAAAAATTCAGCTCTAAGTTGTTAAGTAGGAAACCAATACCTGTAAACATTATTCCTGAAGTCATTATAGCTGCTATACATAATCAGTCCTCCCATTGATACACTTAATGAGAAGAACATCTGCCCAGCTGCTGCTTGCCACACCTAAGTCAGATATTAATTTGGCTTTAGTGAACAATGCACACTCAAAACAGTTAACACACAAGGAATATGAATACTCAGTCATGATTTTGGTCATCTGTGAGCATTCCAATGGATATTTGATCTATAATTATAATTTTATATCTTAACTGATATCACAATAATAATAATTTTATTGCACACTGCACTGTGCACTGCTGCTACTGCACATTGCATTGTACAATATTTATTGCATCATGAATCAAAGGAAAAAATAGTAAAACAAAATAAGATACAATAAACAAAACAATATAAGTTTGAAGATTTGCTATGTAATGTAATAACGTGGGTGGTAGTCCAGCTGGTGGAGTGCTGGGCTACTAACAAGAGGGCCAGGGTTCAATTCTGGGTGATTGCTTTGGACACCCTCAAATTCACCCAAGCCGTATGATTTTTCAAGTACCAGATCCTTCTTTGAAACTGCTGACAGCACTGGGAAAGGGATCTCCCCCTATGATCTGACATGTTAATTCCTGTACAGGGCTTAGTATTAAGTAGCTCTACCCTCGCCAATCAAACCAATCTTTCAATTGATTACTGTGGCTTCATGTTGTAACAGATATAAAATGCACATGGAATTCATTACCAGTTGAGCATTATTTTAAGTTGTTTAACCATACACTGTCTTGAATGCCTTGATAATGTATCCATTAATTTTGCTTGTTGTAAGTGGTTTGTTTTTCTTCAGGCATGTGACTCTTCTGGATTCCTGTTTTAGTATATTTTTGGTATAGTCACTAATACTTGGCTAAAGATATAGTCACTATTTGTGCTCCTATTGATACTAATACATCTGACCAAATGTTGTTAAATGGAAATGGTCGGTATATTGCATGATTCGGCATGAGAGGACACTAGTTTCATGTCAAGTATTATATGGCACAAGAAGAATTGAAATAGTGCCATTCCTGACAAGAGATTTTCATAATTATGAATAAATACATACATTGCTAATTATAAATCATAAAATACAAAAATATCTAACTAGGATTTCTCTTTTGGATCATTTCTTTTAAAAAAATTATTTATCAATTATTAGATCAAAGCGATTCCTGGTTTACAATGAAACATCTACTTAGCTTTTTACTTTCGGCAACAAAATTTAAGAACAATCTTAATTTCATGCTTAGAAAGTAATAAATCGGTGGCAATAATAATCTACCACAAACTGTATGTGTGAAACCAACACACTCAACATCAAGATTGGGAACTTGGGATGATGGCTAATTTATGGACTTGAAACTTAATTTTTTGTCTCATTTATGATTTGTGTGCCTTCATCCAGTTAATTGTAATTTAAAATTCTTCAGTTTTGGCAATTTATTACAGTAATCCTCAATTAAAATTTCAATTTGTTTTTTTCAATCAGGAAGCAATAAATAATTAGAGCCAAGAACTAAATCTAACTGCAGCTTCTGGTGTTAGAAAATTTAAAAAAGTACCTAATATTTAATTAGCATTAATGGCAGTAGGGACAGACAATATATCTTCTTGATGAAGAAATTGGGGAGTTGTTGGTAGCGGAATAATATTAGCCTAAAAAAAACTGTATGACAGTGGATGACTTGAGTGATGGTCAAACTGAGTATGCATATAATATCTGTAATGATATACTACCCTTGTAGTGGCCGCTAATTTCATATAATTAATAATATAACAATGAAATTAAATGTTATAGGGTTCATTTATAAGGTCATAAAGCTGTTATGTTTGGCGAAAAACAAGCTTCACTCTTAGAAAAAAAACAATTGGATTTTCAGTTATTAGTTGCTACTTAACATTAATAATTTAAGAATTCCTATGGGCAAGTGATATACAAATAATTCATATGCAGTAAATTAAGTTGCATGCAATTTGATATTCATCATAACTATGTAGCTAAATTTAGTACATATTTGGGTCAAATAGAGTTAAAAATACATGCCAATAAGTGCCTTTAATGAAAAATTTAGTTTGATAGGTGAGGACAGAGTGCGATTGGCATCTAGCTCTTCGGCTTGTGAAATTATAGCTCTCACAGGAGAAGACAGGAATGAGTTTTTCTCCAGAATTGCTTATGATTTCTTGCAAAGTCAGATATTCAGAAAAATCACTTAACTTGGGCTTGGTTTGATGAGCTTAGAAGCATCACTCACATTTGAACCTGAGGCCCTATGGTCAGTACCTAGATATACTATTTGATAGACTACCATACTCCATCAAAAATTAATATATATGGAAAAAATTTTTATTGACTTAATATATAATTAAAATCCTCCAAATATGTGACATTTGTATTTTTTGGGTTTTAGTGAACAAAAAAATCAAGGATATGGAGCTCTAAATGATCTTTTGTAGGAAAAACCAATCTAAGCTTTCTTTGAAGATATTCGTGAATTTTGAAGTCTGGTGGATTATAGATCGATATAAATTGAACAATGAATTTGTGGATATATTTAATTTGCAAATTTTAATGCATCAAAATGGCATTTTTTATTCACAGTTGATACAAAAACAATACCTGGACATCAAGTAGTCTTTCCCATGATGGGGTCACAAAATACAAAACTCCAGCCATAGCACCATCTTGAATGAGCCCAGTTACCAGAAGAATGAAGAGAATCAAATATGGAAATGTTGCAGCAAAATACACAACCTGTAAGATTCAAATGAATTTTAATGCATTCTATTATTTCCATTGTTCTTGTATTTTGTACATATGAGAAAATTAATCATTTGATACTTATCTTTTGGGATATGCACATATTTTTTTTAATATACCGAACAAAATGTATTTAAGTGATATGTCTGTTGGTTGTGAGAAACATTAATCCAGAACTAAGAGAGAGAGCTGGATGAAACAAAAATATTTCATTTTATATTACTCTTATTGCAAAGACAAGTTGATTTTTGTGACAAAAATCAAAATTAGTCAATGACTGTGTGAAAATATGTGCACGTCCATTTGACCTTAGTCTGTTGAATATCCATGTTCATATAAATTTACACGCAAATGCATTGTATATAGTATATATTATAACATTTTGAGTTGCAATCCATTATCTACTGCTACTGTAATAGGCTGCCAGATTAGTAACTTAAGTGAAGTCACCCATTGGCATGCAGACAAATGCAATAATTTCATACCATAAAAATCATTCCTAGCAAAGGAGATTTGAATCTGAATTCCTCTATATCCAGTTGAGTACATTAACTAGTTAAGTTACTGAACTTTGCTTTAAGCGTTGTTTAGCTATAGCCCTTACGTGGATATAAGTGAATCCTGGTTCAAATCCCTGTCTACGGGAATGATTTTTAGTATACTGTGAAAATGTATATCTGTCATTATGGAACATTTGTATATTTCCATGAATACACTCAACATGCATGCTGGTTTGAATGTAGTGCTTGTTGAAAATGAAGATTAGAGTAAATAAGTAAATATTTAAATTATGTTGGTGTAACAAAGGTGACTAAATTCAATATCAACTCAGCATTGCAGTCTGAATTGTTTTTCCATGAAATTTCACACAGCTAGACTGTTAGTTCAATTCACAAGATTGTGAACTATTTTAACTGATAGCCAATGAAAACACGAGGGTATGCACACATATGGGAACATAATACAATAGGTAAA
Source organism: Hetaerina titia (assembly GCA_037158775.1). Taxonomy (NCBI): domain Eukaryota; kingdom Metazoa; phylum Arthropoda; class Insecta; order Odonata; family Calopterygidae; genus Hetaerina; species Hetaerina titia. The sequence goes on from CM073771.1 coordinate 55,036,806, forward strand.
TAAGAATATAAATACCTTGCCAGATGTCTTAATGCCTTTTACAAGGCAGAGCACTACCACCACCCAAGAGAATAAAAGACACAAGGCTAAATCCCATTTTACAGTTCCTAAGTCTTCTATCCCACTTGATAAGTGAAGCACATATCTCCTGTTGCATAAAGAAAAAACAATAAATGAAATTTAAATGCATATAGATTCAAAAGCATAGTTCTTACTATTAAACAATATTCTGATTCACAGAATAAGATTCAGCTTTGCAGGTATTGAAGCAAGTGAAAGCATAGACAGGCATTATTCTTTAGCCACTCATGTATTTTGGAAATACTTCATTTAACGATTGATTTCTACAAATGAGTTGTAAACTGATTTTATTTATGGAAGGGAATGCTGACAGAGAAATTCTATTTCGTTGAAAGTTGTTTTGATAACAATTTTCTTAATTATTTTAGTGAATATCCTCAGGTGGTACCAGATTCTGGTCATCTAGGCTATATCAGTCCCTCTAGCTTTTCTTACATTGGTAAAAAAAACCGCTTTAGAGTTATTTTATTTATTTGTTGTAATTAGCAATGCCATTCATCCTCATAGTAATTTGATATTTCCATTTGTTTTGAAGAATAACCCACAAACCAAAAAGCATGCTCCAATTTGCAGTCAACTTCCATGCAGAATATGATGTTGTGTACATTGCACAATGCCCATGATTTTAAATGAAAGGATTAGTGTAAATGTAGAATATATTCAGCAATTTTTGAAAATTTCTTTGATTAATTTGACCACTTATACTGCACATCTGCTAAACCTTAATATCATGATTATTCAGTGTACTATACAGTATATTCATTCATATTGTTTTTATGGCAAACTCATATACTGTCTATACTTGTGAATTGAGAATGGAATTCTAATACATTCTAGGTAGTTATATTCCTCTGTAACTCCCTATGACTTTCAGAATCGTTGCTCTGGTTCTCTACTTGAGAGGTGGGATTATTAGCAGAAACCTTAAATTTCCATTCTAATTTATGTCTAAAATGTTTTTTCAACATTGATTTCTAAAATGTACTGCAGTGTGTTGCACTAGGTATATTCACCCTATTTCAAGGTATATTTGATGTATTTGATCTTGTGGGCTGACCACCTTTTGACGTCCATGTGGGAGTTACTGCAAGTTATGTTAGATATAAATATGATATGAATATGACCAATAATTATGCTACTTTTGAATCTTTTCCATCTTGAAATAAAATCAGCAATTATTATTACAACAGAATGAGAGAGGAGTCAAATGTTTCATTGGAAGGACAGAGCTAGCAGTAGAGGAGTTGTAGGATACGTTGAATTAGGATGTAAATGGGGTTGCATGTAGTTTTCAGTGGGGTAGCATTCTTCCATTCAAAGTATTAATATGCTCATGGGTCACTTTCATAATAATTGGATTTCCTAATCTAAGTCATGCAAATACTATGCTATGTTATTAGTAAATTTGAAGCCATAAGTGCTTACTCCCAGTATTGTAGGCTTGCTGTTTCTTTGTAAGTTGAGTTAGTTGACATGGTGCCATTTCCAGTACTGTAGTTGTGAGCCTGTGAAAAGAATTATTCAAAAGAAAAATTCTTTTATGGTACAGTTGCAAAACGTTGTTATGGCAAAAATACCATATTTGTTGAAACTATTTATTAGCACTGGTAATTTTCTTCATCTTAAAACTATGAAAATTCATCTCACAACACCTGTAACAATTTTGCTGATGAACTGCATGGGAACATTACAATTGGAGTGAGAGTTAAGGAATTCATTGCCAAAGTGCATAATAAATCCTATGCATTTTGTATAATTTGTTCCTCATCACTTTAACAATTAAATGTAAGAAGTGTGGCTAAGGTGATTCAGGAAGTATTTTCCTACAACTTTACATTTTGGCCATGTGAATCATTTCATGGGATTGCAATAGTAGAAGAAGCTTTAATAAGGATATCATTCTTAAATTATTTTGAATAAGAATTCAATTATTTTAAATAATGCCAATTTAGATTATGAAATGATATGAAAGACTCATTCCAGAGTGCTCTTAAAATGGAGGTTTCTGTGGAAAATCTCCGCTGTTATCAAGGAACTTAGGTGAGAAAATTGTAGAATTGTATGCTTCATGAAAGTAATATAGCAGGGATTTGGATTGCTCCCACATTGTTTCATCTGGCTGGATGATGGTTTCACTGATGTTTTTATCAGCGTCTTCAGATCCTCAGTGAATTTTGTTGAAACTTGACTGGTATAGCATATTTAAGAGTAGGGTTCTTTATTTGTCCAAGTGCCCATGCATCCTGATTGGCTGTTGTATCCACTGAACTCTGATTGGATGTTGACTAATTACTTTGATAAATTCTTCTCCTAGCTGAAGAATATAGTGTGCACATATCCTCTTTCTTGAATTTCTCTGTTGTTTTAGTAATTTCTACAGCCTGTGTATCAACCTTGGAAAATATCCATTTTCATTTGTGATGATAACATTAGCTTCTTCAAAATCGATGTTGTGTCCAGATGGAATGCAACTGTAATGGCTGAAATCTTGAATTATTTATTTATTCTTGGTCACTCATTGGTGCTCTTTCAATTAGTATTTGAGTATTAGTATCCAATGTCAGATTTTCAGCATTTGCAATTGCCTTTGTACACTTCTTCACATATGTTATTCAGATGTTGGTCCTTTTTCTATACACACGAGTTCGATTTTCTTGATGACCATTGTAACGATGAAACCGCATCACCACGTTGTGTTTTCTAAGGACTCAATTTTTGTCAATTTTTTCAATCTGCTAGCAACATAAAATACAATGGTATATGTTTTAGCATCATATTGGATGCCTGTTGCAGCTTTGGTGATCTTTTTTGGGGTTAGATAACTTTTTTATTTCTTCTTTTTGGGTGATACTCAGAATGACTCGGTGATAACAGGGGCACTATAAATGGTGACTGTAATGTCAGTGAAATTGTCATTCAACAATATAACACAATGTGGAAACAACCCAAAATCCTTGGTGACATCAATGCATCATCAATGAACCCTTTCGTGAGTTTGTTTCACTTCTATTTAACAAATATTTAATTAAAATGGATATATCCTGTGACAAATGTTATGAGAACTGAATAGTCTTAAATATTTTATCAACTCCAGCTGAGAATTTTTATTTGGGACCAAAAATTGTGACTTTGTAGACTGGGTGCTGAATATTACATAACATTACCTGTACTATACAAAAATATTTATCAAGCACATGGCCTTGCTGAAAATATTTGATCTGGGACCACAGATTTTTAGTCATTCTTTTTCTTATTATTTTTGTTTCTTTCCATACCAAGATGGTATTTCATAGAGGTAATTCTTCTAGAGTCAAATTTTGGGTTAGTTTTACAGTTCTACCTTCATATTCTCATAATTGCAATTCATACCAATAATACCATCTGATTTTTTAAATTATTAGTACATGTACACATTTAATTTTGGGTCTGAATATTTAAATTAAACTCCCTTATTTTAATAATTCTATTATAATAATAAACTCCCTTAATTGAACCATTCTTGTTGACTCCAGTCAAAATTTTTCTTTCCAACTCATTTAGCTGGAGACAAATCCATAGACAATGACAGATCTCTTTTGAATTAGCTCACAGGGTATGTTAATTATTTTATTAATCTTACTGGTGTGACTCCTCTGACATAGCAAGTCTCCATGTCAGCCCATTCAGGATCACATTTACTCCAAGGAACCACAGATGCAAATGAGGCCACCATGTAGAACACTGTGTATGACATTATGACATTGTAGTAGATGCACACTATCAGGGAGACTGTCACCATTGCACAGCCAACACCTGAAACAGAAAAATAATCTTAAAACTACCATATTACCTAACATTCTGAGGCACACAAATACTTAAATCTAGTGTGTTAACTTATTTCAGTTGTCAACAGAAGACTCAGAAAGCATTCAATGAAATTATCAAATGGTCATTTTAGGTGATAATGTAGATAACTCATATGCTCAATTTATACATAAAAGCGATGATACTTTATGCTTTCTCATTGATGTATTATTCTTTGCCTTATCCTTTATCCTAGTAAGCACCAGCACTTGTTCCAAACTCGAAAACTTTACAAACCTTTTGAAATTGGACAGCAGTTCCACATAGCAACAGGACCTACTCCTCCAAATTGCCCCACAGCCAATTCTAAGAAGTACATGGGTTTTCCAGCAAGTGCCAGCATGATAAGGTAAGGAATGAGAAAAGCACCTGCAGTGATAAAAAATAGAAGTCATCAGTTAAATATCTCTACAAAGAAACTGCAATTACCTCATATAATTGTTCTGTAACTGCTAAGGAATTGCAGTAAAAGATATTTATTAGGGCAAAACATTAAAAAAATATTCACGATTACAATAATTTCCTGTGAAAATTAGTTACACAATTGTTATTATTAAATTAGATTTGGATTTGACAATATTTTTGTGTCCATAACAATACCATCTTGCATTTAGCTTTTTATTCTACTCTCCTTTACCCAGGTCCATCATGTAAAAACATAAGAAACCTTGTTTAAATACTCAAGAAGGATACTCGTAAAAAATTACAGTATGTTTTGTAGCAGTCAGTATAAAATGTAAAGTACCAAGGTCTTGGATGACCCATGGAAATTATTACCCATCCTTGTGAGCTTATTAAGCCCTTCTGCACAATAACTACTTTTATTTTGCACTATTTCTACTTCAGTGCATCATGGAATTCCCTCATGTTTCCATGTCTAATGAGTCTCTCCCCTCTTCCATAGTTACCTAAAATCATCTATTCTAAAACAATTGTTCATAAAGATGAGTCATTTACATTGAGTCACCTTTCAATAACTCTTCAATCTAATTTTTCTGTCTTCTACTTATTGCTTCCAGCAAGCTCATCAATTCCCCCTTCCCTGTCTAAATATATTCATAACTATCTTCCTCTCTATTCAATTAATATGGGAAGTGCACATACCCTCTTACATGGGAAGTATACATATCTTCTTCTATTACTCCTTGTTGGAATTATAGATAGACCCATAAAACTATATTCAAGTTATATCCTTCAATGTCTTAGATTTTGGAGGGAGATTGTTTGCTTTTGTATTATTAATACCTCAACAGTATATGATTGAAATCAACAGTTTTTTGCAATGGGCACTCTATTCATTTGTCTTATTGCTATTATGTTATCTGGATTGAAATGGTAGAGTGATAACTTTTTAGTCTATTGGCAATATGATCAGTGTTTTGATGGTTGTACATAGTGTTTCATTTGATTTTGCTTATTTTGTCTCTCCAATGTTAAAGTTTTATTCTAATCAATTCCAGTATTCTTTTAACTTTTTCATTGAGCTAATGATTGATTTATATTTTATATTTCACTGTTCTATGTATCATGTTTCATTGTAAGTTGCTATATTTCACTATTTCCTTTACATAATGGTAATACCAAACATACACTTTTGTATGCATGGTAACTTATAAAAATGCACTCCACACTGTGCCATTTGCCATTATTTGTTTAGGAAACATCAACTGCTTTACTTACACAGCGTAGCAGTTGTGAGGGAAAACATATATTGGATGCAAATGCAGCTGAAAATCAAATAATGGGTTTTGATCATGTCCATTTGATCGGTAAACATTTTCTTTTCACATACTATAAAACATTAAAAAAATATAATTATGAAGACATAAAAGCAATTATTTTATCTGTTAGTAAAACTATATATTCCATGGCTGTGAACACTGTCAAGGAATACTACCTGTGTAATGATAGGATGTTCAAATAGCAAAAAAAATGTTACAGTTAACTTTTATTTTTACACTGTTTTGAATCTCACTGTACCTATGATCCATGCAACTCTGATTTGTTGTGGATGATTCTTAAGCTGTTCTCAATTTTAGTTTTTCATTTTTAAATTTGAAGGATTGAAATATAAGGATTCGGTATAATGTGGAGACTACTATGAGCGTTAAATTAGCTCCTGCATGCTGACTTACTGTATTGATTTAGAAGTGGGTTAACTTGAAATTTAGGGTTGTTCTTTGTCCAAAAAGGTCAAGCATTAATCTGGGAAAGCTTCAATTCTTCTGAACAGAGCACTAACATTACTGATCCCTCCCTTGCTTCCACAGGGGCACCCTTTTTACTTAATGATATATGGTGGCGATCTTCAATAAAGCTATGACTGGTTTCAATTAATTTTCTGCTCTACTGCATCTCCTTTAAAATTTATTAACTCAATTTATTTCTTATCTTAATTGTATATCTTTTGGTGACATAAAATTGAACAGGAATTAGTTAAATGATTTCCTTGTTCATGTATTCCATATGAAATGAAAAATTATTTCATGGTTTAAAGACCGTTGAAGTAATAACTGGTTACCTCCATCGAGAAATTCCAAGGAAGTGCAAGAAGAAAAAGATTTTTTCTTTATAAATCAGAGAACAATATAATGAGGAAATTGCTTGAGATAAAATGATTTTGAAGATTTATTGGGTGTGATTTATTGACAGTATATTTTATTTAATATGAAAGTGAGCAGTCTCCAAAAGCACAAGATGAAATGAATATGTAGGCAGTGGGTAGAGGTTTATGTCAATCTATTTATCGTTTTTATTTCAAAACATATGTCAGTGATTACTATTTCATTTAATGTGCTACTAAAGACATGATTCGTGCATCACTGTGATCACGTAATTGTGACTTATATCGCAGGCTTCCATGAAAACGAAGAAAAAGTACCGACATTGTGTTACATTTGTACTGATGTGTGGTCGTCGCATGCTACATCCTGGATAATCGAACGCATCAACGATGAAAAATACGCACGACCATTTTCTAGTAACTTGACATTTGGTTCAGAGACAGGTGCAGATAGAGATCGATGTCACATTGCGTGGTTTTCATCTTGTCGTCCTTATGTGCTGCGAAGACCCATTCGATCCACTGCGGCCACGTGAAGGATTCGCTGGAAGGGAGGGTGAGCGGGCAGCGCATTTTTAAAAATAGTCGTCCGCGTAGGCCCTCTTTTTAATGGAATGGTGGAAGGTTTCAAGGGAGGGAGGGCTGATTAGTGAAGCGTCCTTAGTCAATCAAGCGGCGCGATAAATACGAACAGCGGAAATCCATTCGTCCGAGTAGAAACCTACAGAAGGAAATTTAGAAATTCTCGAGATCCCCTCAAAAGACCTTTATTTAACGCTCTCAAAATTTTTTAATAATTATACTAAAATTTACCTTCATTTTTACTGATAAAATTTACCATTTCCAGTTTGATTTGCATAAGCAATAATGTAATTTACAAAAAAAATAAGTGGTGTAGAGTCTAAGACAGACGGTTGTTTTGCGAGAGTATTTTTTATTATTTGTCACAAAAATACACGTAGATCGATGGATAGGTAATATTCTGTGTTTCTCGGCAGCCCCGGAATATTTTTTAAGAGGTTTCATTAACCCACATGGTACAGGGTGGACTGTGAACGTCTGTTGCGAGCCCGAGATGTCAGCATACTATCTGTGGGTTATCTCTGAGAAGTCAAGTGGATATCGAAATGCCGTCCATGAACTGTTGAACCGTCCGATTTCGTGCATCTACTGAACGTCTAATTATGCCGTCTGTATTGGTAAAATACATACATGCATACACATATATATATATATATATATATATATATATATATATATATATATATATATATATATATATATATATATATATATATATTAGGTAATCTACCGGTTAAGGTAGGTTTTTGGATGGACACAACTATCAAATAAACATTTTGTGACTCCCCACCTAGCAAACTAATCTATATCAGGTCCCTCTTCATCTCGGTGTACTTCTTTCCTCCCTTCATCCCGTCCAACATCCCTATCCTGTTCCTACCCTTACCTCGCTTGCCCAACATTCTCCCCTCTATTACCCTCTTCAACATTCCACTACCGCTCAATACGCCTTTCATCCATTTTTCCTGCCTCCATAGGATTTCTCTCAACAAACCCCTCTCCTCCCCCACCATTTCTAGTACTTCCTCATTTCTTTTCCTTTCGGTCCATTTCACCTTCTCCATTCTTCTCCACACCCACATTTCAAAAGCCTCCAATCTACGTCTATCCTCCTGCTTCAGCGACCACGTTTCCGCGCCGTACATAGCTACGTTCCGTATCAGAGTTTTTACGAGTCTTGTCTTAACATCCCTACTCAACGTCCCCGTCATCAACTCCCTCCTCCTTGAGAAAGCCTCCTTGCCTAGCGCAATTCTTCTCCTTACGTCCCTACCACTTTGACCGTGTTGGTCCAAAACACTTCCGAGATATGTAAACTGTTCTACCTGCTCTATTTTTTCCCCGCCTATTTTAATGTTTAGCTTAGCCTTTTTCTTTCTGGAAAATCGCATAACCTTTGTTTTATTAATATTGATTCTCATCCCATATTTATCGCACTGAACCTCCAATTCACTCAACAATGCTTGCAACCCCTTGGCTGACTGAGCAACTAATGCTTGGTCATCAGCAAACCTAACCGATTTTACGAATTCCCCTCCGACTTTCATTCCTACCTCCAGTTCTTCCCATACCTCTTTAATCATTTCCTCTACATATACGTTGAACAGTACCGGTGACAATGGACAACCCTGCCTTACACCTCTTCCTAACACTGCCCATCCGGACTCTCCGTTCCCCACTCGCACCTGAGCAGTCTGAGACATGTACAGGTTGCGGATCAGTCTCCTGTCCCTCCAATCCATTCCTATTTTCTGCAATACACGCATTAATTTTTCCCAATTCACTCTATCAAACTCTTTTTCGAAATCTACAAAACAGGCAAAAACGTCCTGATTGTATTCTATATTCCTCTCGACTAGTGATCTCATTACTGCAATGGCATCACGCGTACCTCTTCCTTTCCTGAACCCAAACTGATCATCCCCTAAGTAATCATTTGCCTTACTCTCTATCCTTTTGTTGATGATCCTGAGAATAACTTTAGCTGCGTGGGATATCAAACTTATTGTTCTGTAATCCTCACATGACGAAGCCTTTGCCTTTTTTGGAATAGGAACTAACACCGATCTCACAAAATCTTCCGGCCAGATTCCTTCCTCATAGATACTACGAATCAGTCCAGTGTGTATATGTACATGTATATACACACACACATGTACAATATACATCGTTTTGTATTAACGCTTGAAGGAATCTGTTGGAATAGATATGACCTTTACGATTAAATTTAATTAATTAATTTAATTTGAAAGCTTTAGCGAGATCCACGCTTTTGACGATTGGATTTTAAAACGGTTGGCCTTTGTGCTTTGTTCAATATGCTAATTTATTTGACCGAGTTACCAATTAAGGAGCGTTAGCCTCTTAAGAGAACTGCTACGCATTAAATTTTTTCCTGCTGAATTTCCGGCTCTGTCGAATGCCATTTTTCTGCCCTCATGCGGTCGCAAAAATGGAACTCCCACCTTAACAGAGCTGAATCATGAAAACTAAACTTAAAGGAGACTGGGTCCCGCATGGAAATTCTCGAGGTGAGATCAGATGAATGAGTGGTAAGATCGGGAGAAACATTACTATTTTCAATAGGCTTTGAGAGAACTTCGTCGATTTGTTTCGCGACAATTTCTTGTGTTTCACTTTTCGTTCTTGCCCTGCAGGTCTTGAATCTCATTTCGTCCGTTGGATATTTCAGATAATTCCTCAGTTTTCATTTTTACAGGGCACCAAAACCCACCGATTCTGTCAGTGGCTCAAGAAAGAGAATCTACAAGTTCTGTCCCAAAAGTATCATGACTTATATTTTCTCGCATAGACGGACAACGGGCGGCGGTTTCTCTGGCAGTGTTAGAGGGAGGCGAGTCTCAGGAAAGGCTGGTGGCCCGTGATAGTTGGCTCCCAGTCTTTTTCGTTTGCGAAATGTCTATAACGTGACCTCGGTACGCTCCGTCATGAACAGGTTATTGAAACAGTGGTATGCCATCAAGTTTGCGTGAAACTGGGCAAAACCGGAAAAGAAATTCATGACATACTCAAGGAAGCTTATGGCGATAACGCCATGGGTAGATCGGGTGTTTTTGAGTGGCCAAGTAGTTTCGGGCGGGTAGGGAAGATGCTGAAGACGCAGAACGTTCAGGACGCCCTTCGGCCTCAAAACATGACGAAAATCTTGCAAGAGTGAAGGCCGATTTCCTAGAGAAGCACAAAATTTGATGGAACACTTTAATCGTTCGCTGAATTTTACGCCTACACCGAGTCACTCGACAGGGGACCAATGAAAACACTACCTAGCCTGAACGAACGCTCCCAGGCGCTTGACACGTGTTGAAGGTCATGACCCTCCCCCCCTCTTCCTCCACCGAACCTAAGCGGTGCGAGCACGCTACAAGGTACAGCCACGTCACAAAAAAATTGCTCCCGATACTTTTTATCGAAACCATGTACATTCAGAGTTGTACATTTCTCTTAGCGTTTCTTGAGGGCCGTCATTGTAGAACTCAGCGGATTGCGTTGAAAACCATTGTTTCACCTCTTGAATGACGCCATTTATGTTGCCAAATCTCCGACCTCGTAATAGTTTTTTGAGTCCTGGTAGAAAGAAAAAGTCGCTTGGGGCGAGAACGGGAGACTAGGACTGTGTGGTAAAATTTCAAATCGCTTTGATTGCCAGTCGTGTTTCCTTCTGAAAATGAGTCAGTAGTGGTGGAACTCAATGCACTGACACCTTTGATATGTGAATTTCTTCGTGAATAATTTTCCATAGACTGCCGTAGCTAATATCAGTCTCATTCATGATCATTTATCTCATTCATGTCATTTATCTCATTCATGATCTTGATGGATGGTTGCCCTTCGGTCTAGTAGGATAAAGTCCTCCATTTTCTTCAAGGTGGCAGCATCGTCCGTGAGTGATGGTATTCCACTTCTTGGATCATATATGTAGAACATTTGGCTAGTTTTAAAATTCATTTTCCACCTGGCAACTGCGTGATACAACGCGTTATCATTTCCAGAAACAGCCATATCGCATCGTGGATTTGCCGGGCACTGTAATCATTCAAATGAAGGAACTTAATTACACTGCGAGCCTCTATCTTCTCCATATTGCGAGTTACTTCAATATAAAGCTTCCCGAAAGTAAAAAAATTAGCATCAATAGCTATAAATTACAAAATTATGTGCATAAGGATCAATTAATATGCGGAATACATTTTATCCAGAAATATGGGTTATTTCTTAGTAATAATACTTAAAAATGATATCCCCACGCATACAGGGATCTCCTTCACATTATTTTTCTCCTACGTATTTGATTTTTCGGTCTCTAAGCCTCTCCAAGACTCGAAATTTTATTGCATTCTATTTAAAAAATGTTACATTTAAGAACTATGGCAGTGAAAGTCTAAAATACGAAGAAATTTCTCTCAAGAGTAATTCTAGATGAAGCAATTCATGAACTAAACAAATAATTGGCAAAATTAAAATAATTAGTCTGTCGAGAGTAAAATAAACCATAATTCTGTTTATGTAATATTAATGCATATGAAGAACCAAATTGGTGGAGGGACCCTCGGCTTTACTCGATAATTTTCACACCTCTTGAGGGTTGAATTTGAAATTTTTTTCGGGTCTCTAGACCTCAAGTGTAACCTTCGCACGATATTAGAAAGTTATAAATCCAGGTTTGAGAGATACAGTGATAAATCAGTGAGTGATTTTTCACGATTATATTCTATAGAGATTAGACGGAACAATCACATGGCTAAAATGAGAAACATCTCACACCATTGTTGGAGTCCATTTCCACTCACGTATATCTCAGGCTCTATTTTAGGAATGTTTAAAAAAGTGTTTAAGTTTTCATGGCACACCCAGTTTTTTCAATATTGCCGTTTTTGGAATGTATCAATATTTACTGATTGAAAATTTTCTTTATATCGTTTATTTTAGATCAGTTTTTGAATAACCGTTTTGATCAAAAGACTGTCTTGTTAATTTCACCACGACAGCATTTAATCAATGAGAAATCGTGTTGAAACTGTTAAAAAAAATGAAATTTATAGCTCGCCGCTTTAGTTTATTCACTGCTTTTTAAAACGGTCGATTGTGGATCGCTAAGGACTTGTCTTTCGATTTTAAGGAAACCATGAGTTGTTATAAAAATGTTATAAGCTAATTAAAAAAATCGTAATAGTCTTTTGACTCAAAGGAGATTTCTCGATAAATTGATAATTATCCGGCTTAATAATTATATGTTGTAATTTTACATGAAAATATTACTAATAATTGTTAAATGCGTTTAATTAATGAGTTTTAATGTTAATTATAATTCTCTTATTGTTTTTAGTTTCAACTCATCTTAAAAACTCAAAAAAAAATTATTTGCACCACTCAATAAGCTTGAGATCTATGACGATTCTCTCATATCGGCCTGCGTCTGTTAATTTCTCAATTGTTGGAGCTACTGGGAAAAATAATTAGTTTTGCGTGAGCGATTCACAGGAGATATACACCTGGTGGGAGAGGGGTCAAGGAAAAGGTGAGAAAGGGCACGAGGGCTGCTCCCTTAGCGGTCGTGGGGGCGAGTCGGACATTTTGGGTCCTGGAGGAGAGAAGCCTGTGGAGGGGGAAGGTTGGGACGGAGCCATTGTGCAGCCGAGGGAACTCGACTCACCCCATTCCTCACTCCTACGTGGCCTGATTACTTGCGAACCCAACGCTTTGGGGCACTTAATAGCCCATTTCCACATCATTATCCCACCTACGCTGCAACCTCCCCACGATTCGAGATCAACGCCTTCACGGTCCTTTCTTTTTTTTCGTCCCTCCTCGCTCTTCTTGCTCTCCTCGAAGACATTGCCTAAAGTAGTTTCGCCACCACTTTTACCTCCGTCCGCCAGCCGTGTCGCTATTGCCTCCCTAGTCGTTGAACTCAAGTAAGCTGTACGGGGCAACACTGACCTCGGCTGTGATTTTAGTGCTTTTACTCTTTTAGGAGGAAATATTTTCCGTCCTATTTTATGGATCTAGTTTTTATTTACATAGAAGGACGATAAAAGTCACGCAAACTCCAGAACCAGAGGTCTTCCAAATGGATCGTAACGGGTGTAAGTGGGTACGAGTGATAGTTTCATTTGCGCCATTGGAATAGGATACAACTACATATTCTTAATGGTATCCCTTTTAAATTCCCATAGCATTGGCGAATTAGTTACCCTTTTTTGGTTACTGAATTAATTATCCTTATTCGATAAAATTTTTAGCACAAGAGTTATTGATTAAATATTAATCATGGTTAAAAAAATAATTGAATTGGAAATTTATTAGTTGAAACGATATTTTTATAAGAACTCCATCCCTACCTTTATGTTCATTGGGTAAATGAAGCTGGCCGGTACTTCGTGTTTCAATTACATTGGGTATTCATCGATATTTTTTCCACGTTTAAGTTGGACTCGTGGAAGATTATTTTCATATAAAATTAGTTCTATTTATGAATGATTTAAGTGCTACTGTTTATCAAGAAAAAAGTCCAGTTTTCATTGATGTCATCGCCAATCTTTCATTAAAAATCATGTTCTATTTGGATCATATTTCGGAATGCCGGTGGTGTTATTATTAACTCAACTTCGTTATTTGGGACTCTATGTTCATCCAGAGTGAAGTATTAGCCTTCAGTATAGTACGTCAAGTACGAAAATCGAAAATTTTTCCGCTATATTATTAGGAAATATGTAGATCAGCGTCATGTCTTGCGAGGGTACAGTAGCCAATTCAGGGATTTTGCTGTAAAAAACAAATTTCAAAAGAAAATATTTACAATTAGGACCTGATATGCATATTGATGTTCGGAAAACATTATAATTGTAATTTTGAACTCGGTAGAATAATCCATACAAGTACAGAAAATAAAACTTTGAACCAATGTCTTCCTTTCTACTTATTTTCACGGCTTATCGTGAGAAAATGTTTACCTTTCATCCTTTCTCCCCTATCGAATATTTTAGCCCGCCAAATTTAAGTGGTATTTTCGAACTCTCTCTCCTTCCATTTCCATCCGAATTCCACTCCAAACACTCTCGTTCCTCGTCTCCTCGACTTATTGAGTAGGCGAAAATTACCTCCCGCAGTTTCCTTCTTCGCAGTCTTATTATTCCTACAATGTCTCCTCCGGTGTCACATTCTTCACCGAACGCGCTTTCAAACGCCAACTCCGAACAATCTCCTTCTCTCCACAGTGATTCCCCGCGAAGGCGAAGGAGAAATATTTCCCGAACCCTGTTGCGTTCGAATAGCTAACTCTTGAATACCTGTACTTCAGGTGTTCACAGTGTTATCTATAATGAAGTCTGACGTATGTTTCACGGAATAGAAATACATGTATGTGTAATGGATCCATATTAAATGAGGTGGTCGGCAGTAATTAAACTATCCTAATGAAACTCACGATCCTCGAATTTGGAGTCGTTTTATGAGCATCGAATTCATACAATAAGAAGTTCAAAATGGTAACAAATAAAAATGTTGTTTCAAGTCGCAATATAATGGGGTTTTTCTAAAGCATTGGGCCAATACTAATGTGCTGGATGAAGTAATTAATTCACTCAAGAAAATAGTATAAATATAATGTTTAATGAAAACTGACGTTATAACCGTAAGGCCCTCCCATGGACTACAACCTTGTCGTGGTGGAAGGGCTTGTGTGTTCCGATGACCCCTAGAGCTGTGCTGGCGGGAGTAATAATAATTACTCCTGGAAGGGTCACCCATGCCAGATAGGTCGAAGGTTAGGAGCCAGACGAAAGGTAGTCCACGCAGCGTCTGTTCCTCAGTGAGGCGGCTGCAATGGCGTCTGACCCCAGTGGGGCGGCCATTAAGTGATGGTGTCACGTTAAAAACACTATTGAGGAAGGCAACGGGAAACCACCTCAATTATGATTCCCAAGAATATTATGATGGGCACTATAGAAAATATGAGTCCTGGCAACTACGGGACACGGCCCAAGAGGCCGTGTGTCGTGCCCGGCAGCGGGAGAGGCAAGGCTTCCGCGGTCGTCATCCCACGAAACCCTTGCAGGGAAGAAATAACTTCAGCAGGACAGAAGACTCAGAAGAAGGCGAAAGTAGTTAGAATAGGAACCTGGAACGTCAGGACAATGTTGAGGAGAGGCAAATTAGAAAATATTAAGCGAGAGATGGAAAGAGGTAACATAGATGTTTTAGGCCTCTGCGAGGTGAGATGGAAGGATAGCGGGGATTACTGGAGTGACAATTATAGAGTAATATACAGCGGCGGGGATGAGAGCCAACGAGGGGTTGCCGTAATTTTAAATAAAGGGGTAGGAAGAAGCGTAGTCAACATAGAGCAAGCGACAGATAGAATTTTACTCGTAGAGATTAAAGCAGAGCCGACGAACTTGGTCATTATTCAGGTATACATGCCACCGAGCAACCACAAGGAGGAAGAAGTCGATAGGATGTATGATGAGTTAGAGGATATCATCGCGAGTGTTCCTGCAGGGAAACATTTGATAGTGATGGGGGATTGGAATGCGACGGTAGGCGAAGGAAGAGATGGTGGTGAGGTGGGGGACTATGGGTTAGGCACGAGGAATGAACGCGGGGAGAAAGCAATTGAATTCTGCAGGAGACAGGGGTTAGTCATCACTAACACATGGTTTAGACACCACAAAAGGCGTAGGTATACATGGAAAATGCCAGGTGACTCAGAAAGGTATCAGTTAGATTATATTATGGTTAGGCACAGGTTTAGGAACAGTGTGATAAATTCGCACAGTTTCCCAGGAGCGGATGCGGACTCTGACCACAATTTAGTTGTTATGAAATGTAATGTTCGTTTCAAGAAGATAAGGCAAGGGCGGCGGGTTAAAAAATGGAATTTAGAAGCAGTAAATGAATTAACGAGGAAGGAGTATCAGGAGGCTGTAGAGAAAATGATGGATGACGGTAAAGAACTGAGTGCTATCGAAGAAAAATGGGAATGTATCAAGAAAGGGATATTGGAAGCCGCTAAAGACACTATAGGAACCGTTAACGGGAAAAGGATAAGGAAACCATGGGTAACGGATGAGATGATTGCGAAGATGGATGAGAGAAGAAGATGGAAAAATGTAAACACAGAGTTAGGCAAAATGAAGTACAAAGAGTTAAACAATAAATTGAGAAGGGCCACAAATAAAGCAAAAGAAGAATGGTGGAAAACGCAATGCGAGGATATGGAAAGTTTACAGAAGAAGGGTGAAATTGGTGCTCTATACAGCAAGGTTAAGTTATTATCGGGAAGTAAGAAGGCAAGAGCTGTGCTAACAGTTAAAGATAAATCGGGTAAGATAATAGTTGAACCAGGAAAAATCCAAGAGAGATGGAAGGAATATATAGAAACACTGTATGGTAAAGAACTTAGGCCGACAAGGTTAGACATAGAAAAGGAACATGACGTAGAAGTAGATAGCTTAGGTCCAGGCATACTCGACGATGAAATAGAAAGGGCACTAAAGGAGATGAAAGCAAATAAGGCTGTGGGGGTGGACAATATTCCTGTAGAAATGTTGAAATGGTTAGGGAAAGGTGGGAAAAAGGCCATATATGGACTGATTCGTAGTATCTATGAGGAAGGAATCTGGCCGGAAGATTTTGTGAGATCGGTGTTAGTTCCTATTCCAAAAAAGGCAAAGGCTTCGTCATGTGAGGATTACAGAACAATAAGTTTGATATCCCACGCAGCTAAAGTTATTCTCAGGATCATCAACAAAAGGATAGAGAGTAAGGCGAATGATTACTTAGGGGATGATCAGTTTGGGTTCAGGAAAGGAAGAGGTACGCGTGATGCCATTGCAGTAATGAGATCACTAGTCGAGAGGAATATAGAATACAATCAGGACGTTTTTGCCTGTTTTGTAGATTTCGAAAAAGCGTTTGATAGAGTGAATTGGGAAAAATTAATGCGTGTATTGCAGAAAATAGGAATGGATTGGAGGGACAGGAGACTGATCCGCAACCTGTACATGTCTCAGACTGCTCAGGTGCGAGTGGGGAACGGAGAGTCTGGATGGGCAGTGTTAGGAAGAGGTGTAAGGCAGGGTTGCCCATTGTCACCGGTACTGTTCAACGTATATGTAGAGGAAATGATTAAAGAGGCATGGGAAGAACTGGAGGTAGGAATGAAAGTCGGAGGGGAACTCGTAAAATCGGTTAGGTTTGCTGATGACCAAGCATTAGTTGCTCAGTCAGCCAAGGGGTTGCAAGCATTGTTGAGTGAATTGGAGGTTCAGTGCGATAAATATGGGATGAGAATCAATATTAATAAAACAAAGGTTATGCGATTTTCCAGAAAGAAAAAGGCTAAGCTAAATATTAAAATAGGCGGGGAAAGAATAGAGCAGGTAGAGCAGTTTACATATCTCGGAAGTGTTTTGGACCAATACGGTCAAAGTGGTAGGGACGTAAGGAGAAGAATTGCGCTGGGCAAGGAGGCTTTCTCAAGGAGGAGGGAGTTGATGACGGGGACGTTGAGTAGGGATGTTAAGACAAGACTCGTAAAAACTCTGATATGGAGCATAGCTATGTACGGCGCGGAAACGTGGTCGCTGAAGCAGGAGGATAGACGTAGATTGGAGGCTTTTGAAATGTGGGTGTGGAGAAGAATGGAGAAGGTGAAATGGACCGAAAGGAAAACAAATGAGGAAGTACTGGAAATGGTGGGTGAGGAGAGGGGTTTGTTGAGAGAAATCCTATGGAGGCAGGAAAAATGGATGAAAGGCGTATTGAGCGGTAGTGGAATGTTGAAGAAGGTAATAGAGGGGAGAATGTTGGGCAAGCGAGGTAAGGGTAGGAACAGGATAGGGATGTTGGACGGGATGAAGGGAGGAAAGAAGTACACCGAGATGAAGAGGGACCTGATATAGATTAGTTTGCTAGGTGGGGAGTCACAAAATGTTTATTTGATAGTTGTGTCCATCCAAAAACCTACCTTAACCGGTAGATTACCTAATAGTAGTAACCGTAAGGCCAATAGCTAAGAAACTATCTAGAAGTGTTTGAGAGAGAAGAAATGAATACTTGGGCCAACATGACAGCGTCAAAAATAATATGAAGCAACATTGATCATTAAGCTAAAGAGGCTTTGTTTTGGCTTTTACAACGACGACTTATTGAAATTTACACTTGTTTTACTTTGTCTTTTTTATCCTAGATTGTTATTACTTCTTTGTGTAAAGGACAGCACATGTATTGTTTACTTTTTAAAGCTGCCAAAGGGTGCACTTTGATGAACTTAGTTGATTTAAAAAAAAATTCATAACGTTCAAGGAACAGCAACCTTTAGGAACATAGTCAGAAATTTGAATATGCGTTAGTGATTTGAAAAATTTTGTCAATTGATTTAATTAGTAATAGTTTAACCAATAAGTTAAATTTACGGATTAACACAGGACCTAGCTATGCAGTGCTGTCATTAATGCTCTCACATGTTAATATAAAACTTCAAAACCACTTTTGCTATCGGAGCTAAATGTTATATACGTAAAGATGATGTCTTTAAGGGTTGCTCAACTTAAAAGGGTTTTACATTTCCTGAATCAATAGTTTAACAGTACAGAGAGAATTATTGCGCCCGTTTGCTATTACGTAATGTAATCAATAGGGTCTACAGATTGTGAAAAATGATATCTCTAAATGAAATATCTGTAAATACTTAGGTGTTTATTTAACCAAGAATTTAGAGTGAGGTCCAAACGTGGAATACGTACATCGCTAAGAAAGCTTTTGAAGTGTTTTATTGGGTGATGAGAAATCTCATAGGGAGCGGTGGAGCAACTAAGAAAAAAAGTGCATAAGACCTTGGAAAGATCAATTTTAGAGTACTAAAAACAAGTATGGAACCCACATGAAGAAGAGCTAATTACATAACTGGAGACTGTACAAAGAAAGCCTACCAGATATGTGGGTATTGGGGAAGCACAGGAGGACGGAGGGTGCATCAGAAAAAAATTCATCCCTTAACAAAAGAATCATTGACTGGAATATTTTGCGTGCAGAACTATTCGAGCCCGTCTCAAACCATTTAAATATATTTTAGAAAATATGCAACAAATGCAATGATCATTGCATGTGCATAATGTGTAAAATTTTATGCACGAATTCATTAATTTGATATGTTACCACTGGTCAAACTGCCAATTTGTCACAATTTCCTCAAATAACAATAAGTTATTGCAATAGGAATATATCTCATGAATAGAATATTTAAGAAGTCGCAGTACGATGGATTAACGATAAGGGACTTATTGTGAAATATGATACCTTTGACGTCATATTTAATTAATTTTGGAGTTAGTTTCTTCATGTAGCATGAATAGAAAATGTAGTCAATTTTTGGGATAAACCTTCATTAGTCTCCTGCAATATAACACATAAACTCTTAATGTTATTTCTGTTGAAGTGAATTCAGCGTTCTCTTGACTTTGTTTGAAAAGGCTCAAACTCTTTTTCATCGCCTTTCATTCCTCTCATTGGGAGTGGTAGCTGTTTGTACATCAATCTTATTCAAAGCCTTTTTCTATTCAGCTACATTTCTAGTCCTTATCTTAAAAAAAAACCTGACCCATTCCCTTTCCGTCACAAATATCAACAATCGCTCCGCTGGTCTCCCAAACTCTTTCTCTTTTCACTTTTTCTCAAAGCCCTTCAACTCAACGCACACCCTTACTTTCTTTCGTCTTTCCGTCTTCTACTCTCGCTGATTCTTCCGTCATTCCCATTCGACTTCACCCGTTGTTGCCCTTCTTCATCCCTAAAATTTTCCCCGTCCTCTCCTCCCGGCACTTTTACTTCCCCCTTCATTTCGTGGATACATATTTTCCCGGCGTTCCCTCGGTGTTTGCTCTCGGGTTGCTAATCTCCGCAAATAACAGCTCGCATGAAAATGGATGAAATTAGCGACCAGGTCCGGAATGGATTTCGTGATTCACCTTTGCCCCAATAAAATGAAGACGCTTGCTTACCCTACTTTCCTTTGCTTCCCTTGTTCTGGATCCTCTTCATTTTCTCCTCCCGCCACCACTCGACAAACTTCTTTCCACCCCTCTCTTTTTCTCCACCAACCCTTCCCATACCGAATCCTTTTGCATCACGAACTCTTCACCCCTTCAAGCATCCGGACGAATCCTATTGATCTCTCTCTCTTTCTTCCCCTCGCCTCCCCGCCCTCTGCGCTACCCCCACCCCACACACCACCTTCCAACACACATAGCCGCCCTCGAATTTTTCTCTCCGCACCCTCAAAACCTTTCCCTCCGCAGCTCTTCGTCTCCCACCCTTCCCGTCGACAAATTCTGCACCCATTCCTCCTCCACCCAACACCTCCGTCCTCCTACCCTCCACTCCCCATCCCTCTCAGTCCCCTTTGGGATCGCTCGACGTCGCGGGAGGACGCAGGGGATGTGAGATTGGGGCGCTGGGAAGAGGGACGGTTGGGAGAGGAGGGTGTGCGCGGATGGAGGCAGTGGGGGAGCTGGTGTTTGTGGGTTGAGGAGTGGGAACGGCGTGACGTTGGATTGTTGAGGGTGCGGTGAGGGAGTGGAGGGGTGTAGGTGGGTAAGGGTTGGGGGATGGAAGGAGGGAACGGTTGTTCGAAGTGAGAGGGTGTAGGGATATATTTAAAAGGGAAGAGGCTCCCAAAAGGGTGAAAGGACGTTAGGAAATAATTGAGTCAATGTCGGGGACGGGATGGAAAGTTGCGTGTGTGATGGTAGTGGAGGAGGAAGGACGGACTGACAAACAAATGACTGCATTATGGCGTAATTTGGGTGAGGGAGTAAGGAAAGGGAAGACAATATGAGGGGAATTGTGTATCATATTTCCTTTTCCATCTCGGGTATAACACGTATTGCAAAGTGGGGTGACTAGCATTAGTTATCATCGGCACTAGCCGGTAATTTCGTTCCCTAATGGGGTTGAATTACCAGCTGATGAGTATCTTTAACTCAAGAATTGTAACGGAAAATAATATACCGCCTGCCGATCAAACAGTCGATGATTCTTTGATTGTATTCATTATTAGCCCGTGTTTAATGTATTTATTACTATTATATTTGTCAATTTATTTTTTATAAAATGAAATACTCTGTGTACATTAAAATTCTACGATGAACAAAAGTAAATTCTTGCAGAGTGAGAATGAATGACACCTTTTGTAAGTATAAAATTATTCTGCTAAATCACTGCTAAAGCCAGTATGTAAAATACTATGCGTCCTTTGTTGACGCTCCAAGTTTGCTGCTTTACGTGTTGCGTGTCTTCTCTTCATAATTTGTACATTTTATTTTATCACATTTACCTTCATGTTTATGTACTCCATTGAAATAATGTGTTCACATTTGGTTTGACTAAATATGATGATTTGTCATTCAAATCTCGATTATTTTTTATCTATAATCTTCAAGTACATAGTGTGATAATCCAAGCGGTGGCCCGGATAGGATTACGTAATTTAAGCGGGCGGTGCTCATCCTTTTCATACATATTGCACGTGAAACTCTGAAGGCAGGTTTCTTCATCCTAGAATCATGTCTTACTTACACGACCTCGTGTTTTTTTCCGCACCATTTGTCGTAAATATTCGATCTTATCTCTTTCATGTTCATTAAAAATTTTTCAACTTTCTCGAGAACTTGGGAATTTTTGCTTATTTTTAAAGTAGTCTTTGTGAGACAGGAATATCTTCCGCTAAACTAAATAATATCTTAATTCTCTAAGTATTTGTACAAATGTTTGTTCAAAATTTACCCATTGAATCTGTCATTTATTGGAAAACAAAGTGCTTAATTATTTCCGTCAGAATTAATATTTTTTGTAAAATAAATTATGATTTGCAAATAAGATACTAACATTTGTTGAGGTGGTGTTCTTCATCTTGTGGTTGAAAATTCTCCTTTAAAATCTACTCCAAGTCTACTAAACTATCTCCAAGCCCACGAAATATTTCGCCATTACCTGTTGGGTTTGAATTGCGGTTGGAAGTCGTTTAAATTCTGTGCTTCCCTAGCCTGATGTTTTTTTCTTGCTCCTTGATGCATTATTTCTACGTTTCCTCACGGTTGATGGGGTGCCCTGATGCATTTTTCTTGTTTTTAAAACTTTCCATCATTGCCCTAAGGTTATCATTTAGGTGAAATAAAGTAGGTTCAGGGATGAAATTGTCGAGAAAGCGTTTTAAACATTCTCATCGCAGTAATCATTCTGATCGGTGGTTTTTTGTGGTGAAGGGCTGATCACATCCAGTGCAAAGTCATTCTTATTCACACAATCACACTTTCAGGTTAGAGGAAGCAGTTCCTTCCCTTGCTTCTCACCATCATGTTACCCTCGAAGTTCTAGCAAATAGATTTTAGATGGGCTTGTCCAAAAGCATCACCCGGGATTTGAACTCGGGACCCTTTGGCCAGAGTGTCCTGTGTTATACCAACTAGGCTACCATTCTGCCAAAATGTATCAAGTATTGCACAATTGTTAACACGATTAGCTTTCCTGTCGTTCATCTAGTGCCTTTGATGTGGGTTTTTAAGTTTCTCAGACGTCCAGCGTCTTAGAATATCTTAACAACAACTGTTTGAGGCAGAACTACTAGTTCTACGAAAACCAGGAGTTAGAGCACGTCCCATCCATTCTCCACTCTGGAGAGGATCGCAATTCTCATCTCTCATCCGTCGATCGAAATTCCCATGAGTGTTCCCGTAATTTTCTTCGCTACTTCAAGGAACTTTCCATAAGAAGATAAGCTTCAACAAAATAGGATAAATAGTCATTTCTCTAGATTTATGTGAGTTTGATTTGTATCGAATATTCTACAATGAATATAATTAAGGTCTCATAGTGTAATTTATTTGCAAGTCTCCGATTTTCTGTTATTTTTCGCGGAAAATATTATTCTTATCAGGAATCTGAAGTTTTGGAAAAATACCAGAGGTAATTAAATAAACGCAAGGAACACTGGGTACGTGAAATAATTTTATGCATAAAGTTCTGCCCATCAACTGTCATCATTACTCTGTCAACTGTCTCAACGGTTATCTTATTTTGCCGTGAATAACCTTTAAAACCACGACGGCTGATGGTAATAAGATACTGGGGAAGGGCAGGAGATTGCAATGGAATGGGTTCAAAGCGATTAGGGAGAATAGCAGAAGTCGAAATAATTTCGGGCTGTTGTCAAGTGAATAGGCAATGTCGAGGTCGGAACAAATGGGACGTGGCGAGCCGAACGAGTTTAAGAACCGTGAGAGGAGGAAAATGGAGGAAAGTAATGCATCAAGTTATATAAGTATGTGTCAAGTTAACTCGACGAGAAGCCACTAAGGGGAATGAGACTAATTGCCTTACCTATTGCTACTATTTGGACGAAAATAGGTTCGTCATGTATCATAGCGCAAACATATTTTGATACTTTTGGGGTCGTTAAATAATAAGAGCTTCATTTTTCACTTGTTAATTTTGTTGTCGAGACCAACAGCAGCTAAGTCCATCGTCAAGTTAAAAGCAGGGTATTTAGCCTAATGGTAACGGAAATTTTCCTCGTACCTCTTCATTCAAGATCTTTCATTCGAGTTTCTCCTCGGAGAATTAAAAGTTTGTCTGCAGTTTGTGGTTTTTTTACATGTCTTTTCACTGTAAATAAAAAATTGCATCTTTCTATGCAATGTAATTGCCACTTTGAAGTTTTATTGCCTGGCATTTAATGTTTTTGAAATTCATTTATCATTTTTTAGTGTTATTTTCGACGGCTAATTATTTGACGATTGTCTAGTTGTGACTTTTTAATTTGTGTTTTTGAGTGCTCATAAAGATAAGTAAAATAATTGAGTGTGATGGCACATGATCGGAAAAATATTGAGTTTTATTTTTCTTTATAAACATTTAGTTAAATGAAATTAATCAATCAGATTTCACTCAAAGACAGAAGAGGACGTGATGATACGCCCATTGATTACAAGTAATTCTGGTGGTTGCTTTATAAAAAGCTCATATTTCACAGTTAATCGTAAGTTACCATTACGAAACTTCGTACTTAAGTGAACAGAAAATGCATACTTATGAAGAAGGAAGATGGCACAAAATCTGATACCACCATCCGTTGGCGAAGTAGTGACAAAATGGAGCAGGAACGAAATGGTGAAAAAAAAGCAGATCAGAAAAGAAGTCGTCGGAAATAGTCGCCCTGTCCTGTTTCAAAATAACTTTCTTGTGTGCGTAAGGGCAGATGGGAGGAAAGTGGATGTCAGGAGTATTTAGGCGAAAAACGGGAGGAATAAAACGAATTCAGGGTGGTCTGTGTAGCCAGTGACACGGCCTGGGAAACAGAGGCTTAGTTCATTGAGGAGACGAGGGTTGGAAGGGGGGAGAACGAGAAGATCTTAATGGAAGTCGAAGGTAGAGAGGAATTGGTTGGGGGGTTATGTGGTGGAAAATTTAAGGCCATTTGGAGTGGAGATGAGATGAAGGTAGCGTTTCCGTGGCGAGAGATTAGGGTGGCTAAACATTCAGCGGAGGCAAGGTTCGTAGAAGCAGACTTGGAGTGAGAATCTGGCAGTAATAGAAAGAACGAGATAGAATCATCCCATTCATTCGCTAAACAAATTATTGCATTTCACTCGTCACAGAATTGTCTATTTCTAATTTTTTGAGCGATGACATTGTTTTTGTTTTGTAGTTTGTGGAATACTTCTTTAATTCCCCTCCCAAATCTTGAGTCAGTCAAACGTAATAATTCATTTGGTGAAAAGTCTCCCCAAACGGAATTGGTGGCAAAGTAACGAAATAATTGAGTTAATTTCCTCACATCTTCCTAGCATGCCTTGTAACACGAAAGTGAGCGATGAAATCACAAATTAGCGCCAGTAACTGTTAACGATGGAATGCACGGGCGAGTTCGTGAGATAATTTGTTAGGTTGTTAAATTTGAATATGGTGAGCTCGTTTTTCCTTTCCTTAGTGTATACGTTTTTGCTGTAGTATCATGATCTTAAACGATTCTCATTTTTCTAGTCTGAAAATTTTAACAAGCTTGAAAATTGTGATTTGTTAGTTCACATTTTCGTTGAAAATTAAGTGAATCGGGAAAAAGGAACGAGTGGCCGAAAGGTTATGATAAAAAATATCTGTGTTTATATGAAGTGAGATGTATTCACAACTTTTACTACTACTTCATATGAAGTTTTAATTTGCTTTAGTTAAAAAGTAAAATCTATGTTTTATTCTTTATATTATCCGATTAAATATGGTAGTAAATCTAAGGGACGAAAGAAGTGAGAAAAATGAAAGTTTTTTGGGGAGTATCAAAAGAATTCGGAATGAAGCGAAGTTCCAAAATCTAATGAGATACCGATTTTCTTTAGAAAATTAAGGTCGAACTTCTCGAGGTTAATATTGTTGAATTAAATTCTGTCTCCCTCGTTTAGGCAGGTGGAATCATAGTTGACCTCAGGACTTGAAATGGCCTGGAAAAATTTATATTTCTGACCTCGACACTAAAATTGCACTTTTTCATGCCAATGTCAACATACGAGGCGAGTGCAGTTGTAGTTTTTCTTCTTTGTACGGGTCATTTTTCAAGGTTTCATTTTTACGGCGTTGTTTAATATCGTAAAATATGTGTCTTCATATGTAAATTATAGTTCATGACGAATGTGCGCCAAGTTATGGTTCTTTAACACATTATGATGAATGCGTTAATCATCTTCTTTGGTTCTGAATCCTAGGATTCATTTGGATTAATCTCCATTCGATTTCTATCGGTCACTTCTTCATGTTATCATATTTTGTCCTTTGACGCCGTATTTGAAATGTAAATGTTATGTTCAATCTTGTTCTTCGTGTAGATCTTCCCTTATTTTACACCAAACAATTTTCTTCGAGTTATGTGGTGTCAAAACGTATCAAATATGGTTGTTGTTTATTTAATATATATTTTGTATTGTTTATGTAATATTTTTTTCATTAGATTAATTCTTAATCCGCTCTACATCGAAGATTTCCTTGATTATTCGATTTATCCATTTGATCTTTGTCAATCTCATTTAACTATACATATTAAAGGCGAGAGTGTCCTCTTCTCTACTGCTGTTATTGCCTATGTATCACAATTATAGAGAGGCATGCTTCAGATATGTTTTAATGGATTTTTCTTTTCTTTTGGCCTGTGTTAATTTTCCTCTTGCTGGAATACCTTCTTTGTTTTGTCTATTCGGCTACGTATTTCTTGCTTCTTCAATTGCTGCTGCTCCTGTTTACCGAATAAAAAAAACGTTTTCACTTCCTCTAACTTTGATCCGGCACTTTTATATATGTGTTGCCATCTGCTCTTCTGCCGCCGAGCATAATCTTGCGTTTTGTTTGCTTTAAGGCTTTACCTGTTATTCACTTCCTCCAAGATATCAAGTATCCTTTTTTCAGCTTTCTTTCTTTGTACGCCACTGTAGCTAAAAATATGTCGTTTTTTTATCCAATGTTATATTTATGTCACTATGTACACGTGGAAGATGAAAGTTGAAAGTTTACGCACTGGCCATTACGCATCTTTCTTGATTCCTGCATGTTCATTGATTTAGATTTATATTATCCGTATACAGACAGAGAGTTAAAAATAACTTCTAGTGCGTAAGTATAACTTTTCCGAAAGGTAAATTGGTCTTTTTTTTTGGAATTCTTTTCATTGTATTCTATTTAAAGTTTTAGACTCTCGACGTGTATTTTTTATCAAAGCATAGTCTAATTGTCCGAAACATTTCAAAGCATTGATTTTATCCTTTGTCCTGGAACGTGTATTACAATTCTCATCTCAAAGTTCATCGTTATTTTTCCATTTTAATACATTTCACAGGTGATTTTGTTTAACTTGATTTGAACCTTTCCTTTGGAATTTTTAATAACCTCCGAAGAGGATTCTGATTCCCTCGGCTTTTAAGCTCAAATTCTTAACCTTTCAGTAGAGAGTCTCCTTTAGTAACTTCATCAACGTCGTTTTTTCTCTTCAGTTATTTTTTTACAGAACTCTCTTTCAATTTAATTTCATTACAAATATTCTCTTCGTCCCTTTATTTAAATTATTTAAGATCTGAACTCAACCCATTGAATTGTGTTATATCTTTTGTTCTTAGCAAAAGGGTTTCTTACTTTTGGATAGGTTGCTTTCACCTTTTCATGTGCCGTTACTTTCTGCTTCTATTGTACTTGCTTTAATTTTTAACCCGTAATGTCTTAGCCCTTCTTTTCCTCCGGCTGAATTGTTTTCTTTAACATCTACGGTAGAGTTTTCCTTCAGTTCCTCTTGTGCTTCTCCCTTCCATCAGTTTGAGTAATTCTTCCGTAAACCAAAACTTAACCTTTACGTCTTACCTTGTATGCACTCCTTGATATGAAGCTTTTATAGTTCTCATTTGTTTTAATGCCATCCTTCCTCTTCTGAGACTGTTTTAATGTTTTCCTAATTATCTTCTAAAGTTCGTCGTTAGGAAGCCTCGTTCGGTTTTAATTCCATTTTTCCACTTTCCATTTGTTCTTTAACGTTTTCCTCACTTTCTTGAGTTTGCTTTGCAAATCACCGACACTGCGTTCTTGTTTGTGTGACTTTATAGACCAGACTCTAAATTTCTTCCTTTACCTGTTTCTTTCTATTTTTTATATCTGTTTGTTCTCAACCGTTTTTCATTTTTGTCCTTCAAGAATGTCTCAGATTTCCAATTTTACAGTTCTACAGATTTAGTCTGATACAGTTTGATTTAGATCAAGTAGGCATACGAGACATGGAAAACACGCAATGGTAAATTTCATTAAAGTTTGAACAAATCCGACGGTATTTCATAAAGTTTTTAATTACTTAAATTATGACTTATTTCTCTCACATAAGGTAATTTAATTGTAAATGGAGCCGTGAGTTACTTGATGTAATCGGATTTTGACTGGCCTCTATAACTTGGGAAAATTTACCCGTCAAAATTCTCAGTTCGAGGGTGCCCATAGGCTATGTCTGACCCTTGACCTTTGCTAGTAATTACACGTTTTGTCAAATTTTCAAAGGCCTCAGAAATATTGCGCCACTTTCCTCATAAACCCTAGGCGAACTTTCATTTTCAAACTAAATTACAAATCTGTCAGTTCGATAGAATACTCTTCCAATTACTAAAACTATTGGTCAGTATTTCTCCTGTACACCGAGCACAATTTGGACGCTGCAGTATGACGTTTTCTAATTCACATTCCATGTGGGACCCGAACCGAACATTGTCGTTCGAGCTGAATGCAGACAAGTACAAGTAAGACTACGTGTAGTTTTAGTCTACATTCGGTTTTGCATCGGCATCCTCTCATCAGAAAGGGTTTGAAATAAACATGAAGGTATCGGAGCATTCCCAAAAGACGTCACCATGAGCCCCAATCGTCATAGGCGTAGTTGGTTAATTAGTAGGTATAGGCGTTTTGGGTTGGATGAAAGGGAGAGGGTTAGAAGAAGAGAGAGAATATGGGGAGGGTGAGAGAGATGTCGGAAAGAAGATAAAGTTAGGAATAAAAAAAACAGAATTGGGGAACCGGGGATTAGTGATGGGAGGAGAAAGGGGGTGAGGTAAAGGATTAGGTGGACGCGGAAAAGATTCTAGAGATTAAACGTTCCAAAAGAGGAGGGAGGTAGGCGGAAACGAGGGAAGTAGATTAGTCGAGTTTAAAGAAAGTGCAGAAGCCACGCAATCGAAGGGGTTCGTAGAACATACAATAGTAGAAAGGAACGATACGTATAAACTAAATAAAACTGTCGACATCATTAAGGCCGTAAATGGTGTAGATTGAAAGTAGTAATATAGGAATATTATTTGGATTTCGAGCTTACGGAAGAAGATGTAAGGTAATGATACTTGCTTGACCAGAGTTAATTTTTACACAGGAGTACTGGTGAACCTCGTGTAGAGATTACAAATATATTTCTTTGAAGTGCGCGGGTCTATGACAAATTATAATAATTTGAGATGAACAATCCTTGAGTTTTCGGAGGATATCTCAATCAGTGGACTACCGATAGGAAGTAACACTAGCCAAGTGATATTTAAGAGAGGAGTTTCATTTTCTCTAGAGATATTAATTTTCCTCTTAGTTTCCCTCAATAGCCTCTAGATATATATATACTCTCTCATTTAGCCTAGCCTCTCATTTATATACTGTTTTTATTATTTTTGAATTTCTTCAATATAAAGTTAATTGAAAATCTATTTTCTCATATTTTCCATGAATACAAGGAATATGTATTAGATAGTTAATTTAACTTTGCTTGAAGTATTTATTATAACTGTCAAGCAAGGCCGTGAGGCTTCCTAAGGTGACTATATAACCTATGCTTTTCGTATGCGTGAAAGGAAAAACCCTCTCTAACGGCCATTTCCTCCACGTTAATTGGCTTTTTTTCTTTAAAATGCCAAATTGATAACTTCATGAGTTACTTATTGGGAGCAATTTATGAAATAATGGAAGGAATAAAAGGTTCTTTTAGTTTTTTCACTTCGCAACGACGAAAGTCAGTTATTCAAACTTGTTGTGTTGTTAATAATATTAATTTTGGTTTAGATACTTAAATATATCATTTAAATTTTGTACTTGCCATACATGTATGTTTAATGTCTACATCAAAACTGTAACTTGCCACGCTTAATTTCAAAGGCTTTTCCAAGGAAATGCTTCTCCAAACGTATATAGATTTTATGATTTCATGGCGGGTACGTTAGTTCGTCAAAGTTTTTAAAAAATGAAATCTTCCCTTTTATATTACCATCAAATTTATTATAAAGTAACAATAATAAAGAGCTTACAACGGTTTTTGAAGTTAGGAAGTTATGAAATTTTCCGGAGAAGGGTGTCGTGTCAGGGGCACCATTTATTGGGAAATTTTGGTTGTCTCATTTAATTCATTATCGTCCAGGAATTTTGTAAAGTTGGGATTTTATTACTCGGATTAATTTTATTTTCCCATGATTGAGTAGGGTATGCGGGAAGCCTACCTTCCAGAACTTTCTTAACTGCGGTGTACCTGAATGGTTATTTTTGTCACCTTCAGCTATATTATATTTTTCAAGCATAATGCTCACTCACTTGAGACACGTGGCAAATAAAAAAACTACGCAAGTGGTAAATTTTTTGACGAATTAAATTTTAAAGTAATGATAATATTGAAGCAATATTGTCTCTTTTGTACCACCCATTAATGGGCTCTCCGATATTGGTTTTGTGAATACTATATTCAGTCCAATCCAATGTTGGTAGGAAGGACTTTTATCTGCACCCATCTCACACACCTTGGTGGTTAGGACAGGCTTATTAAAGACTCTGGTGTAAGTTGTCAAAAATCTTCATATTACCTTCATATTACCACATCTCTTATCGGAGTTGCAGCGTTTCGTTTATAAATATTTCTCTAGTGCTGTTTGAAGCTTTACGATGGTTAAATTCATTTGCAAAATATATATATTTCCATCAGTATGAGATAAGTGTAATGGCTTGTATAGCGTTGTTACCCAATTTAAAATTTTTGTTATATGTCTCTACGTCCATTAAGGATGAATGCTCCTGAAATATTTTTTTCATTAATACTACCGCGGAATATTTTTTTTCAATGATGAGTTAATATTATAACTATCTGATAATTTTTATATAGTTTAATCTCTTTATCTTTTATTCGATCTCCCTCTTTCAATTTATAGTCATCACATACACATTTGTCATTCACGCATCGAATTTTACGTCGCACTCCTCTTCTTTGCGTGAATGAAAGGGGAACCGTTTATTACGCACTTTTAACGAAGAGAAAATATCCGGCTAGATAAGACATTTCGAATCGGGTGGAGAATGGAGAAAGTAAAGAAGAAAATTATAATGAGAGTCGCGAGGGACTAAGGCGCAGAGGGGCGTGATTAATAGGGAGAAGGAAGCAAAGGGACTGAAGCAGGAGCGGGGAAATGAGAGAGAGAGAGGGGGGGGTGAAAGAAAATGAGAAGGACGTGGAGAGAGGATGGGAGGTTATGCAGATAAGGGGATGGTAAAGAGTGAAGAGATGTAGGGAGAGAGGGAAATGAGTGGAGTAAACCAAAGATTAAAAGGGGGAACGTGAGGAAGGGGTTGAGGATAAGGTGTGAGGAGAGAGAGGAAGGAAGTAGAGGAGGGTCCTGGGAGAGTCTTGGTGAATTAGAGGGAGAGTTACGGGCGTTGGGAGAAGGGGCCGAATCAGCGACTGGGAAGATGGGAGGAGACGAGAGGAGAGGCGACTGGTGGCGGCTCAGGGAGAGATTCCCGGGGTCGCCCAGAGGATGGAGTGTGGGGAGAGGGAGAGAAGAGTTAAGGGGTCCGGGTGCAGGGGGAGGGAGAAGGGCTGCGTGGGACGGGATGAGGGCGATGATGGTGCCAGTGGGCAAGGGTTTCTATGGCGGAGAGGATGGGAGAGAAAAGTGGGAACTTCGACCGGGGGAAGGAGGGAAAGGTTGGCAGTTGTGTGCGCATGGGTCTCCCAAAATGGAATGGGGTAGTTTTGAGATCGGTTGAAGATGAAGGATGCTTAAGACTGCCTCTCTGAAAAGGGTTAGAGGCGGAAGTTGGTGAGGCTGGTGGGCAGCTTAAAAGAGGACGGACTTCTGGTTATGTTAGTATGTATAAGGCATGTACGTGTAAACGTATATGCAAGCTACCAAGCTTATCCTCTGAGTTCATCGTAAATTCGTATCTCTCGGAAAACTTTCCATCGACAAACTCCGCAAAGAATAAGTCCTAAACCTACGAGAAAGTGTTACGTGTTTATAAGGCATTTCATGACAAACGCCTTCAGACTGGGAAAGGCATTGACAATGGACGTCACAGCGAGACCCATCTATGCACGTTTGCCCCGTCCCTCACTTTCCTTCTGTTTCCATACTTGCTGTATCATTGTCTCTCATTCCATTGTTGTCTCAGCTTCAAATCATGAGGGATAGGCAAGCCCAATATGAAGTAAGCTCTCTTGCTCTCCTACAAATGATTCCAGTTAGGTACTTTCTTACAGTTTACTAAGGCAGTAATCTGAAAGGAAGATCAACGCGGTTAACAGGAGACCAAAATCGTAAGGAGAAGAAGAATTGAGTTCATGGTAACAATTAGTAGTTATTCATGTTCACCTAAATAGGAGTTCTTCTTCGAAAACCGATAATGCATTAGTAGTATAAAAAAATTATTCTCAATATTTCATCATAAGGTATTCGGCGATAAGAAGTCCAAAATGCATTTCTATGATTCACTTCCTCCTCCTCCTGCTTGATGTAATTAGGCATAATTTTCACCTCACAGTTTTTCCAATTACTCTCTCTTCCGTCCGGTTATTTCAAAGTTCTGATAATGGATAATTGTTTTAGTTTTGACATCTGGTATCGCTCTTCACTTGTAACACATTCACGTCTTTCTAAAATTAAATAAAAACTATGATATTATTTAGATATTTTAGTAACCTGCAAGCCACCGCTAGCGTGTGGCAGGGGGTGAATACACACGACTCTAATTTTGACCCGAATATTTTTACCCCTACCACGGTCGTACAATGTTATTCTGATCCCTTATCATTCTTGGAAAAAATGATAACTTATATCTATCTGTTCTATACTTAATCTCTCTAATTTTATTGACTTGATCTCTCCTACCGTAGTACGATGGCGCTAATAATAAATTTTCAAAGATACACCTTCCAATTTATTCAAGAAATATAATCTGTAATTTAAACTTTGCTCCGTAAGTACCTCCCAGCCTAGCTCCTCCAATATTTCGAATACGCTTCTAAGTTTACCAATATAACGTTTTACAATCCACGCGATCTAATTCGGCAATCAATTCAACTTCACGAGTATCCCATATACTAGCAGCATATTCTAAATGAGGCCTAAACAGCGAAAGATAACATTTCTCTTTCACTTTTCATCACATTTATCCAATACTCTTCTAATAAATGCTAATTTTTTGTTAGCTTCTCGATATTTCCCCGTATGTATTTCACCCAGGAAAGGTCGTGAGCGAGGGTAACGCATAAGTATTTTATCGAGTCTACACATTCCATTGCGGTGTTCCCAATGCAGCAGGCGTTCGGGAGGGAATTGATCTTTTTCCAAAAATTCGTCAATACGTACTTATTCAAGTTTAATTCCAATTGCCAAGTGTCGCACCTACGTTGTATAGCATTAAGGTCATCTAATAAAGCTGCTGTGTCCTCAAGATGACGAATAATTCTGTAAACCACTTCGTCGGGAAATAAATGTATCTTAATTGTGACTACGAAGCCAACGCCGTTAACGTAAAGTAGAAATAAAAGAGGCCCGATAACACTTCCCTGGGGAACACCTGAAGTAATTTCTACTGCATTTGAGCTAACTCCATCTGTCACTACTTTTTGAACCCGATCATTCAAAAAGTCTAATCTAACCCCAGGTATTTTTATCCATGCCACATGCTTCTAACTTTGCGAGTAGTTTACTGTGAGGTACTTTGACGAAGGCTTTTTTAATATCTAGAAAAACCACTTCCACTGGAATATTGCCCTCTCCCGAAATAAGAATATAATGAACAACAAGCGCATGTTGTCTCTCGCAGGACCTACCTTTTCGGAAACCGTGCTGATTTTTCATTAATAACTCCTGATTATCGACGTGTCTCACGATCGAACTAGTTTCTATATGTTCCATAACCTTGTACTAAATGAATACGAGGGAAATAGTTCTGTAATTGCTCGGTTCCTCCTTGTCTCCGTTTTTAAATATTGGTTTTACGTAAGCCGTTTTCAAAACTCTGGGAACCTTGTGATCTACCAGCGACTTCTTAAATATAATTTCTAGATACGGTGTAATTTCCATAAAGATCATTCTTGATAAAAGTATTAAAAATCGTCAAAAAATCAAGTTTAAAGGAGATATGATTAAAAATTTGAGCGTTCCTTGTAAAAGAATAAACATGATTAAAGAAAATTAACAATTAGCCATTTTAATTCGACTCATTTTTTGTGGTTAAATTATTTTTATAATTGCATAGGAGGGATAAATGCTGTTTTACTCGGGAAAATTTGGGTTTATTTTATTAAAACCCTGTGATTTTAATATATTTTGAGAAAGAAGGTACCCGTCTAAGTCTGTAGTCCATTTTAACTCAATCTGGCCATTGATTTTGGCGTAAGGCTGGAGCATACAAAGAAACAGATTTCTATATTGGTTAGTTGAGCAGTAGTTTGAATCTTCCAAATATATTCATAATTCTTTGAGACATTCTGACATAGATTGTTTTGTTTGTACATTTGTCTCTTTCACAGGTTTCGAAAAGGCGTCCGATAGAGTAAATTGGGTAGAATAAATGAATTTATTGAAGAACATACGAGTAGATGGGATGGACAAAAGAAGACTTATCCGCTACCCGTACATGTCTCAGACAGCTCAGGTACAAGTGGCAGATAAAGAGTCCGGATGAGCGGTGTTCGGAAAAGGAGTAACATAGGGGTGTCCATTGCCACCTGCACTGTTAAACATATATGTGAGGGAAATAGTTAGAGGGGCATGGGAAGAACTGGAGAAAGGAATGAAAGTAAGTGAGAAATTCATGAAATCAATTTGGGGTGCGGATGATCAAGCTTTAATGTGTCAGCCAGCCAAGGAGTA
The DNA here is from genome assembly GCA_037158775.1 of Hetaerina titia. NCBI lineage: Eukaryota > Metazoa > Arthropoda > Insecta > Odonata > Calopterygidae > Hetaerina > Hetaerina titia. The sequence goes on from CM073771.1 coordinate 55,071,573, forward strand.
GCAAACACTGCTGAGCGCATTAAAACGTCACCGCGAAAGTTATGGGATGAGAATAAATGTAAGTAAAACAATGCATATGTGGTTTTCTAGGGAGGTGAGGTAGATGTAAAAATAGGGGGGCAATAACTAGAGCAAGTGGAACAGTTTACGTATCTCGGAAATGTTTCGGACCTGACTGGTCAAAGTATGGAGACATAGGGAGAAGAATTCTGTTCGGCAAAGAAGCTTTCACTAGGAGAAGGGAGATCATGACTGGGTAATTGAGTAAGGATTTTAAGAAAAGGCATGTCAAAGCCTTGATATGGAGTATTGTTTTGTACGGTGCGGAAATATGGTCATTGAAACAAGATGATAGGCTCAGATTAGTGCCTTTTGAAATGTGGGTGTGGAGAATGAGAGGAAATAAGAAGTGGAATGAAAGGAAAACAAATGAGTAAATGCCAGGAATGGTGGGGGAGGTGACCGGATTGTTTTGAGAAATGAATTTTGAAGACTATGATAAAGAATAGCAAACGAGGAAGGGGCAGGAATGGGATTGGTATGTTGGACGGAATGAAGGGAGGAGGGAAGTATAAAAAATTGAAGAGGGACTTATTTTGAGGTTGAATGTTTGGTTGTGTTTTGTTACGATAGACAAGGGAGTTGTCGCTATACCGTTTGGTAGCTTGTGTCCATCAAAAACCAATCTTAACCGGTAGATTACCAATAATAATATTAATTGGAAGATATGTATAGCCAAGGAAAAACAATATTTAATGACTGAAAAGCAATGTGATATAAGTATTGGAATATTGTTATCAATGCTACGTGCATTTCTTTCTTTTCATTAGCTATTATTAAGCACATTTTATTCTTCCATTTGCCAATCAGTACCTCCTGATGGAGTTGCGGCATGGATCATTGAAACGACTGAATTAAAGAAATTATTACGGCAGGAAAAGAAACCTAGACGGAATTATTTTATCCTAAATGTATGCTGTGTGCATTACATGTGTGTGGTAATGTTGTATAATATCAAGGGGTAAACAACACCATGGAATGAGACTAGTTTTCGAAATGTTTTGAAGATGATATTCATTATTATGTTACCATAGTTAGTACCCCTGTGTTTGGAAGAATTCATTGAACCGAACTAGTTCTAAATTTAGCATATTTTAACAGCCAGCCCTAGTCATTGTCAGCATATTCTCTTGTAGTGTTTCATTCATGGTGAATTTCGAGGTGGTAATTTATTTCTTAATAATAAATCTTTAAAGTCGTCGTCAGAATGCCCGGAAGTTGGAGGGATGCAGAAGCCGAGGTTGGATGCATTGTGACGGCAGTTAAAACTATTACTGAAGACTTTCCAAAATTTAATGGGACTATTTTTGTGCTGCCTTCTGGTGCAATAAAATACTCGTATATTGCGTGTTTACGTACACACACGCTATCACATTTGAATCAATTAATTTAAGGTATCTGTGTGAAAAGGAATTCTTATGGTTGACGTATAATGGCATGATCACGTAATGTATTCTTGAAAAATAGGATTATGTATTTATAGGCACATATTTACTCATGAATCTCAGAATTACGATGATATTCTTTGGGGAGTGACTATTTAACCAGCGCAAGCATCGGGGTCGTATTATTGTCGAGTAATGCAGTCGGATATGCAAAGGAAAAGTTAATATTTTATACAATTGGAAAGGTACTCCGAAGTAGCTCTATTTTGTGCTCGATGGGGAATGGAACTAAATTGTCATTTGTGTTAGTAGCGGAAACATTTTTTTTCATTTCAGTGAAACTATTCCTTCTCATGATCTTCCCCAGAATGATTTGAGGGGCAATTAAAAATATCACCTGAATGATATACCCAGAGGTTGGTTTTAATAGCTAGAACCAATCCTAACTTTAATGAAGAGATTGTGCCGAAATCACGCGTTCAGAACCGGAGGGGCAGTTAATTTCCCTGGAAAACGTAAAATTTTCCACGAAATTCTACCATTCGGTAAAATGACACTATAGCTCGGGTAGTCCAGATGCATTATCCGGAGTTGAATCTTCTAGCAGCACCCGATTGTTGTAATAAATAGTCTATCGCACCGTTATTAAAACGTCAAATAGTATAATATAAAGACCCATGTTAAAAATATGAATTTGTTATATTATCCTTTTTTTTTAAAGTTTTTTTTACGGATGGGTTGTTTTAAAGGATTAATGGGTTAAATGAAATAAGCTAAAGATGTGGAACAACCCTGCGGGATCCCCGTTGTAGTTGTTGCTGAAATTCCTTATTGCCTGATGGCTTAATAAAAAGCTGGTATTTAACTTTGTTCATTCAATATATTCCATTAGCTAAATAGGTTAGTATTTTATTTGTTGATGTTGTTTATTTGTGGAGAGATAAAGTGGGAATAGTAACAGTTGAATTTTACGTAACACACACGTAAATTTTAAATGACTACGTACAATTCAAATGACGTAAAAGTCAAATGACTGGACAATGTTTTATGGTCAAATAGTGTAAATGTAAAAAAATCTAGCCCACATTTAAATAAATGGTCGTAATGGAGAAGGGGTTCTCGGATACGTCTGCTCACTAGGGAATACTAAAAACAAGTTATTTGTGTTGAAAGAGAGACGAGTGCAGAGTGGGATTGATTGGTTTCCGACATCCTTGCGCATGTCCTCCTCCTGTGAGTCTCGATTTTTTTTCGTACTCGGCGATTCCTTTATCATCAAATCGCAAACGGGGGGAGAACTGGAATGTGAATATCATCCGAGTGAATTGAGTGATGTGGAGGGAGCCATTTTATTGGCTCTTCGAAAGGGAGAAGCGGAGGCTGGAGGGAGTATTCGATGGAATAGGAGTGATGGAGGCAAGGGGTAAGGGTTGGTCGAAGTGAAGTGGGGAAGGGGGTAGTAAGGAAGGAAGTGTTTCCATTGGTTGATTGGAGCGTAGTGAGACCTGGATTGTAAGGCTCGAGGAAAGTTAAGGCAAGGGGAGAGGACGGGAAAAGCCAGTTGAGGCGGAGAAGGAAGGGAGAGACGAGGATTTTAGAGATTGGACTCCGGATGGTGTTTTATGCGGGAGTCGGGCGGGTTGGGGTGTGATGGGGCGTGAGGAAGGGAGCGCGATGATTAAGGTGATTGGGCTGGGCTTATGGGATGCGGCTAGGATGGTAAGGGGAGGGAGGAATGAGGACAGATGGAGGAGTGTGGTGAAAAAGAATGCGAGGAGGGTATCAGGTATATCACGCTCTAGGGAAAAAAAAATTACCCGAATTTTTTTTAAGCTCGAGGAGGTAGGTGGAAATGGTGATATGAGTCTCGGGACCGAACGGGTGTGAGGGGATTGGTGTCGTGAGAGTGGGAAGAGGAGGATCTACAGGATTTACAGATTTTACAGATCCTGTAGATTGACCGGGCCGGATGGGTTTGGAGAATCGAGGGAGGTGGGCAGCGGCAAAGAGCAAACGCTATGGATTGAGAGGCGGGAAGCAGGTGAGATTTGAGCGGATAATCAGGGGATAGGGAATTCGGGGAAATACTGGGGAGAGTCGACGATAAGGTTGAGATCATTTAGCAACAATTTCCAAGGACGACGTGGCCGAATGCGCGAGAAGGTGAGGGCAGGCCAGGAATCAGTAACCTTTGAACGAATTATAATTCTCGATGTTGCCTGATTTTCGAATCTGTCGGAATTTGTGCGCATCGATATAGTTGGGAGGGGTGATTCTTCTACAGACTCCTTTAAAAAAAATTATCTTTCTTTTATTATAATATAGCTCTCTATTTAAAAATTATTATATGGTGTTAGAGACCATAATTTGATTGTGACTCTCTTCTCTTTTATACAGTTTGAATGTTTAAAATTTTATTGCTGAACCCGTTGATTCGTTTTACATTTTAAGCGTAAGGGAGTTACGCAATATACGCAATAAAAGAGTTTTTAGGTGAATTTACGGAAATAGCATTAATGCGTTTTGATAAAAGTTAATTATAAGTCTTAAGTTCAGATAGGCCTAAGAATAAAGACCTCTGAATTTTGAATTTATTGCCGCTATACCGAAATTATTCATTTACGATTCGTATACTAATCTGACGTATTTTTTTGTATATCCCACTTTTAAATATGGAATAAAAATTGTTGATGATTAAAATTTTAGGAATACATTATAACGAGAACGTTGACATGCGAAGGACTAAGAGGTGACACCGTGTAGTGCTTGGATACCATTCTGTGCCGATACACTTTGGGCTTGCCATCGCGTTTCTCAGGTGGCGAACTGCCTGAGTTTATTCAACAATCATGCTGAGTATCAACTCGAACGTGCGGAGTTTGCATTAACAGGTGGACGTGTTACACAACAGAACGGTACGGCAACAGACAAGTGAACTAACTCAACCTCAATTGACATCTAATACACGGGGCAAGTTTTTTAAAAAGGACTTGAAACATTTGACATAAAAATAAAGTTGCGGGAAGTGACGCTATGAGTACTTGGACCCACTTTTTCTGATGCATTTTTATTGGGAGGAATATGTGTTTAAAGTTATTTATAACACTTTGAAGTTCTGTTTTACGTTGATCTGGAAGGATGTTAATAAGATGAAAGATTATGAAAATGAGTCGCGGGAAAATAAGATACATGAGAGTGGAGAGGGAGGAAATGAATATGCTTTACAGTTTACACGATTAACGGATATTTTCTTCGTCATAGAATGCGTTTGTTTCTACAGAGAGAATATGATCACGGTTGTTGGAATATCTAAAGGGAGAAGTTATTATTTTACAATAATCATGAAATAAGTCGAGCTATGACAGAAAGAATTTGATGTAAACGTTTCAGGTAGTTCAATGCCATCACGCATTCATCAGTAGGATAATTTATTTATTAACTGTTACAACAAAAATTTCTTTATTTCATAATTTTATAACACAATTTTCCCTGAAATGTGATTTATATATTTTCAGTAAAGTATAAACATTATTTATCCTGATGTCTTTGATTTCGGATATTTATTTCAGGGGGGAAAAGAGAACGATTATGTTCCCATTACCTTTGGCTGCACAGTTAAATTTATGCAGAGACGATAAGAATGCTGGAAGACTGGAAAAGTCCCAGGACTCGGGATAAGGATTTGAGGGAGCAAATCTAGGGGTCGAGGCAAGGCTTTATGGGAACACAGTTAAGGGTCACAGACGGTCTGAGATAGGGAGCGTTGAATATGGATGAGAAAAGTACACATAAGGTTTCGTCGGAGTTTATCAAGAGAGATTAAGGGTTGGGTGCAGAATGGGTCGGTAAAAAGAGGTGAGGAAGAACGGATGTTAATGGGAGTGGCCTTTTGTATCAAAGTAGGGCATGAGAGCTAGGAAAGGACTCGGAGCGGACAGCGACAGCAGTTTTTGCTTTGCCACGACGTAATCAGACCAACAACCAAATACACGAAATAAAAGAATTCTTGCCCTGTGTTGGCCCTATTGGGCATTTTAGAATAAACAGGTGGACACTAATGGAATGCTCTTTTGCAGTCTTTATATTCGCCGGCAATAATGGCCAATGCTAATTAATTTATTTTTTATATTACAAGTTTCATTAGTTACTTCCTCATATGTGATTGACTCTTACTTTCTCTTACTTAATGTAATTGATTAAGTCATTTATTCGTCTTCGTCATATTTTCTCCAACCGCTCCATCTCTTATACAACTATATTCAACCTTTCTTCTGTGTTCACATTTAGAAAATTTTCATATGTACGAGTATACGGATAGGTTGTGAATTTCCCCGGAATATCCTGTCATTTCCTTTTTCCATTTCCGTTTTTTTAATGGCTCATATGAAGTTTCACAACAGTGTTCAACAACAGGATTAGCCTAATTATACGAATTGACGTTTTTTTTTAATTAAACCACTTTGCTTTTCCACATAAAAAAGCAAAGTGGTATAATTTTAAAAAAAACGTCAATGTGAAGATTTTCCACCAAGTTACGCCAGAAATTGTTTTATTTAATTATACGAAATTAAAATGAATAGAAATTGGGGGGTAAGGGTGTCAGTGGTATTATTTTTCTAGAAATTACCATATTGCGTTTTATCGAAAAAAAACGAATAAGAAAGTATTATGAGCTGAAAATGAAGTACATGGATGCCATATTCAATCGAATTTTGATAGTGCTATGGCTATAATAGATATATCAAACTACATAGAGGTTGACACTTTTCCAATCACGTGTGAATGAGTATTATGGCCTTTGTTTCGTGAGTACTGTTATATGCATTGCAAGTTTTCTTTCAAATTCCAAAAAAAAAGAAATATCAAAGAAAAAATGTTTAATGAAATGGAAAAGTTTACTTTGTAATTCCACACACTTTATTTAAAAAACACGACCCAGGTTTTGACGTTGAACGTCATCATCGGGTGATGATTATCACCTGATGGTGACGTTCAAACGTCGAAACCTGGGTCGTGTTCTTTTTTAAATAAAGTGTGTGGAATTACAAAGTAAACTATTTCATTTCAATATGTTATGTAAATTCCATAAAGTTACCCCTGACATAACAAAAAATGTATACTTTAAAAAGATGGGCATATTATTTGATATTTAAGGTTTTTCTCTGACTAGTTATTTATGAGATCAAAATGAGAGTGCATTTTATTTCTGAGTTCGTTTCGGAGTTGATTTGAAAAGTGTGTCGTTATTCTAGTTTATATTTTCCAAAAGCGATCATTATAATTATCATATTTTCCAGATGTACGTGCATACGTTAGTATGATCCAAAAACCTCCGCGGATAGGTGGGTTTGCTTAAACGTGGCTACTTTGGGAAACACGAGCGCTATTCCGATTTTCGAGCTTCTTTACCCCTCATAAAGGTTTCAGAAATACACTGTTAGTTTTACTTTAAGTAATCATGAAATTTTAATGACTTGCAAAACTGTCTTTTACAACGTTCTCTTTTTACGATGAAATCGGTCTTAAAATACACTCATCTTTAAGTCTTTCGTGTCTTTTTTTAACACTCGCTTTGACCCACATGGGCGTTATATTATTTTATATCTCTCTTTCTGTGGAAGAGGTTGAAAGGGAAGGCCAGCACAGAAGCGTAAATAATTAAACATCATATTCATGTGCTTTTGAACGAGGTTGAACAAGTCTAGTGTTGTCATTCATATTTTTATTTCCATGAATGAAATGAAATGTATTCTTATCACCATATTTTCTTTCCTTGCCAGTGAACGCATTCATTTTACATGTATGGAAACATCGGCGGTGTAACTTTGAGGCTTAAGCTTACCTCAGAATTTATTTTTTTACGAAGGAAGAATGGACGTCAGTGATGCATTGATAGCCTAAGGTGTCGTGTGAATACTTCTTTCCAAAAGTAGTCTATCATTTGAGGGAGATTTTAGATGGACACACAGAATAACCAGAGGTAAAAAGTATGTGATACGTATAAACACAGTATTCAACCTGAAGGTCATTTGGTAGGTGATGGTAGAGCTCACCCAGTAGTAAGCCTGACGGAGGGTGAAATTACACCTTCCAGGGCCCTCCGGTTAGTAGTCCAACGCTCTACCCTTGGACTACCGTGGCCCACCCTGATATATATACGCGCATATTAATTTTATAAATCATAAATAATGTGGGTCGCGGTAGTCCAGGGGGTAGAGCGTTGGACTACTGTCCAGAGGGTCCCGGGTCCGATTCCCGGGCAAGCCTATCTATGCACCTGCATCTCCACCCAAGCTATGTGATTTTTCGGGTGCCAGGTCTTCCTGGGAAACCATAACCGGCACAGGGAAAGGAACTGGCCCCCCTACCTTGATGTGTGAATTTCACATGCCATCGGGTTTAGTACTGGGCGAGCTTTACCATCACCTACCAAACCGACCTTCGAGTTGAATACTGTTTATATAGTATATTGTATAGATACTACCAAGCTTGACAGAATGGCATCAAGCATAGCCGCTCATTGTGAAGTTACTGTTACGTAGATCTATGATAAATAGATCGATCAGTGATTTAAAGTTCGCGGTCAAAAATTCTACTGGTGAATACGACGATGCGAAACTGTCATTTCGTTTTTAACCAGATTTCGATTGTAATACGGTAGGTTTACGGTAAAGTTATTGCTCAATGACTGAACATAATGTAATCCATGGCATATACCGTTGGTAGCTTGAAAGAAACCAGGTTTATTAGGAATTTGTGAATTAAAAATAAATTATATAATCTAAACTGTTTTGTTTAATTAATTTCCAGTTGGGAACATGAGAGTTATAGGTTTGATTCGATAATCTGTGAATTGAAGAAGAAAATCATTTTAATTAACTCGCGAATCAAAAAAAAATAATTAACCTCCTTTTGCAGCTAATATTTAGTGTGGATGGCGTTGAAAGAGAATACACTTTTCGAAGAGCATATTGTGGTCAAGCGGTATTTTCACCAAATTTTCGTCTATCATATCATGTATAGCGTAACTCTCGTTAAAACCTTTATGATGGATTAACACTAATTTTTTGAAGTCAACAGAAAATCCGAAAAATGAAATCGGTATTAAATACTTGTTTGTGTAAAATTGAAGTCTCAACATTAATAATTCTCAACAGACAATTTAAGTATACTTTTTTATATTATTATGAACTATCTCTAGCGAGCTGGTACCCTTAGAAAGAGTGAATACCTTTACGTCCCTCGAGTCCATTTACTTGCGGGGTAGTTTTGTTGTGGGAGCTTTCGTTGCGAAGGGAACTCTGTTATGAATGTGGCCCAGTGCACGCGTTGGCACGGGTAGGGCTGGCCTGAGCAAGGTAGGAAGGGAAATGAGGTTTTGGAGAGGAGAGGGGAGGTTGAGGGGATTGGTACCGCAGGAAAGAGGTGGTATAGAGAGAGAGAGAGATGAGAGATACAGAGGGGATGTGTGTTCAGCCAAGCTTGTAGCATGGGTCGTAGCGGAGCCGACGGAGTGCATGCAGTTCAGTGCTTCACAAGGAATAGCATGCAAATTAATCTGGGCTGCCCCCTATCTCACTCTTACACACACATAGTCTCCCTTCGCTTTGTGTTCTTTCACCTCGATGACATGGAGACCAGAAAGAAGAGAGAGAGAGAGATAGAAATGGAAATGAGTTGAGAGATAAAAGTTGAGAATTTAATCAATCCCGAACTTCATCACGCTTCACACCTTTATGAATCGGATGTTATTTCTTTTGGCAAGCATGTTGATCAATTCAAAAGAGAAGAGCAACGTACAATCTGGACACGGAGGTGCAGGGTTTTGAAGTCTACAAACGAAGATTCTACCCGCTATCGATCCATAGACATCAGAATGGAACTAATTTCTATTCTTAATTAATTAAAATTGGCAATTTTCCACAAAACAAAATATTTTTATTATTAATACGACCGGTTTCGATGTTCCTACATCATCTTCACCAGGAGAAGATGTAGTTACATCGAAACCGGTCGTATTAATAATAAAAATTATTTTATTTTGTGGAAAATTGCCAATTTTAATTAATCATGATATTCCACCATATCGCGCCTGAAACGTCTCCTTTTTTAAATTTCTATTCGTTATTCAATAGATACTAATTATGTGCTAGTCTTTGCATTCACCCATATTAATTGATTTTGAGGTTTATGGGTGATTCGTGGCTATTTGTCATAGGATTATTGATAACTTAGGTTTTCGGAGCTCAAAAAATGGGAAAATCATAAAATAATGGGAAATCCAGATTTAATTATGTTTGATGAAATGGGGAACAAGAATTTCTTGTTTATTTATTAAATCCTGAATGAATTGCAAATTTTTCAATTACTCAAGGAATAATCTCGTTTATTATGCAAAATACCGATGCTGTCATATTTGTGTATTTATAATTTCATATCATCACGTGCGCATAAATATAAAAGAATAAACAGGAATCAAAACCGACAATCAAGTGCTAATATCATTATTTATGTTAATTTGCACTCCCTATCCCTTCGCTGTTTCATTTCGAGCATATTTTAGGGAAAGTAGAAATAAGAAAATGAAAGGGGAACGGGAAACATGAAAAGAGTAGGTATCTGCCTTCCTTTTATTCATCGAAGACTGTGCTTACATTTGGAATTAAGTCCTTTACATGGTGAGAGTTTTTAAAAATTCTTTTGATAACCCAAATGAATTATTCTTTGCATGATTGAAACAATTAATATTTACGGGAAGATTTAATTAATGGACAATAAAATTGTCACATTTTATGCTGAAGGCTAATCTAACTTTATGGTATTGTTCCCTTGGGTTTTTAAAGTCTGAAGAGCTCGCGACATATTCAATTTTTCTCCTTTATTATGATTCTGCAGGCGCGCCTGTAGTCAAGGCATCTGATCACATATGTGTAGAGTTTGTAAAATATGTACTGAAATCAATTAAGTTCCCGACTTTTTATGATTCATATAGATTTACTTCCAGAAGAGCACAAAATGTTGAACTTAAAAAAAGAGCGTTGAAATGTTAATTCTTTCAGAGGCCAGGAGTACCTTAAAGTTTTATTATAATATCAACATTGTTCTTAAGCTGAAAGTTATGTCTATTTGTTTTTTTACTTTAGTACATAAACCTTTTAATCAAATTATCATTATCATGATAATTCATCTGGTTCCAATTAATTGTTGTTGTATACGGTATTTATTTACTCTAGTATTTATTAACTCTTAATTATTACTAGAATATTAGTGGGAAAATAACTGTCTGTGGGAATAACACCGAGCTCGGTTTAGCAAGGATCTTGTGTGACAATGAAAGGAATTCAAAGACATCCTTAGTAAAATCTTCAGCAGGTTATTTATTCGTCGCTTCAATATTACTTAATGATGCTGCTTCATTACTGAGAATAGCACTGAATGCCGTTATATTTAATAAATTGGGAAAGTTATCGAGTTAAGTGAAGGCTATTCAAAAGGTGTTGTTCTATTAAGGATCGTTTGTTTCTGCGGAATAAATAGAATAAATAGTTCTCCCAAAAGAATGAACGATATTATTGTATTTTAAAAGTTCATTGCGATCAAAGACGTACTCCAACGCCGTCTTATTTACTCCTGGAAACGATTGTCCATTGCTGGCGGGCGAGATCACCGATTTGCTGAGGAGGAGGATGATTGTTCGGAAGGTTGAAACCGGGTGTTCTTTTTAACTGGGTCATTGTGGGACCGAGGAACCGGAACAAGGGGCTGGTTGATAATGCCCCTCGAGCGGCACCAGTTGGGCCGCTCTCCCACCCACTTCCCGCCCCCCGGGGTCCAGCCGTTGCGAGAGGGGGGAGGGCAGCTAAAGGGTTTGGATCCGTCGGACACACACATAAGTATCCTCTCCAAGGAGGAGCTCCAGAGGGAGAGGGAGGGTGGGGTGGAGGTGGTGGAGTGGTCGGTCGGTCGGATGTAAGGCGGCGCTCTTCGACGGGGGGTCATTGGTGGGAGTCGAGGGATACGGCAAAGGCGGTGGCGTGCGAAAGGGAAGAGCAAAGGGTGTTGGGGAAGAAGGAGAGAGAGGGATGAGGATATGGGGCGAGACCGTATAGGATTAATGGAATGGACCCAAAGGAGAGCGTCATCCTCCTCACGGTCTACCCAGTGGCGCAAATATTGAGAGAGCATGAATCAAATTTATCGTTCCAAGACTAAAATCCAGAAACGTGTGTTTGATCGTGTGGCGAGTGAAATCCATGTTGCTCTGCCGTATTTTAAGCGACAGTATTGTAATTCGGCAAAAATATTGTGTCAAACGATCCCATAATCAATTGCAACAGTCTTGCAAAGAGGTTTCAAAGTCACGTTAAATATTCAGCTGTAATTCACTAATTTTTGTATCTGCAACTGTGAACCTTGGAGGATATATGATTTTATTCACTATTGGGGAAGCATAAGGACGAAAACTTTCTGAAATTGCTTTTAAATTTGTTTTCAATGAAGTAATCGTCGCGTATATTTTCAAATGATGTTATGATTTCCTTCTAGTCCTAATTTATATAGAGATTTTTAAGAACTTAGTTTCCAATATTTTCAAAAGACTCAATATATTGCCATTTCCCAAAAACCGTTCGTGGTTAAGCCAATATTTTGTAGTGGGTTCTCGCAACATTCGTATGCAAGTGTTTCGCACTTAACATCTGCCATTTATGTTGTATTATCTTGGTGTTAGCCATTTAGCGGAGATGTATTTAACTTCTGTGTTATGAAGAGCGTACATTATAATATAATGACCGCTCACTAAACCAAAAATATTAACTGGAATGTAGAATTATTTTTTTCGATCATTACTTATTTTTAACTTTGATAGCCTAGTGATCTAAACAATAAAAACTTGAAATCACCTATTTTTACTTCAGTGGTTCACCTAAAAAGGGTCACATTTCGATGTTTACATATTTCGAGGCAAGCATTACCTTACAATATTATTTCTGACATATCTTTGTTCGTTTGGCATGCGTACACATCCAGTATTTTTAAGGAAATGTTAAAATATCACCGAAATAGAGAAAAGCGCTTATTTTTTACGGCTCGCTTATCGCATACGGTTCTCATCTCATATCTGCAATGCCATTAAAACCCCTAATCTATACGTTAACCGTAGTCTCAATGAGACACATTTTTCTCGCACGAATCCCGACATACTAGCGAGCGAGTACTACCTTCGGAATAACTGTCCCCAAGCCGACGCTTGGCATTTACGACAACTGCCATCTTCTCGCAATCGACCCAGATTCACCACGATAAAGATCTTTAATTTATGATTGAGTTCGCAATGCCACGACAAATGGAGAAAACATTCCATGAGCGTTTCATACAAAACCCACCATTAAGCCTGGAAACGAGATTGTATGGTTTCTGTTAATGGCGTTTACTTTTTTATCTTTTCCATAGAAAATGCGACATTAACTATAATAATGGAAGTCAGAAGTAGCAATAGAGTTTTTTTTAACCAGGCCGGAGTCATAAACATATTCAGTGCTTGAAAAGGCACCTGAAAGTGGCGTCAAGACAGAGGCGAAGCGCATCTGATATTGGAAGCCGGCACAATGAGGCAGCTTGACAGCTACCCTTTACAACAAAGACGTCAAGTCGTTAGCAGGGGTTCTTTTTATTTTATTTTTAAAGGGGAGCTGATATTGCTCCAGTTGGAAGGACCTTGAAACCGTTTGCCGAAAGGAGCTTGAGGAGAGACGAACCAACTAGAGACGAGGTCGTATGTGATGCGAAAAGCTGGAATAGTGGGCAGTGGACGCTATCTTATTGGAGGCAGAGATAATAGCAAGATGACGGACAGAAATGGGACTTTTGAAAAGAGCAGAGGGTAGAGAAGCGTGGGGCGAAGTGCATTTCATTCCCAATCCGTTATTAGCACTGAACAGCAGGACTACGCATTGTGCTTTGCGATGGTCACGTGAAATCTCAATTTGATGCAATGAATGGCGATGTGAACTCTATACGACGATGCAAAGTTGGCATATTTGATATATAGCTTTAAAATTTGATCTGAAATATAAAAATGCAGATAATACAGGTTGAGGTATGTAGAGAAATATTGGAAATGCAGGTTGTAGTCATTAACGAAGAAAGACATGCATAGTTTGCAAATTGTCTAATGGTAAATGCCATTATATCACACTGCCATAAGAAAATTTCGGTGTGGGGTGCAAAATTCAAGGCGATATATTTACGTCTGATGGAGTACCTTCAGGTTACTGAGATCACGCTGTAAAGCTGAAACATTTAATAATATAGCTCAGAAAGACATAAAAAGTAAGTTAAGCTTTCAGATAACGTCTTCCAAAAGAATTAGAAGGAAAGGGGACCCGTTGTAGGTAGGGACATTGATGAAACTAAAACAGTTCCTCACGGATGTTGATGTTAGCCAATTACTTTTGACGTTAGTCAACGTTATTAAGGCACTCTATTAGGTAACAGGTTGGTACTCTTGTCGAGTCTGTACTTCAATAGTAACTAAGGTTGGTTAATTGAGTGAAGGTAGATCCCATTTAGTGTTAACCCGACGCCTTGTGAAATTTACGCCATCAGGTGTTCACACGTCATTTCCTTTCCTATGCCACCTGAGGCCCCCCGAGAATATCTATCTGCTCTACTGCTTGAATAATCTTGCGTGTAGCTGTGGGTGTTCAACTCCACCCGGATTTGGATCGAGGTCCTCTAACCGGCGACCAGACACTCAACCCGCTCTTCTATCTCTGATGAAAATGAACTGGATGAAAAATAACACTTCACGTTTTGGAAGGTCCACAATCTGTATCACCTTCTAGAAAGATACATTGAAAAGCAAATGAAAAATAAATTCCTCTTCTCGTAAAAAATGGTAGTTTTGTTACCGAACTACCTACTACAGGAAGTATAATTTTGGAAGGATTGTCCTCGAAGGCTTCGGGCTTCTTAAGGTAATAAATGTGAATTCTAAATAAAGACATTAAATATATTATGTAAATCCAATTTTGCCTTGGGAGGATTGACAAGATGGAATGGTGATTTCAGAAGATTGGATATTATTGTTGGAAGTTTTATAAATCCCGCTGATGTTGTCAACTTTAGGCCAAAGTTAATTGAAAACGAAAATGTTACTTGAATCTCAGGACTATTTCTCCTTATTGATTTTGATAATTACCATTTTTATTCCAGTCCGATGAAAGCTCATGTTTGTATTAAGAATATTTTAATTGAGTTATAGGTCTATTATATTTACTGCAGATATAATGACATTTTCTCATTTTTTCTAGAGACATTTTCTCTAAAGTATAGGGAATTCCGATAGTTAAATAAATGAATCCACCAATGAAGAGACGTCATGATGAGTACAGGGAGAAATATGTGATTTAAGAAGGGAGAGACTAACTCACTCGACCAATTACAATAATGGAAATAATTAATGGGTGAAAAAAACTACAGGAAAATCAAAAATGGAGGAGGTAAGAAGATGTGTGAATTTAGCCAACCAAGAAATACAGAGAGGATAACGAGGATAACGGAGACGAGAATCTTCAGAAAGCCAATATTCTGATCGATAGCTCCTGAAGATGATTTTATGTAGGTATTTTCGGAGTATATAAATAGTATATAGGGGAGTAGAGCTGAGCATTTTATTTTATAGGGAAGTACTAACCCTTAGTGGAAGAGAGAATGGAGTGATGGCGTTGATCTTGTAGGGAAGGAAGGAGAATTGAGGTAATGAAATAGGAGGAGATGTAGTGAATCGCGCCGTATGAGCATCGAGAGAGTACTTGGGAAGGTGAGCGCAGCCTCATACGAGGGGAACTGTGGAAGGCACGAAATAGCGTAATGAAACGAGTATGAAGTGGCGTCAGTAAAGCCTGTGAGCTAAGATGACGGTGTATTAAATCCCACAGCAGTATTTTCGATCTCGCATGAGATCCTGTGAATGTAATATTGGACAGAAAGACTCTCAATATATTCAGGTTACTACTTTTTCTTAAATTCTTTCGCTTTTATCGTTGCGATGGAGTTTCATTGAATGAAATCATGCATCGTACTCACGTTCTCCAAGTGAGCTGAATGAATAATAACGGACTGAATTCTTACTGAGGCAAATACTCTTAAAATAATAGCAGTCACATTATTCACCGTAGTTATTTAACTCAAACTTGATGGAACGATATCTTCTTTCATTTTGCCTAGGTATTTGCAACACATGTTTTTTTTCCACCCAGAGCATTTACTATATATCGTAATAATATATGGGGTTATAACAGACTGATTTTTCACATAAAATTATTTTACAAAAACTCCATAAACTTGCATTTAATTGAATTTTTAATTAAAATTATAAAAAGAATTTTCGCGTGTAACAAACCTGATGCAGAGGTTTTTCGTATGTAGGTGAAATAATCTTGAAACATTGCAATTTATTTGTATTGCATTTATTTGTGTCTTCCAATTACGGCTTGTTCTTATTAGATTGGCACCTGTGGATAGCTTACAATGCTCTAAGCGGGCATATTACGGTGAATTACTAGCTCAATTAAATCTTTTACCCTTTATTTAGCCAAAAAACCTGTTGAATTCCAATCGTCCGAATCCTGGACACGTACCAGTATGTGATTCCTTTCTCTCAGCTCCTTTTTATTTCCAATGTTTGAAAGTGCAGGGCAGGAGCACATCAAGACTCCTTTTCCAGCGCTCCGTTCCCTTGAAATTTCAGGGTCGTTCGTCCTACTTAAAAAATTTTGGCCATCCCAGAACTCCTTAATTCGTTTAACAGAGTTTTCCTCGGGGAAAGTCTGCCGCCATCCTCGGAAAAACGTTGCCAATTTGCGTTTTTACGTCATGAGTAGAGTTCAATCTTCTGAAATGGTGGGGGGTGGCAGATTCCGGGTCCTCCACTCTCTGTTTTCCTCCTCATTTTCCTCTTCCCCTGAAACCTGTTGTTGTAGAGGATCATTTAATGAATAGGGGGAGTCTTTCGCACGATGCTCCTCTATGAGTAGGATTTTTTCCCTCAAGGAATAAGTTTTCGAGCTGCAGTAAAACTCAGAAAATTTCTTGGGTAAGAAATAATTTGTTTTACTTACACACGCGTTTTATTTTTAGAAAATAAAATGTTGTTTGGTCCATTTTTAAGTCAAAGATATTTTAAGTATAAAGATTTTCTGCGTTTATATTTTATGGGGGTTGTTTGCGTTCTGTTCGATTTTGTTGAGCATGGTCACAGGGGTGGAAGTAGGTACTATGAAGAGGAAACTTTAACATCGCGTGTTAGAACAAATCGTGAATAAGTGATTAAAGGGTTTACTGGAGATAAAGAAAGAAATGAGGTGAACAAAAGTGGGTGAGTGAATGTTACTCGTACCTCTTATTTTACCTTATTCAATCTCACTGACTTGCCATATAATTAATTATAACTCATAATCAGTAATATGTATGTACAAGTATGAACAAAATGACTCATACAACATTAGGTTGAAGTACAATTTTTTTGACTACGAGAGAATTAGTACATTCTGTATTGCGAAAGATAAGACAACGTAATATAGTAAGGGGAACAATTACATTTAAGAACTAATGGGTGTAAATACTCTTCCGACCCTCCCACGATTCGCTTTCTTAGTAAAAACGAACTTAAACACTGCAGAAATTTCAATAAAAATTCCTCAGTGTCATCTACCAATTCTTCCAGTAATGATTTAAGCCTTTTGTCGTTGTTATTAACACCTTTTGCCGTACGCCCAAATGGCAGATCATGGGGTGTTTTGAGAATGTACAAAAGTATTTGAAATTCTTCACGAAACATCACCTGAGTTAATATTCCAATTCTGATTTCCATTTGCTGGTCGGACGTGGTATTCAAAGTCAACGAAGTTAATTGTCTTGAGAATTCGACAGACTCTCTTTCGCGTTGACTTTAATTCGGCTGGTGAGACAACGGTGAGCAAACTAGAGCTAAATACTGTCGGTCAAAAAGATTTTAGCTCAATATTTTTTTCTCTCTTAAACAATTCACGACCGTGACACAAAGGAAGGGATCGGCTCAAATGAACCTTCTTTGCAGACTTCTTTTTCATGGTTGGTGTTTTAACATGGTTTTTGATTTCTTGATATGTATTTCACGCGCTTCCGTGGCAGCTTGTAGTGCATTGTTTGGAAGTACGTAAACGTACGAATGATCCACCTATTGCTGACGCGGTTGTTATATGAAGTCTCCTTTGTTATATGAAGTCTCCTTTGAGTAATTTATGCCCCTGAAGGTAAAAAAAATTAATTCAGAGGAGTAATACTTCCTCTCGTCACTTCCACGTTGTCTCCGCCCCATGTAAGCCGACCGCCAAAGTTGAGCGTCGGCCAACTTTATATTGAATTATGATCGGTGTAGAACTTCCGTCTCCGTTGCCAATTCACCTTAGGTGCCCTGCACACGTTCAAAAGTTTGGTTTTTGTGGAAAGTTTTAATTTCCATGATGTGTCAGTTATCACTTGCGCCCCACTGACGTGTGTGGTTTTTTGATGTTGCAATGTGTTTCTTAGAAATATATATCACTGTACTCACTTGCACTTTTTCTATCTACCTTTTTGTAATACTGGAAAAATTCTTTGGGGAAATCTATATCTCAGGGGATTTTTCGTATTTTATTGTTAGCTTTATGAGTTAACTGGTCCGTGTCCAGTTTCTATAACTATTTTTTGGGCGGAAAACTCCATTGGATACTATGAGTCACAAACAGGAGAAATTTGGATGAGTCTAGATGTGACGTTAAGGTTTTTGAATCGGCCACCAGATCCCAATATTTCCATGAAAATCTATCCTGAGTGTGTGAGTGAGCATCTTGTTCCTCCGCGGTCATTCAATGGACGAACTAGAATCAATGGCTATGCGTCAAATATAAATTTGATGATATATGTCTTTTGACTCATTCTGGTGTAAGGATTTTGGCAGTATATTGTAGCAATTGTAAGCATTTTATTGAAATCTCTCACTAAATTTTGTGCATTGAACCTTGTCAGATAATCTTTTACCCGAAGCACTAATACAAACCTTAATGTCAAAATGTTTGCGACTCATAAACAGCTTACAGAATAGCACATGGATGAGTAAAAAATCAAACATTCCGTAAAACTCCACATAGCTGTTTGCATTGAGAGAATTCACTAAACACTGTGCGTTTTCACGTTTTGTTCGGCTGCTAAATCCAGAGGTATAAAATCACTAAAGCAGCCATCATGATTTTCTTCAGAGGCTTAATATAATAGCGGAATAGTTGTAATTTGATCCATAGAATTAATTATATCGCGTAAATCCGGAAAGAACTTCATATTGAAGATTTAAAGAAGTAAACAATGTATTCAATTGTTTCAAGCTCAACTTTGTGGCAGTTCATGTTCATTAAATGAATAACACAATGTATATTTCCACTGTTCTTTATTTTCGTACTAAAATACAGAACTTCATACTTCCGTACTAAAATAAAGAACAGTGGAAATATACATTGTCTTCTTCATTTAATGAAGTAAACCATGCCTTTCGTAAATTTGATAATGATTTGCTCTAACCTTAAGCGCAATAGATGACGTGCAAGTTATCGGATATAACGAGTAAATTCACATTTTGGAAGAAGTAAACGACTTTATATTGTGTACATAAACGCATACATATACAACAATGCGGAACTGATAATTTTACCTATGTGACGAAAGTGTTCGTACCATACCGACTAATCTATAAAGCTGTTTAAATAATAATAGTGAAATTGCACTCAGTTGATCTCGAAAACAATGGCGATTATAATATTTTCTCAAAAATGCCATGCAAAACGCGGAATCAAACCTATGGTCACCACTGGCCCGAATGGAAGCGCGGAATAGTATAAAAAAATAGCAACACTCACCTCCCCCATTCTGGTAGGCAAGGTATGGGAACCTCCAGACGTTTCCAATGCCGACAGAGAGGCCGACGCAGGAGAGGAGGAACTCCCACCTGCTGCCCCAGTTGCCCCTCTCGGCCACCGAGGCGAGCGAGGGCCTTCGGATGGCCGCGTCCATGGCACCGAAGGGTATCCCTCCACCCCGCTCCATCATGGACTCCCTCCTGGCCACAATGTGGGCGGAGAAGCGACGGGGCTGTCTCTCCGCCGAACCGGGCCGGTGCCTCTCCCTGAGGGAGCCTCCCCTGGCCCCCCCTCCGCCGCCACCGCCGCTGCCTCCGCTCCCTTAGTGTTCCATCGGGTGGTGGTGGAAGGGGGTGGGTGAAGAGAGAGAGAGGAAGGGAGGAAAGAGAGAGAGAGAGACACACAAAGGGGAGTTTAGTCAGGCGGAGTATGTGCTAGGAGGAAAAGAGGTGGGAGGAGGAAGTTTAGACTGACCTACTGGTGTGTGTAGGAAGGGGGACGCGAAAAGTGGACGCGCGCGCGTGTGTGTGTGCGTGTGTGTTTTTGTGCGCATACACGTTTCGCTAGGATCGCTCGAGGAGACTGTTTTTTTTTCGTGGGAAGAATTTCCATTAAAAATAACCGGCCTTTGTTCCCAAACGAGTAACCGACATGAAAAAAAAGTTTGATGGGAAGCATTTTAGAAAAAAATTCAAAGCGAATATCGTAGCAGTGAAATGCTGAAAGTGCCGTTATTGAAACTTGTTTTTGTTTTGGCAGTGGGACGCTGTAGTATCTACCTAATGCGTCACGCCAGTGTCCGGACCGCTTCAAGAGGGATGCTCGCGAGTGGCGGCGTAACTTGTTGGTTAGTAGCAGCATCAGAGTTTCTTTTAAGGCAATCCGACGGCTGAGGTCACATCACGCCTTAAAATTATCTTCAGAAAATCCATACAATGACTGCCGGGCGTTCGTGCCAATATGGGATCCTAAATCGCAATTTCAAGACAAACCGACGAAGGAGGCATTACCCATTATTAATTAATTAAAGTTGGCAATTATCCACAAAATAAAATTTTTAATACGACCGGTTTCGATGTAACTACATCATCAGAAGATGATGTAGATAAGATGTAGTATGATGAAGATAATCACCAGAAGATGATGTAGTTACATCGAAACCGGACGTATTAAAAATTTTATTTTGTGGATAATTGCCAACTTTAAGTAATCATGATATTCCACCATATCACGCCTGAAACGTCTCTTTTTATTTCCCATTGTATTAAATCAATCGGACGGTTGTGGCTAGATACTAATGTCAAATTGTCTTTGGAAACTAAATCGTTTTTCTAAGCATCTTGGCACAATCCCAATATTTTGAGGTAACAGTCAGAATGCCATGGCACATCGTGACACGATCAAGGATATTCCAACATTTTTATTCTTTCTCATCCATTTCTAACTCGAGCTCTCCACTGTGTGACGCGCGACCTTGAGATCTACTGCGCATGCATCTGTCGGGTCTGTTCAGTCTGTCAAACAACCTGTTCATTGGTGTGCACTCTATGCTCATCGCGTTCTTTTTTCGTTTCACCGAGACCGAAAGGGCTGAGCAGGGAATCTGCGTCAGATTTTGCCGGAAACCTGGTGGTTGGAAAGCAGAAACCATCTAAAAGATTAATATTATGTGTTGATCTAGAGGGAATACAAAGGAAGGAACGGTGGGTATCTTCGCAGCAGAAATTGTTGATCGTCCTCTGAGCATTCTAACAATCCTTAAAAAAGTTGTAATCCATTAAAAACCAGAAGCGTGCGCCACATAAAAATAATACGTTACAATATGAGAGAAAATTCCGGGGATATCCAGCACAAAAAGATTTACTTGAAATTCAATTAGACAGACGAAAAGAACAAAAATGTGTACAATTTGTGAAGAATATGTTATTATGTGGCGGAAATATACGAGATAGTGCATTTCGGATAGCACCGTTGTAATAGTCCCTATCTTCTTATCTTTTCTTGCTTAATTTCCTTTGAAGCATTTTTAAATGTCATAATGGCTCCTAATACCGGGGTTGTCGTTGTCTTTATTTAGTATTCGCATGAAGTCGTCAGCGTATGAATTGTGATAGATTACTAATGTTTCAATCAGTAGCTTATTCGGATATGCATACGGTAAAATAAATATGTAATTTTATTTCCACTATTATTGTACGTTTTTTTAAATGTCTTCTTGGAAGTCATGGTGGTGTATTAAGATAATCCGTGCTACATAGGTAAAGTTAAATTTATCGTCATCGTCTGTTAACTGTAACTTGTTGGTATCCTCTTTTATATCGTTACACTGATACTGAAGTGTCGTATGGCTACCTTTCGGAGAAGTAATCGCAGATTCTTATTAATCGTTATAGCAGATTAATTCAAAATGAACATATTATATGCACGGCATTTAAACAACTTTTACTCCACCATTTATTCAACTCTTTATTGGAAAAGGGCAATACTTTTCCTTTTTTGGTAATATTTAGCGTTTCGTATGACTCATGCACCTGTTTCCTTCAAATTTTTGGTAAAATATTATCCACATATTTTTTTATTTCGCACTTTTCCTGTGTTAACTGGTTCTTGCCGTAAATTTTTGTCTCACTGCAGTCGTTACGCTTCAATTTGGAAATAATGACCATTTTTAGAATTGGAAAGAGCTTTGCCTACGAATATGGGACTACCGAAGCACGCGTTGGATTTGTTCTTGGCTGTTCTTCTAGGCACTCTGTATGTAAAGAGGCACATAATAGGTAATTTTCGCTACTTGTTTGGTTTTAAATTAGGAATCTTTTGTAGATCCATAGATGTGGATCAATTGCTTTTTTATTTGAATGGGTTTTGGTTTAATTTTCATCTGACAGTTCATAAATTAAATGTTCACTGTATCCGTTATTGTGGCTCATTGATTTAACTATTTCCGTTTATTTATGAAAATAGGTATTTAAATGAGTGGATTTTTGCTTTCAGAGCGTATGTTTGTGGGGACAATGGTTGATGGGAATCATTTGCAATATTTGCGTCAGGAGAAACGATTATTAGAAAAAGGATGCTTGTCATTTCTTAGGGGCCAAAAAGATCTAGAAAGTTGAGTGACATGGAGGCAATTTCCATTGCGAACTTAAAAGATGGACGGAGGGATAATATGAATTAGCCCAATCAGGAATTAGGCTTAGAAAAGCGATCTAATAGTAGAATATGCGACAAAAAACAATGCATGAAGCTCATATTTTGTTAGGTTGATTTAATTCACTGAAAGATGTGCTCCGGATTATGGGTAGCTGGTGAAAAATAGGAGTGAGAAATAGTTGAAAGCAGAACTAAAACATGGTCTTGACTATGAGAAGCTCAGGACTGAAGAATGGATCACCCTCAGAAAACAAGTCAGTGAAATTCACGGTGATTGTCTCATAGTTTGATTTAACTTTGGTGATAATAGCCCTTTTAACTTAGTATAATTCCGTAATTAATTTGGTTAAGTTCCATTCCGGAACTATACCAAGTTAAAAGGGCTAGTATTACAAAACTGAAATCACACCAAGAGACAACTACCGTGAGTTTCACCAATGCTACGGCCTATAGTTGTTAATATGTAACATGATTTTGAAAAGTTGTATATTTTATAGACAAGCCAGGCGATTCTATTAATAATACTTCGTCTCTTAAGAGTCTTCCAACTCCAGAAATCTTTTAGGTGTCTCCTAAATGTAAATTTACAATGCGATCCAAAATCCGAACAACTATTATTACTAGAAATACACAGAAAGCTCAAATTTAATTTCGACACTCGGGGATTTCTACAGTAAAATTCAATATACTATATTAATATATTGAATATTACAAATAGAAGCCGTGATGCACTTATGGATTTTCCAAAGAAAAATGTCAAAACAGAAACGGTTAAACGCTCCTAAGTTTTTCGTTCATATTTGTTTATTTTTATTGTATTTTTATTTCGAGCACCTTATAAAATGAATTACGTATTTACCCTTTATAGTTACACAATAGTTGTCCAGTTTTATAAGCAGAAGTCCACAAAGAGGCTAATGGGTATGATTGAGCAATGTGGCGATCATTGTTACTTAAATGGAGGTCTGTGTCCACAGCAACACTTGTTTTGGTAAAGCATCATTTAATCGTCAATTTGGTGGTTGAAGGATGAAGCTTTTGAGTTTTTAAATTATGTTGATTTTATCATATAAGTTAGGTTTCATGAGATGCCTTGGGAATATGTTGCTGATAAATAGTAGATACTGTGCCTGGTGAATTCCATATTGAATTACAAAAATGATAATACTTGTAATTTAAGTCTTTTAGATACCTCGACGACTGAGGTACTTTGTAATGTACTGCGTCTATATTAGGGAAAAGAAAGCAACTCAGAATGTGTAGAATATGCCGTTTTATTTTAGGATGAGTCTGAAACGTTAATATGCTCTATTCTACAATAAAAAAAAGATATAGTAATATTTTCAACCAAAAATTCAAACGAAAATTCTCTTTTCAGATATCATTCGAACTCTGGATGCTATAAATTGTCAGATTTTAATGGTAATTTTATCTAAACATCCTTAATTGTGCATATTGTCTTTTATGTTTCTTTGCTGGTAGTTATTTGCTTCCTATTACATTTCTAACCATTACCACTCAAGGATGAGTAAAAAAAAGTTCGAATAGATCACATAAGTGATGGTTTCTGCTCTACCCACATAAATGTCAACCCTTCCCGAGATCCTTTACGGTCCCTTGCCAGAAACCCGTCAATCTCTCCGTCCCCTTCCACTACCCTCAACCCATTTCCCCTTCCAGCCATTCGCACCTTTCCCGCTAGAGGTATCTCTTCCGACCTCAGACTCTACCGACCGTGGCTAAATCATTTACGCCCTCCATCCTCGCCATCCCACGGCAGCTCGTCCATTTTTTACGTCTTCGCTTCCCCTCATCGTCCTCTGCTCACCCTTGATTTCTCAACTTAAGCTGCGGGATCACGCCCCCTTCCTCCCGCCCTCAACTCGAACACCCTACTTCCTACTAACCCCTTTGCCCCCACCATCAGATCCTCTTTCGCCCATTCAAAGGCTATTCGCTCAAGGTGATGCCCCATTAACCAGCGAGGCTTGCATTGCTTCCTTTGCAGGAGGGAATGTGACGTTTAAATAGGAAATTTAGATAGCTATTTTGAAAAACACGAGATTTTTATTTGGTGCAAAATCTTAGCGTTTTTATCCACAAGTACGTAGTCCCTTGTACTCATAGATAATCGACAAAATGTGCGTATGAGATTCATTTTATTCATTATAGTGCCATTATGTACTACAAAACCATTTTAAATACCTCATCGTGTCTCATATATCGAAACTATTTCTTAATGGCGGTAAAGATTTGCAGTTTTTCAGTGACCATTTATTTGGGGTAGGTATGAATGTTTCGCCATTTTAGCGGTTATTAATTATTTTAGACCGGCGCCAGTGAAGTTTTACTTCAGCTATTGAAACCATGACTGATTTTTAAATGTTTTATGAATGAGTGCGAATTGTACATGCTCATTATTTAAGCTTTTTCTTAAGGTAAAACCTGATTAAATTCTCATGAAAAGTCAGTCACTAGTATTTGACTGATTTTGGTGAATATTTCTGGAAATGCGCTCGTAGTACGTCTAATTTTTCATATAATGCCCTACATATTTGATACTTTCCCCTCTGGTATAATTCGTAATTTTTATATGAGCCGCGAACATCATTTTAATTTCAATTAATTTGAAGTGAATTACGGATTATCAGGACATTTATCCTGCTCCACTTATGTAAAATATCCGGTCGAGTTTTCCATATAATATTTGCTGCGTAATTTTCTCGATATTCAGAATTGTATTTGGTATTCTTTTAGAGTTTTTTAATATCCTGTGGCTAGGTAATCTATCGGAATATTATAATGCAACAATTTCAGAGTGTAAAAATCATTCACCTTGACCGGGATTCGAAGCCGAATCCCTCGAGTTCCGTGTTGCAGCATCTCTCGCAATTTCTTGGAATTTATCGGAATACTAAACTTTTTAATTATTCATTTCCATATAACTTCTTAAGTATTCATTAGTGACTTATTTACGATATGAGAGTTTATGATACATGCTTGTGTCATAAACACAGGAATGGCAAAGCTCCAACAATTTAACTCTACATAAACGTGTAATTATCAAAACGTTTCATGGAGAGTATTAAATGAGGACTATTCTGCTTCATGTTCACGCTGGCCGTTTCTTACAATTAAGGAATATTTTTGAATTCTAAAGTATTTGTTTTTACTAAATGCTTCGATTTTATTGAATAGCTTTGCAAAATATTTTCATAGTCTTGACAAAATTCGTGTTAACCAGCTACTTATTTAATCTTGCTATCTTATCTTGGTGATTCTTATTTCCTTTTCTTAGTTAATCCAATAAAAGGGATAAAACTTGTGTAATCCCATAACTCCTCTTAAAAACAGCAGCATTTAATTATTAATTTAACATCAAATTCCTTTTTCTATCCAATTAAAAAAAATATTTATGGTTATTTTCATTATGAATCAATGATATTCTGCGCTAGGCAAATAGGAATGTACTTTTATTAAAACCACAGGTATTGCAATTTTCCACTAGATATTTTATTTCGACACTACCGGTTTCGATGTTTTCACATCATCATCAGGTGTGAGCACAAGTGCGTATCTTCTTCACATATATAGTTGCAACAAGGGGTGGGGGGGTTGAAGGAGGGAAAAAAGGGGGGGGAGAAAGGGGGAAAAGGAGACAGGGAAATTAATTCTCAGTATTGCCCCCCCCCCAAAAACCTCCACCCCCACCCCTTGGATTTCCCACTGTTCCTCCCCGCCTCTTTGACTCCTCCTTTCAACCTTCCCCTCATGGAATTCCCCTGTCTCCTTTTCCCCCTTTCTCCCCCCCCTTTTTTCTAGTGTCGAAATAAAATATCTAGTGAAAAATTGCAATACCTGTGGTTTTAATATGTTACGCTTCCACCACATCACGCCTGAGACCTCATCATTCGTAGGAATGTACTTTTTGAGATTTTTAAAATAAAGCTCGAAAACTTTGATGCATGGATTTAAAATTGTAAAAGTTAATTTGAAAATAGCTTTGATTACGTAATGGATTGATTTGAGCTACACTAAATGAAATTTCAAGGAAATATTAGCATTTCGCTTTGTCTCCGCGAATTATCACCGAATCAACTTCTTGCTCGAAACGAAAATAAAAAGAGTTTCCCTCTTTTCCAAAATCTCTCTCCGGATCAAGAAGATCTTCTCTCTCTCTCTTTAAAGTTTTCTCATCTTCTCCTCAAGCAAACCGCTCTCCTCGAGTTCCGTTTCTCTCCCACCCTCCTTCACCGTCACCCCTTTTTATTCCTCCGGCCACCCTTGGACGTAGCACGCTCTCCAGAAATCTTCCTCGTCCCGACTCGCATCCTGCACTTTCTTTCGTTTCCTCCTTTGACGACGCCCCATTACTTTAACATGGTTTTTCTCCATAGGGATCCCTCTCCCCAATCCCCGAACACGTCCACCCCTCACGACGGCGGACCTGAAAGGTGTCGTCGACCATCCTTCCTTCAACCCCCTTCAACACCCCCTCCACTTTGCCATTTCTATCTAGCAAACACGCGGGGATCTCTTATAAAAATTTTTATTTCTCTCTCTTCTGAAAAAAAACTCCCTTACCTTTTTGAACAACCCTTCGTCTCCCTAACGCCTACACTCACCCAGTACTTTTTTCTCTTACTTCTTGGTTTCGCTCCTCTCCCTGTTTGTTGTACCAGTTAAGGTCTACCTGTCTTCCTCCTCTCTCGTCTGTGTAACCGTTTAACCCCTCCGGAACATTCGTTCTTCCGTCTCCATTGGGACGGAATTTCTCAAGAGATCCCTCTAGGGTCGTCTTTATTCCTTTCCAGGGCCCATATTTCACAAATAAACACTTTTAGTGCTCTCTTCCTTTGTATCTGCCCCTTTCAAAGGAGTGCAGTACCTCTGCCGTCTGTTCTCGGTAGTAAACATCAGGGAAAAGCCAAACCCTAACGTCTACTTTCCTACGCTCGCTGTACGTGAAATACGCGTTGAATCATAGAAAAAGGAAATCCCGAGATAGCATAAGGATAAGAATTTGGCCTTAAACTTTTTTGCTTGATTTTTGGCCGATAGTTTTCAAGGAAATGGCAGAATTTGTCACTCTTGTAGGTCCCAATTTGTTGGCGTGATAAAATGGCTTTTGGAAGTTGGTTCCTCAAGCAACTCTACCACCAATGGACATGGGTCCCTCGTTGCTAATAACGTAATCATTTATGCAGTTTTAATAAGATATATTCAATGAATAAATCATCACTTGTTCTGTTCATGGTATGCAGATAAATGTCGTGTCCAAAAAATAAACATTATCTTCGATATTTTACATCTCTCAAGGTCACGAAATTTTCTGAGTATGTATTTCGTTATCTAAAAATAATGGAAGCTGGATTAATCCCAAATATAAAACCATATAAAATTCGAAAAATGCACGAATCATCTACCTGTATCTTCGCAAAGCACCTTGCAAATTCTTAATGTTTTCAGAGTCAGCCTCAATCGCATGTAGCTGATGTGCTCGTCGAAAAATGTACTGATAAAATACTAACGTGACAAAGCTTATTCTAATGTACCGTTGAGAATGATAGTAACTTTTAGACTATGTATCTAAGTGTAGGCACGCGAACCATGTTATAGAGAAATTAAGAATAGATTAATAAGGCAGCACAGATTCCCGAAGAGTCTTTACAACAAATGTCGTATTTATTCTATTAGTGTGGTTAATTTTCCCTCTGTTTATGCATTGCAAAGATAAAAAATATATCATGTGCTCGTGGGAAGGAGAAATTGTGTTCCAGTCCGTTCCTTTGCCATTTTAAAAACAACGTAATATCACGACAATTCTCATTGCTGGGTATGCTTTTGCAATTTAGATATTGTTAAAAATTCTTTCATACAGGATATTCTTCTTAGTAAAGGTTGGTTTTGGACTTTCCCTAATGACCACTATCTTATCACGGGTACTTCCTTTTGTTTGCATTACATTATTTCCTTGTTCATTTCTTTGTAAATTCTACCTGTCTCAATGCTGTCTAAAAAGGGTATTCTTCCACCCTTCTCACCCACCTTGAGGTGGCTTGGCTTGCCTTTGTTGAGGAATAACGAAGATAATTAAAATGTTTGTTGAAGCAGATGACTTCAGATTATTTTTTTCTCGTCTTGCTATTCTTGCCCACGCATATCTTAGATGGAAGAATACGTTTTGTAAGGCCACGACAACTATTTAAACGAATCAGGAAAAAATAAGACGAAAGACCTTGAAACTGCTTGCTTTAATGCTTTCCCCACATTAGTCTTTTTATTAACATACATTTATAAAATGAAATTCATAAGAAAGGTAAGAGGCTTGACCTTTCCCTATGATAAAAAAAAATTATTTAAGAAAATAGCGTCCTGCAATTGTGGCCGCTTGGGAATCTCTGTGTCATAAATTTTGCGCGGGGGGGGGGGGAGAAATAGGGAGAGCGAAATTCTGATTGTGTAATACTATTTTTGCACAGTACTTGAAGGGTGGCGGCTTTTACGTCAATGCCAAAGAGATATGTTGGATAAAAGGACCCAAATATTCAGGGGCGGTATTTTACGCGAACGAATTTTTAGCCCATACGACTATTTATGACATCAAAGAAATGCGTGATATATAACATGCACACGTTCTTTATCTGCGCTGATCGTATTAAGGGAACGACGCGGAACAATTTGAGTATTTATGGTAAGTTTGGAAATGGCCACATGGCTAGGACTGAAGAAGTCGATCGAGAATTTATGTTCTCATGGGAAGGTAGATTTATTTTGTAATAGACTTAAGAAAATCGTGAACAAAGGCAATGACTTTTTTCCCTCTGTAGTGAGGCAAGGAGACGCGTGGCCTGGTGGTGAAGTGGAAATATTCATAGATTGAGATAGAAAAAGAAGGGGTACGTTTGAAAATTAACTAAAATTAGAACGAAGGCAGGAACTGTCGCCATCCTTTCTTAGGAAATATTTACATTTTCTCCCCAGATTTCTTTCAAATTATCTTTAGCTAGGTATATGACTTTTTTCCTTCCAATGATGAAGATCGTAACGTGGTTGAATAATAGCCAAACCTGTGTTAGCATACAGTATACCCTAATGAGAGTCAGCACTAACGTGTTTTTTTCTGGCGGAAAAGTCTCGTTTTGAGGGCAATGGAAATATGGATTTGAAGAAGGATAACATGAAAAGGATGAATAAACAAGAAAAGCACCATAGAATTATTGAAAGGAATTGAAGAGAAAACGACCATGGTGAAAGAGATGGAGAAAAGAAAAATTAAATTTTTTGGGCATGTTCTGCGGCAAAGGAACTTCCTGGAAAATATAATGGAGGGAGAGAAATTAGGATAAAAGGGAGAAAAATGCCAAGAAAGAAGTTTCTGGATGACATAAAAAGTGCTATTAGATTCGCAAGAGAAATACATATGGATGCAACAACAAGGCTCTGCCTTTAGAAGATGATGGTATATAGTATTCCTCAGCGGAGTGAATCTAGAATAGGTCTTTCACACCAGGCATGTGAAAAAAAGAGTACTTGCTTTCCAACTCTTTCATCCAACCGATGGGTTTTCAGAACGGTATTGTTTACAGCACCTATACATTCGTACCATAATCCCTATTGCCTACTATCTCGCACATTTCCACGTGTCTATTTTTTCCATATCCTTTAAATATCTCGTACCTCCGATTAGAGAGATAAACGAAATCAAACTCTTATCAACATATTTTTATTTAAAATTCTGCGGCGTCCATCAAACGTAATATGGAATGAATAATTTTTAATTTGATGCTAAATATGATGTAAAAATATATAAAAATCTCCAAAAAATTATTTAAGAGCACAGGGACAATGGGTAATTTTCAATGTATCGTTTATTTTTAATAGAGTGGACTGGCAAATATGGACGATTGAATTTTTTGGTGCAAAATATAAGGTGGTGTGGAATTCCAATAACATTATAAACAGCCGTGGGTGACCAGAGAATCGGAGCACATTACTCATCGCTCAATGCATTACGCAGGGATGCCTTTCTTCAATTTCGTCTCTTCTCTGCTCCCGTCTATTTCGACGCTGGCGCTCCATCTCTCCATCCATCATCCCTCAATTATCGTAAGTTTTGGGTTTCGAGCTGTTGAAAAGCAGGGCCAGGCCTCAGAGCCGTCCCTGAACCCAGTAATTTAATCGAAATACATTTCCAGAGCCTCCCTCGGTCCGGATCTTTTCCATTTCCCTCCCCCCTCACCCGATTTCTCTCTATCTCAATTTTCCTCTCGTCACGTGTTCACGCCCAAGTGCTGGCCTCCACTCGGGAATAACTCAGGGAAGAATCATTGTCTTTTGGAGATAGAAAATTGGCTAAAAAAATGGAATTTTTCGTCATATTATGATCGACGGGAAAAAATAAGATTGTTTCAATACACGATGTTTGTAGGCTTAACTTTGAGGAAATCCATTATCGCTGAAGTAAAAATACCAATGGATCTTTCCACTCAATTTTATTCGGTACAACTATTTTCGACGCATCGGCATCATCCGCGAATGAAATTGGGTGGAAAGATACATTGGTAGTTTTAATTCATTGAAGACTAAGGTTTTTTATGTTAAGATTACATTTCCAAAGGGTTTTTAGCTATGTTTCATTCCATATGTAATTTATGTGTCCTCTTTCATAAAAAAATTGTAATATCCATCCAATAGTCGTGTTGAATACTGGTTATGCATTTTGGGAAAAGTTGCATGGGTATCTTGGCGATGCAGTCAATCTACTCGATCGCCGTAAGGAAGAAAATACTTTCTTGTCCGGCCGATGTAATATCTGGATTATCTGCCGAATGAATAATTGCTGTTAAACGTACGTTGGGAAAATAGCACAGTTGCAGGCGTAACATGGTGAAAATCCTTCGTGATGAAAGGACACACTTGGGTTTTCCGCATAAAATAATTTTATTACGACCTAGGTTTTGTTGTAGCGTTAACATCTTCAGGTAAATTACAACGCAAATTCAGGTAAATTTAGGCAAAGATTACTTATTTGGGATTGAAGAATGATATCTTGAAATTATATTGCTCTCTTCAGTTGTATTTAATTTTTCAAATTCCTTTAAGATTTTTTTCTCTCATAGAATTATATATGCATTAATTGTATTGCCTTGCAACTTGCCACATGTTCACCGGGAATTATCGAAAGTAGTGTGACTGATCAACTGATCAGTGAAAGTGGCAAAAATAAATAAAAAAATGTTCGGTACATTTTAGCTTTTTTCATCTTTAAAAATTGTCCTCTTCAGCTGCTTCATAATTTTTGAAAGCCTCTCGGTTCCATTCGAGCACGGTCCGTCTCTCCCTCCTTCCCCTCACCCTCATTCCTTTCACTCTGGCCCTCCAATTCCTTCCCCCACCATTACCCCATATTTTCGCGAATTTCTCACTCCGGGTCTATTTCCTTTTTCCCTCCATTCCCTCTTCCGTCAGCATCCACCTTTTTTCAACACTTCCCCACACCCAGAGTCTTTCCAATAGTTTCATTGCCGCCGTCAAACCGCTGTCAGATCCCTACCCTTCCAAATTCTTATTTCTAAAAACTACGCCTGAATTCCCCTCCCAACTCACCACGCCTCCCTCATCCTCCTTTCACACCCTCACGTGGCCCTAATGTCGCCTGCCTTCGGTCTCCTTCACCACCCTTACCATCTTTGAGCGTCATCTGTGCTTTGCCCTTCCCGGCAACTTCTCTTCCCCTCCGACCACTCCTCGTGTTTTCTATTCGCCAATTTTCGCTCTTCATGCGACTACTCACACTCTCGCCCTCGCTCCGTCCATCTTCAATCTCCGCTCCCCTCCCCCCCCTTTCTTCCTTCTTCGCCCCATCAAAATTTGCTTGCCCTCGCAGGTCTGGAAAAGTTATACACTTTCCCACAAAGATGGACGTGGAAAAATAGCTTGCATAACTAAAAGCTCTTTTCCTCTGCTGGAGCAAGGGTTTTTTTCGTCCCTGGAAACCTGGAGTGCCTGAGTAAGTTGGTTCTCCGAGTGAAAAGAGCAGAATTTTACTCTATTCTCGAGGTTGACATCATCGTAATAAAAATGTCTATGTGTAGCAAAAATCGAGTTTTTGGACGCCCATCTACGTAAAACATCAACGGTGCACGAAAAATCTGTCAAAGAGTTATTAGTTATTGATATGCAGCCTCACCTAATACTAATTTTTGATGCACATTCAGGGTTAGAGAGTCAGTTCCTTTCCCTGTGCCAAATTCAAATCCTGGCGAAACTCATAATGTATCAATTCACCTAGATGTTTGTTCTCATCAAGAATCCCACTGGCCAGTAGCTAAGCTCTCTACACAGAAGGGTACCATGCCGCATAAAATTTGTTATGGGAATATCAACTAAGTTCTATTCTGTTGAAGATTGGAAAAATAAAAAAGCCAATTTGAATGCAAGAATACATATCTGAAATGAAAAATTATTGCATCGGAAATATTCGATTCATAAGAATTATCAGTGCTAATACCATGCATTGATTTTTATTCGACTTCTTACTTATGGTTACGCCTATTTTATAGAATGATGATGGACTAACTTCCAATAGTATTAGGTTGGAATAAAGTTAGTTGACTTTCACATTTGAGTATTATTTACGAGCACGTTATGAATTATAGGGGCCGCATGAAAATGATACGTAGAAAATTTTGAATGCGAGTTTATTAATAGCAGGTATCTTTTGATTGACATTTTTTCTTTGATTCCATTTGATTTAAGGTGATAATGAATTAGGAGTGTAATATACCAGAACCGGATACACTTATTCATTCGTTTATTGAAGAAACATTTTTTCTTATCCTAAATACAATGGTATCTTGTATGAAATTGAGAAATCGTACATTCTCAAAATATGGTTTTCCGGTATGATAGTATGCCCTTAACAGTTAACACGCGCCATAAAACTTTCCTATGTATAATAATACGAATGGAAAACATTTAATGGATAGAATATGGAGGGTAGTCGAAGAATGGAGAGGGGATTATCCATAATTGCCCGTACAAAGGAATGGAAACATGGCAACTGTTCGCGCCGTAACCCTATTACGTAGTCAGAACTAATGAATGAGATGTTTCCAGGTTGCTGAAAGGAAGTAGATCTGCATATTTAAACCATAAGGGCTTATGTTATTTGCATATATATTCACCACCACCCACGTTAACATGATTCTTGAGTTTTGTCCTCGTCTGTCTGTTTTTGTTATCCTAAACGCGAAGACCACCGCGGCTAAATCACCTTCGTCTCTCTCCCACTCTCGCAGCCGTCTTTCCGAGCATCAATCGCGCCCACACACGCACAAACATGTGACGAGCGTCACCCGCACAACGCCATACCCAGGCACGTCTGCTCCAAAACTTTATGTGTACACAAAGCAGTAGCGCCTCTTCCTCGTCTTGCCCTCCGTAAATCCGTTCCTCCTTTTCCTCTTTATCCCTCCTCACCCCATCGCCCGCACTTTCTCTCCCTCTCTCTCGTTTCACGCTGAGGGAGGCGTGAATACACGAGCGGGAGTCAGAAGGTTGTTGTGGGTAATGTTGGGTGGGAGGAGGTAACGTCAGGAATAAGGCGGGGGCGTGCGTGGGTGGCGGGTTCTCAAACGCCAACTCGCCACCTACGTCTGCCACCTCCGCCCGTCCCCCGCTCCCCGCCCCGCCCCATTAACTCTCCGTCCGTCTACACAGCTACACCGACCAAACTTCCTCTGCTCTCCTCTCTATCATTCCTCACGCCGCTCAAAGACGACCGCCAGACTCCCCCGGCATACTATATTCCCCACAAAACTCTGGCTCCCATATTCCATCCATCCGAGGGCCAGATGGTCTCTCGTAAGCTGGTAGGATTTTCCTTTCTCCTTGTTACTGATGCAATGTGTACGATAGTTCACGTTTAGCCTCCGGTAACCGATGTGAAGTTAATTTATTACACACGTATAATCAATATAGGTTTTACATGGTGTAGGAGGCTTTCCTCAAGACTTCTAATCCCCATTTAATCTATCCTAAATGCCAGTCTCCTTTTTGTACAACTTCCTCTTGCACTCGAATTTTTACAGCAAAATACAGCATTCCAATGCGCCTTGGTAACTCCTTCTAATTTTACCTTTTTAGTCGAATCTTTCCGCCAAGACCCTTGCCTCTGAACAAAATCATGTTTTAATATTTTCTCTTCTCGTCTCCATTTCAATATTTTAAATTCCATCTTAATGCTCACCTAAAAAACCTCCATTGTTCCAGCAAAATTTCTCACCTGTAATCAAATCATATCTAAGATTTCTTTTAAGTTTTCGTCTCAGTTTAGGTTATTATTACCCCCCATCTCCATTCCTACCTCAAACGTCTTACATTCTATGCGCTTTCTATTTCCTTAAGACCATTTTATGAACCTAAATGTGGAAACTTCATATTACTTCCTCTTAAATATTAACTAATTATTTTATTAATCTTATTTATGTTAATGGCTGAATGAGTTCCTCGTCGTTTTCCCAATGGATTGCGATGAAAAATACGAAATAAGCGTAGTCAGATCCTGGACTGACTTTTAATTGTCGTCTGAAGCTAATTAAAAAAAACTGTGAACGAAAAATAACACTGGAAAAATCCACTGTTCGGTGCGCGGTAGAGAAAGTGAATAACGAAAATAAGTAAATTTCCTTGTTCTAGAGGTCACTTCTGCATGCTGACAATGTATTTCTTAAATAATCCAGTAAAATATTGTAAAAATGTTGCTGCCAAATAGAGCTTCAAGTTTTCAATTCTAGGGACACTTGATGGAAAAAAATTGTGAAATGTTCTCCTGCGGAATTTTAATGATAAGATAATCTGTGTGAAGAAAAATTGATCACTCTTTTATTAATTCTTCCACTTCACTTGGCATGAGACAGTAGAATGCAAGAAAGTGCGGTGGTATGTCTTCCCATGCCCTAGTTAACTTCTCTTTTTCCGCCCATACTTCAGAGCCGTTCCTTGAGTTTTGGCATTTTCAAGTGAACTCCCTTCACACGAATTAATGGGGGCTCAATAACTAAAAAAAAACTATTATGCTCAGTTGGTGCCACCCCCACAACAGGGCCAATCCCTAATACTACGCCCTTTGGTACCACGTGTGTCCTACATCTTGTCTTGTATTATTTCAGTCGTTCCACCGACCTCGTAAAAAGTATGTTTACACAATCGTGTATCTGATAGAGAATATCAAAAACAAATCATGAAATTAAATTATGAAAGAGAATCTTAATATTAAAAACCGAACATTTAGAGTCTGAAGCCGGACATACCACTTGTCAATGTCGTATCTTTGAATCTTCAAGAAACGAGAGGAGCGTCTTCCGTCTTAATGAGCTCTGGATGCAGCTTCTCCCTTTTCTCGCCTCCATCCCTGACCCCAGAATGAACTCTGCCCTCTCACGTTACCCCCTCCATGGGTCCTTTTTTTTGACATTCATGTCCAGGTGGCTCGGGCGCTCTCGGTGCGGAGTCGATGTGTTTGTATGCATGTCTGCGTAGTCCACGCAGGATAGTGGCGTAGGTAGATGCAATGGCAAGGATGGAGGTAGCTTCCGCGCCTTTAATTTACTCCCTATCTCCCTCCGAGACCAATTTGCGGAAGGGTATTAACTTCACGGAGGTAAACAAAGACCCTTTAGACCCCTTTGCGTGAGTGAGGTGGTGGGATGGGGGTTGTGGAGATGTTGGTGAGGATGGGGATGGACTCTGGGGGGTTAGCAAGCGGCGGAATACGGTCGGAAGAGGAGGGAGCGCTTTTGACGGATAGGAAGGAAGGAAGGAGGGAAGGGTGGATTTTCGTGGGCAGGGAGTGTCTGTGAGGGGTGAGAGACGTGTTCGCGACGAAGGGGATGGCCGGGTGATTTATTTCATCGGGTTTACCAACCCCGCCCCTTTTCCTCCCCCTATCCACGCCCCCTTCCCATCCTGCCACACCACCATCGGCCTTTTTCCCTTTATTTCTTCTCGTTCCACCGCACATCCCGTAGTTGCCTCCTCGGTTTTATCCCCACTTTTTATTTTCCGCTCTCGTTGTAT
Organism: Hetaerina titia; assembly: GCA_037158775.1. NCBI lineage: Eukaryota > Metazoa > Arthropoda > Insecta > Odonata > Calopterygidae > Hetaerina > Hetaerina titia. Next base: position 55,108,183 of record CM073771.1, read on the forward strand.
TATTTTTTTTCTCCCGCTGGCGATGTATTTTGGTGAAAGCGGAGGATAGCGATTAGGGTGCTCTTCTTCGGTTTGCGATTAGTTACCCAGTGCTTTATTCTCGTCTTTTGAAATTCCTTTTCGTAATTTGGAGTCGTTTCGTCATTGATTTCAGTTTTTCCAAGTGAAACCTAGCTTAAGCTCCTGAATCTGCCTTATTCTGCACGATTTTCTCTTTTTGCCGTGGAATTCCATTCATGCAAACGAATTTCCTGCCTGATATTTAAGATTCCTGGTTATTTTCCTACTAGGAACAGTTATTTTAAATTTTGTTGCCTTTTTACGCTCTGTAATAGGTCGTTGCTTTAGTGTGAAGTATAACATAAATCAGGAATTTCAGTCTTTCTGCGTGTAAAAATAAGACGCTTCGAGAGTAAAGAGTGGCATGAGATACGTAAGTGTCCAAATATATGACATAAAAAGGCCACTCAGATAATCAGTCACCAGTCCTTAGGACAACTGTTTCAGATATTTAATATGAATAAACAGTCTCAGAGGAAATATTGTTTACATTATTTATTCGTGAGGAGTTTGGTACGTCATTAAAAATCGAGGAAACAAATAGCACTAAATATTCATTTGCCTCGCATGTTGCGGCTACATAACAGGGGGACTTACTTTAGAGCAGGAAGTTAGCATTTTAAGTTTAGTACTAATGAATATTATTACTGAACCTTTTCTACGGTTGAATTACCATACACATTTTGTGTAAACATGTTCAATGAGTTCTGTGCAAATAGGTCGTGTGTAGAAAAAATTCTGGGAAATAATCTGGGCATAGATAAGATAGTCACATAGTTAATGATATTCTTATCTATTTAAATATCATATTATCTACTTAAAATACTCATCATTCTTTAATTCATAGGTTATTTCAATAGCTGTTTCTACTTGCGTTTTAGATTCCACATATGACTGCAATTTCATTGCCCTATGCCATTTAATTGCGTAAGATAAGTCAAATAAAAAGCATGAAGTGGCCATATCAGCGCGTTATAGGCCGAGAAAATGCACTCAAAAGGCACCTCAGCCCAAATTCGACGATGTCCATCTCAGTGCATCTGTATGTTTGGGTAATTTGAGTTCATGATACGTTCAATTTGTATCGTGCAATGCCTCTTTTCAATTTTTTTGTGAAAGATATCGGACCGCTATAGCATAATACTTCATTTTAATCTAGCTTTCGATGTTCGGATACAAATTTTCCTGCCACGTTTCCTGAAGGTTCGGAGGTATTGTCGGTAGAATTTTTAAATAATTTATGACGATAATTTATCGATATTCTAGACTTCAGAATGAATATTGACAGGATTTGTTAGTTACAGGTTAGTTACCTGTACATTTAATGCTTATTATATTAGAGCTCAGGAGTAGGGGTTCCTCATAGGAATACCACTTAGCTGGTGAATAATACGAAAATGAACCAGCCCATTTTTGAAAGAAACGATAAAATGGATTTTGTTTTGCTCAACTCCCTCCCATTCATGGTCATTCAAGTATTCCCCAATGCACGTAATTTTCTTATTGCTTAATTAAGGGTTTATCTTGTTTGAGCGCCTCATCCTGCGATTGATTATCCAATTATTTCGGATCCTCAGTTCTCCGTTACGTTTGTACTTATTTTATTTCTGTAATTTAATAATAACGGTACAATTTTATACCAGACATTTCTACTGCTAATATAGGCTTATTTAACGAATATTTTCTTTTAACATTACAAACTTAACCAGTCAATGAATTATGTATATAGTAGAGAAAGATAGTAAGAACAGAAAGGTTATTATAAAGTAAGTAATTACAGTAGAGAATGTAGTACTATTGCATAACGTAGAGCAAACACTTATGTACAGTAGAGTATATTTAAGTATTATATTATTGACGAGTATATTATACTTCTACACAAAAAGTACGTAACGGCGTAACAGACATTTCTATTGCTAAGAATTATTTCTTCCGCGGATATCTTCTTGTTCTTTTAAAACATTTATGCCTTAATTATCTAAAGAATTGACTTTATATCGAGGTTTTAATTTTTTCTTTTGGAGAAATCGTTTAAGTAAGGAGTAGGTGATGAACTTTTGTATTTTTGTGCATATTGCATTTTTCACAGCTCAAAGTTTTGATCTTTGTAACCGTATATAAAATAATTTTTCTAAATCTTGAAACATCCTTCTATCGTAAGAAGATCTTTATTGCTTATTACATTTGAATATCGATTAATGAAGTCTGAATTATTTATAGAAATATGCCTGCTGTTTCGTACCATATTTCAGCATTTTTAATTTATTGAATAGTGTTACTTCTGACATGAAAGGAACTTATAGAGCATTGTCTTCGAAGTTCAGTATATGATATGATTGGTTTGCTAGAATTTAAATCATCGCACGGCCTAGCAAAGTACTACAGTGGCGAATAGCTTTGGAATTCTAACAAGGAACATTGCATTTATTCCCGTTGTAATATGTTGGTCTTGTATCATTGGCATTAGTGTAATAACTCATTGAAACATTCATAGATTGCGTTTTGTATTCCTCAAAGCAGGATAAAGCTAGGTATTATTCATCTTGTGCCAATGAAAATTTTATTGTAAAACCGTCAGCTTCGCCTCCTCCTTTCTCCGTCCCCATCTGACAGAGAGTTTCGTCCTCTTCATTTGAGCTTGGCGTAAACCCTGCCTGTTTTCACTTGCATTCCCGTGTCCTCTTCCCCTCTTAACTTTACTACGACATTCTTTTGTCTTCGAATAACACGACAAAGCACCTTTAAGTTGTTGCTTTGAAATTTTGCCCCCACACTTCGAGGGAAGTTTCTAATTTTTCGCTTCTTTCGCCGACGCGCGTTCACTCATAGGAATCTGGAAGCGTCCCCCCCCCCTTCTCCTCCCTCTCAATATTACTTCTTCAAGGCGTCATACAGTTATTATTTGTTTTATGGTCGAAGTGACACTGTTGGCCTTTTTGGTGAGGGAGTGAGCAACCGCGTGAGAGGATGATGCCGACTCCTGCGCCGCTTTCCCTTAAGTATGTATGATACACCCATCCCTCTTCTTGCCTCCCCTTATCATCTTCCTCGTTTCTTTTTTCTTATTTCCCGATTTCCTCACCTTCAACTTGCTTAATTTTTTCTTGAATCGCGCTGTTCCCTTCGGATCAGGCGCTCTTTAGGGCCTATTCGTCGCTATTCGCCTATTCGCCAACCGTTCACATCGCTCTCTTTCCCTTCTCTATCATTTCAGTTTCCTTTTCACCATACCATTACTACATGTCGCCAATCCTATATTATTCTCCTCCCAAATTTCCCACTTTATGGGACATTTTGGCTTTCATTCTCGGATTAGGTTTTTTTCGGTCCCTCTTCACATGATATTCCTTCCCTCTCGAGTTGATTGATCCAGTCTGGTCTTTTCTCTATTTCTTGCTCCCTATATGTTCTCTTATTCCTCTGCTGTGATTTTTGAATGGAATTGCTTTCGATGGCATCATCGGAGAATTTCAACTGCTGAACTACGTGCCATGATAAACAACTACTTGGTAGTCTTTTGGCATTTTGCTCGAACATACATAAATACGTGTTAAATATATTTGCATTTATGTGTGTGTTAAAGATATAACATATCAAGGCATCGCCGGACCAAGTTATACAGCTGTATATGCAGCTGAAACTGGATTTAAATCGTAATATATGTATTTTTATGTACTTAAGCAGTTTCTTCATCTCGGTGGCGTCTGTGAGCACTCCATATGCTTTGGACAAAAGATTTCTTACGGTAGTCCCCTCTTTACCCCCCCCCCCACCATGCCTAGCACTTCTTCGTTTGTTTTCCTATATGTCCACTTCACCTTTTCCATTCTTCTCCACACCCAAATTTCAAAAGCCTCAAATACACGCCGATCTTCTTATCTCAAGGATCGTGTTTACGCACCGTACAAAACAAAACTAGATCTTTTACAATAATATATTGTAACTAAAATTAAATAAAGACTTAATTTTTGATGCCGAATGCTTAGCGCGTAGTCACCCCGCCACACAGCCTAGCGGTGGTGGGCAGTTACTATGTAGACAGAAGCTGAGGGTGTCCAGCGGCGTCACACGAAACCGAACCCAGGCCCTCCGGTATATAGCTACATAGGTACATCCACAGGACTACTGCGCTCCGGAATTTAGAAATTATCGTGAAAGTATTCATTGTTTATGATTCATAACAACATTGGCAATTTCATCAAGCAATTTTCTCCCCAGGACATGGAATCATATCCACCAACATTAAAAATTTAAACTCGATGGTTTGATGATTTGATAAATTATTGGAAATAGAAAAAAAACCAACGTAAAGACATTATTTCGATATTTTAAAACTAAAAACGGAAAAAAGTCATCCGAGAAGCATTTTACACCAATGGTGTAATTGTATATAAAATGTCTGGAAATTCCTGGAGCCATTCAGACAATCATAATCTTTAATCTTTTTGTTGCCTCTTATTTTACTTTGGAATAATCTGGCCTAAAGGTACACCTAAAAGGTTTCTCTTAGCTGGAATATATCTTATATAGTTCGAATAGGGTACACCTTTTTGTCGTTAAACGTCACATGTATATGTGTTAGCGTAAAAAAATAATAATAAAAATTATGACCGCCACACAAGTCTTTCCCTGTGTACTCTGGTGACGGTGGTCCCAGTCACTTTCATCAGAGTCTCTGTGTGTTTGTGTGTGCATACATATTATTAAATTATATTCTTTTAAAATAAATATATATATGTATAAAATTATGGATTAAAGCCACGCCCAAAATCCTTCAATAATATTCATCAGTTACCTTAACTTAACACTTTTCCCATCTTCACCACTCCTTCCCCCACCAAGAGCCTACCAGTTCTCTTCCGTTCCTTTCCGTTGCCTCTGGCACCTCTAGCGTAGTCATTTATCACGTAACATGTCAACTCTGGCTCGCCTTTTGCTTTGGACAATGTAACATAACCCTCAATATATGTATCAACAATCACCGTACTCCGAGCAACACTCCCTCTCCGACCCCTGGACTCCCAGTTCTCAAACACACCCCCTTCATCATCATCGCGTGTAATCTACCTATTAAAGGTACATTTTGGACGGTCTCAATCAACTTTACGTAAAATGGACTTTCTCTTGTTTGTTCCATACCTATATTTTCCTTCTTCGGTTTCTCGTGCCTTTACTTGCCTTCATACCTGCTAAAAAGCTTATTATCTTCCTTTATCCTTCCCGTTTACCTAACCTTCTAACTTCTATTAAGCCCTTCAGCATTCCATTAAATTTCCTTACCTCCTCTACATAGCCTCTTCCTTTCTTCACCTATCACAAAACATGTATGTATAACTTTGCTAGCTTTTCTTACTCTTCAACATCACAATACCACCCTAATCATCCCATCTTCCGCTAACATAATATATACCATCTGATCCATATGCAGGTTTCGGATTAGTTGCCTAAACCTCTAGTCTATTTCCATATTTTCAATTAAGTTTAACGTCACAACTTGGTCAAAAGCCTTCTAAAATTTCGCAAAGCACACAAACACGTCCTGGTTTTATTCTGAATTCTTTCCACCGGATGTTCTCATTAGTTGTTTGCACAAATATATAATATCTCATTGATGATTATCAGTACTACTTTTCCCTCATTTGAAATAAAAAATATGCTCCCATTGTCTTAAAAAACTGCCGTTTTACTCTTTGAAGTTGAGGACGTTTTTTGCGTATTAATTATAGTTCCTGATTCTCAATGCTTGTCTTTATTCAGTTACTGCTTGTAAATCAGTGGATGTTTGAGAGCTTTATATTAGTTTAGCCAATGAAAGATGTAATTATTGATGAACTGTTGATTCTTTTGAAACGTTTAGTACTATACCAGAGAGCTGATGTTATTATTTGACATAATTTCATTCGGAAAAATATGTAAATCTGTTTTATGTAGCGAATAAACAAGCAAGGAAAATACATTTAATTATTTGGGATTGCGGTTTTAGCTGAAAATAATAATAACCCTTTTTAATACTTTTGTTCAGTCAATTAATTTAAATTCTCAATTTAATTGTTAAAATTTCGAAGTCTTTCGAGAGGTTTCCTGTATTCGAGAGTCAGCTCAACCTCCAACTTTTCGACAATAGCTTGCCAACTGTCGCAGTTCCTACAATTCACGAAAAGCACTTTGGATTATATTTGTTTTCAATTCCAGAAGTTCCTCTCCTTATTTAATGGCTTATATATTATGCATATCTCGATTTCAAATATTGTCTGCATTATTGGCGTTATAGCAACTGAGTATTTATAATTTTCATCAGTTTATTTGAATTGCACGAAATGTCCATAGTTTCTTAGTGACCAAAGAGCTGGGATAGTCGTGCATGTTACTGCGGTTGTAAACTTTGAGCATAAACAGTGCTTTTCGCATGTACTTGTCTTTTAAACTTATTCTTTGAGTGTAAACAAAAAATACCGTAGCTACGTTCCTTCTATATTTAAATTATTCTTTGAGGTTTCATTTTGGGAGAGGTATTGATTTTAAAAGGCATAGTATTGGTAAGAGTCAACTGATCATTCGTCAGTGGGGTTCGTAATCCTTCAGAGAACGCGAATTCGGCATCTGAAGAGACATAAGGATCATCTTAGACGGGAGAGTTTAGGGTTTTTAATTCCTCCAGGTTTTGGTTCTAATCTTTTTGTAGATATCATTCAGTAGAGATCTGTTTGCAGCGCATTCGACTTAAATCCTCTGGTTGCGGCGAGATGAGCGAAGCGTAAATGCCATCTAATACCTATCGACCGCATCCATCTCAATCCTGACCTTTCTTCTGTTTATCCCCACTCCCTAAAAAAAGAAACCCTTTTATCCTTCATCCCGAGAATGAATGGCAAAAAATACCCCGTAGAGGGCACCTTTCCTTGAAAGAGTTTCTCATGGTGACGACGAGGTCTCAGTGGGAAAAATAAGATGAGAATCGAGGGTGAGGGGAGGATTATTAGATGGGGTCGGCCGGTAGGCGGGTCGGAGATTCGTGCGCTGGTAGATGGGGAGGTAGGGACAAATGGAGTGGGAGGGGGTGGATTGGGGACGGGTAAGGACCAGTTGACGGGAGGTCGGGTCTGCTGAGGGGGAGGGTCGATGATGCGTTCCCCGGACGTGGAGATGAGCAGGTAGGTACTGGGCGGAGGGAAAAGTGGGGGACTACTACTCAGAGAGAAGGAAGTGCTCCTTCGATGGAAAGAAGAACCTTTTGGACGACCTGATCTCCTCCTTTGCTCCATTTTTAGAACCTTCTTCTTTTTATGATTAAGGGTTTGAGCGTATTTTCCTGATCATAGAACTCGAGTGAACGTCCTCCCGGATCAAATCCACTTCGCACTTTACTGACGGTTTCTGTTTATATTTTTGGTGTGCCCTGGGAGATTAAATGCTCTTTCCTGCCTCGCAGCTTTCATTTGTTATCTAGCCGTAAGAAGCTGCACGATGTAGCAGCCATTACATTGCCCAAAGATTGAGGTTGGCTGAACGTCCACTGTTTTGAGAGACACTTTACTAGCCGTCTAAGTATTTTTGCAGTTTTTAAACCTGTCGCCCCGAGTTCCTCACTGCCGTTTAACTTGGTACATATCCCGTTCATCGCACGTATTGACTTAAGATGTCGATGAATTTTTAAGGGGTGAGAAATCATTCTAAAAAACTATTTACAAGGTTTTTCCCAAAAATAAGTAGAATAAATCTGGGGAAAAATTTATTGCAGATCCCATTACAAATTGCTAAGATTCTTCATAAGGGTACACTTATGTATCGACATACCAATGCCAGTGCCTCCGTAAGTTATGGTATGCTTCCTGTAAGGCATCAACATGATCCTCGTTCAAGGACTCTTTGAAATAATCCACTGGTCCAAAATGGCTCTTAAGAGGGGTTATACTTGGGTCGTACTCAAAGACCTAAGTCTTGTCACCAGTAACTACCTATTCTAAAAATTTCGGGTCACTTTCACCGTGGTCCAACGGGTCCAAAGTAAGGTTGTCTCACACGCACCTTGCGGACCATCTTAGCACACCTTTCTCATGGCTAAATATTCTGTAAGAATGCAATGCAGTGTGGTTTTCTGAACTGAACTCTTCTGCTAATATCCTGACACTTTGGGGTCAATCAGATTTGAGCATGTGACTCACTTTTTGCACATTTTCATCACACTGTGTTGTTGATGGATGTCCAGGGCATTCCTCATCGTCAACCTCCTCGTTACTCTCCCAGTACATCCTGTGCAAGCAGAAAACCATCACTTGGCACATTTCTCATCTTCATAAGCATCCTTAATCGTGGTCATGGTCTCCGAACCCAATTTTCCAAGGTTGATGCACATTTTAATCGCATTACTATTGATCCATGGAAAGTGGCATCGTGAATACCTGACCTGACCGTCAAACAGGGGTCCAGTCTAGCAGCAATCCGCACACTGTAAATGCCCACAGTTGACTGACATGGGTTGCGTTGCTTTCTCAAGATCTCGCAATGCCCTTCCCACCAAAAATCACCCAACTCCAGTCACCTGCATTTGTAGTAACAATCATTCTACTTATTTTTGGGACGTCCCTGTAGCTAGTCATTCCTGAAATACAGATGTGAGTATAGTTTTATTTTCGCATACCTGAGGGTTTAGATTAATGCGTGGGCTGTACAATAATTCCTTATGGGATCTAATAGATGACTCTTACTTGACTTCTGTTAATGTTTCAGCTATACACTTCCATCTTTTGAGTGCATTGGAAGGTTAGGGAAATAGTTATAGGATGAGAACAAATTTAAATAAAAAAGGTGATGCGGTTTTCGAGAAAGAGAAAGGCTAAGGTAAACGTTAGAATAGAAGGGCAAAACCTAGAGCAGATGGAACAGTTTACATATCTCGGAAGCGTTTTGGAACAAAACCGTCAAAATAGTAAGGAAGGTGGTAGAGAATTGTATTCCGCGATGATGCTTTTTCAAGGAGAAGGGAATTGAGAAGGGAAGTTGAGTAAGAATGTGAAGAAAAGGCTAGTTACGTAAAACTTTGTTATGGACCTGCTAAAATAGCGACCACCTATAAAAACAATTTAAGACCTAAGAGATGTATTTTTCGAAGTTTTGTTCATTTGGTTGTGACACGTCGACATGGAGGGGGCGCAGAGCGAAGAAGCGATGAAGATGTATAATGGATATTATGGTGGGCGAGGAGAGAAGGGAAGGGAGGCATGGCAAGGAAAAATACGTTTGTTCTCCATTCGACCGACATAACTGTGTCCCTCAACCCCTGGTTAGCACTACACAAAGCCACCCACGCTCTCGTCGGAAGTTGCTTCGTTTTTCCTCCTTGTCGTCTCTTGATTTTTCTTCCTCTCCTCCGTTATTTCTTTCCCTCCACCCTAAGAACGCTTTTCCTTTATTTCTTCCCACAACTTCTCGAAGAGTCTCACTTTTGCCTACCTAGCATCATCTTTGTCTCCTATATTTAAAATGAAAAAAAAGCGATTCGTCTAGAATTCATTTCCGTCCGTATATTTTCTTCCCTGCCTGCCTTCTCCGCATACAAAAAAGGAAGGACTTTCTCTAGTGAGGGCGACGGTCTCTCCGCTGTGATTTCTCAAAAGGCTGAACCTTTGGAAGGATTGGAGCATGAAAAAGTTGTTCCGGGAGTCGCTCGAGCTGTCTCAGTGAAAGGTTACAGAAAACCTGTGTAACATTTTTGAATTCCACTTCTTTTGTCAATATTTGCGCTATCGTTATTATTTGATCAAGCGCACTGCTATAGGCGCTTCTAAATTTTCTGTTTGAATTTTTCATGAGTTTTTTAAGTGGTTTATTTACGCTTAATTGTTTTCGCTTTACCTGCCCTTCTTGCCCACAAAATATTGAATTAAATGAATGATTCTAATGATTATGAGTACCGACATCCAAGCTTAGAACACAAGGCATAAAAGGGAAAGAATCCCAAGCAATTAAGCTGGTATCACATCTAACAACTTAATCTCTTGGTTTAAATTTTCTTAATTTTGTGGTCAAGTGCTTTCTATATTTATAAAGGTATTTTGTTTTTTTATTTTTAAAATAAAAAACTGAAAAGTTTTCGGACAACGTTGGCGTATCTGAATTCCGCATTATCATAATATGGGAATCACAGATTGGGAATAAAATACGACTGGTGAAATAGATTATATTTATAGGAATATATAAAGCCAAGACTTAAGCAAGATAAAAATTAACATACGCCTGAAGCCAACTCTTTAATGCTTTGGTCATATTAGAGTTGTAAACACGTGGATGTGGTATTGTGGTAATGACACCAATTTATTTGGTATTTGCTTTGCAGTTAGAAGTGCTTTATTTGCATAAAAATATAGTCTCGATAATAAAATGATTTCTATTCCAACAATATTTCTATAAAAAATACTACTATAAAAAACTGATTGTTGACGAATTTTGGACGAAAGTTAACCTTTTGAACAGAAAGTCATTTAAGATGTGATGCTCTTGACTTACTATGCCATAAATATTGACACTATATTTTCTGCTTATTTCAAATTTGGCTGATTTTTTATCCATTTCACAAATTTTTGTGTACATCTCTCATCATTTACGTCTCATCGATTTAGGAATATTTTCTCCTTCTTTTTTTAAGTTGAATGTACTCGTGCATACTTCTCAGAGAGAAAAAAAGGCCCAGGGTGCAACCAAAAAAATATGAAAACAGTTTGCTCTAAAAAACTACATGTAGGTACTCATAAATTGTAGTTAGTCCGAGAGTAGAGTAATAGAAATGCTAGTCATCATTATCAAACTATGTTGTTTGGAAAAATACTACTTGAAACTGAAGATATTGTAACACAGAATTCCATCTAATTTTCAGCTTTTTACCTGTTAATTATTTCCCATTGTCGTTCTTCATTACTCTTTAGTTTCATGCATTGTGTTTCACGGTTTTTTTGCACTCTTGCGTTTCTATACATGTTGATAGATAAAAGTTTACCTTGAATCATTCAGAAATCAGGCATATTGAAGTAATCCCTCAGATTTTGTTCTCAACCAATGTATTCCAATTCTGTAAAATTACTTTAAATAGATATTTTATCTCTTTGATTCTCTATAATTATTCTATTTGTGGATATTTCATACTCGAATTGGTACTGTTTTATTATTACCTACATTTCCCTTGCAATATTTTCTAGAAAATTCTGCAGTATTTAAAAGTATTTATTTAAAACAGATCTTCATCGGATAATAAATAATTTTTTAATAAATTGTCGAAGTTTCTGTTGCGAAATAAAATCATTTTAAAGATTAACCATTATCCACGTTGTGTTAAATTATCGCCTCAGCGCATGTTATGATAACGTTCGAAAGCATGATATTTTTTTCTCATTGCAGGTGATTAAATAATCCCTTCGCGTTCAAACCCACTCCAGGACTTAAGAAAACAATTTTCGAGGTGATGAGATTGTTTATGCTTTCATTTGTAGAAATTTCAGTGGACTAGTTACTAATGTACGAGTTAGTAATATCGTAATATTACTTTCCCTTAACATTACATCTTAAAATTCTAATTTTTTGTATCAATTGCTACATCATTGACAATCACAAACTTTTGTGATGCTATGAATCTCAGTTTCATCTGTTTCTCTAATAGTGGAAGATTGCTTAGTGCGCCTAATACGTGTTTCTTTTAACCAGTCGTAGGAATTTGTCTAAGATGAGCTTCCAAACCGATCTTTGGGTAGATGGTGAGATTGGCCTTTGAAGTCATCATCTTTGACATTGAAGCGAAGTCGATAGACTAAGACAATTGAACAACTGAACCAAGGAATATGGTGTAATGATAATTATCATAATAAGAATTATAATTCTTATTTTAATTGCGTATTTCTAAGATGGGTAAAATGCTAAGGAGTCCTTGTCCTCCGTCACGCTCAAACGCTTCCACTTCAATCGAGGAATTCAAGCATGGACTCCACAGGAGAGTTTGACAAATACTCACATTGATCGAGAGAGATTTAATTTATTAGTTTTCATCTTTTTTTACATAATTTTTCTAGGATGATATTCAATATTGGTAGGTTGTTGGATGGGGTTTTATTTGGAGTTACAAAATATTTATTTGATAGTTGTGTCCATCCAAAAACCTACCTTAACCGGTAGATTACCTAATAAATTCAATATTGATCCCGATAAATTTAATGTTATTTTAAATAACAGGCAATTTGGATACATGGACTCTCAGATCGGGAAATCAAATGCGATTGGTGACTATTGGCCTATTATTGAAATAGGATGCTGATAAATTTATGAAACTTTCAGCAAAAAATTAAGAGTACCAAATAAACATTTATTAAGACTAAGTTTTCGGAAAATAAACGAAAATTATGTTTCCAACTGCTTTAGGAATAGCATTAACAATATGTACATAAGGGCTTAGTATTCAGAATTAGAATTTCATGGTGCAGAGTTGGGTAATTCTTTAAAAAAAAACAGCCTAAAAATTCGGTCGAAAATGTTTCCTTTTATATGACGAAGCTAATATTTCAAAGAAGAAAGAAAAACAAAGATACCGCTTTCTTCCTTATCTTCATGTTTTTTCCCGATTTTTACCGACGGTTAAAAAATGAAATCTACTTTCCTTTTTATTTCTCGCTCTCTCTCAACAAGATGAAAAAAATATACACCACGCATTTTCCTGAATTCCGACACACTCTGAATCTCAATCTTCCGCTTCTCTCTTTCTTCCTCTCTTCGGGCGCACTTTTCTCTCCCTCCTCTTATTCATCCGCCCCTCCCTTCACTCACTCAATCCCCCTCGATTCCCCCCCCCCCGCCCTCGTCCCTCAACTCCGCCCAATTCACCGGGCGCTCATTCATTCCCCTTCGCTTTCAGCCAGCCGTCCGAAAATTCCGATTTCCTGGTTCTTTCTTTCCTCCCACTGCCCGTACTTTTCGCTCGCAGTTTCAAGTCCCTTTTCATCTCGTCGCCGGGCTTCCGAGTCCCCACTGCCTCTCTCTTCCCCCCTCCGCCCATCATCCTCTTCCCCACTCCAAAGAGGAATCTCGGGGAGTCATTTGATAAATATTTGTGCATCGGAACTCTTTTCGTCAATCCGCTATCCCCACTTGTTTGAGGTGCCTAGTCATCACATCGAGTTCCATGTTTTCCTTTTCCTTTCCCCCACCCTATTGGCTGTCTTGTGTTCTAGATATCGCTGTGAATATATGAAGAAAGGGAGGGAGACGGGAACGGACGAGTCTGGCTTGAAAATTGTCTTTGGCGATGAGGTTGACTTTAGCAGTATTTTTTTGAAATATAGTATTTCTCATTACGTGGTATCAAAGTTGCTTATGAAAGTTTTATCGTGTGATATTTATTTAATGCAAGGAGTTAACTCCTTTCCTTCCCTCGATCCCCATCCTGTATCACCAAAGAGTAGAAGACGAAAGAAAAATTGATGGGCTGCACTAATGTATTTATATGAACCTGATAATTTTAAGTCACTACATTTCTTTAGAATGGAGACGCGGTAGTCTGGGAGTAGAAAGTTCGACTGCTCACCCGAGGGACCGAGTTCGATTCCCGCGCAAGTCATTGTGAGCACTCTAAGCCCCACCCAAGCTATGTGATTTTTCGGGTACCAGATCTCTTAAGAAACCATAGGCGGCACAGAGAAAGGATCTATCCCCGTGCCCTGACGTATAAATTTCATTCACTATCGGTTTAGTATTGGGTGGACTCTACCATCACCTTCTAAGCCGACCTTCGGGTTGATGAGTCCCGCGACGATTCTACCTTGTTTTGCCCATTTTAACTATTTTCATGCATAGCCATATTTCATGCATGTACATAGTTCGTCCGGAAAATAATGGTACTGATTTTTTCCCGCCGCTCCAGGCGCGCCCAGCACCGCTCTGACGGGCTGCGATTGGAGGGGGGTATATTGGCAAGCGACGCTGAAAAAGGCAGTCGGCTATGAGCTGTGGTATAGTGAGGAGCTCTGTTAACGCGAACTTCCACGCTCGACCCACGTCACGGAACGCGATGCTGAAGTTTTTGGAGCAGCGTTATTCCATCAAATTTGCGGTAAAGCTTGGGAAATCGTCTACCGAAACTGTCGGTATGATTAACCAGGCTTACGGGGAGTCAGCTATGTCCAGAAACATGATCTTTCGGTGGCACAAGATGTTCGTGGAGGGCAGAGAAGAGGTCGACGACGAACCACGGCCTGGACGCCCATCAACGACACTCACCGACGAAAATGTGCGAAAAGTTCGCGATGTACTGAACTCTGATCGTCGTCTTAGTGTTCGGATGATAGCAGAGCAGTGTAATGTGCCAAAAACAATAGTGCACGAGATTATTAGGGACCAATTACAGATGCGAAAAATTTGTGCAAAGTTGGTGCCGAAAGTGCTCAGTGATGATCAAAGACTCAATCGTTTGGAAATCGCGACACAACTTGCGGATCACTGCAAAAATGATCCACATTTTTTAGAGAACGTTTCTGTTCCCGAAGATAAAGAGGAGTTTGAAAGGAACGCGATATGGGACTTTGAACGCCGTCAAAGAGGCCGTGACGACGTGTCTTCGAGAGGTTCCCGATGATGCCTTCGCGGGAGCGTTCCAGGAATGGGAACGCCGCTGGAACAAGTGTATCGACTCACAAGGGTCCTATTTTGAGGAATATTAGCTTAAGATATGTAAAAGTGTAATAAATGTTTTTCCTGAGCTCAGTACACTTATTTTCCGGACGAACCCTGTATTGTATTCAATTCAGCTCGTATATTTATTTCAATGTGTCACAAGAATTTAGGCTTATAATTGACACATGAACAACTAAACTATACTTGCATCAATAATATTTCGGCAATCTCCTATCACAGAGATGAAGAATTCTGATAAGTACTTTCTCCGTTAATAGAGATTCTGTGCCAAGAGTATCATAATCAAACCAGATTGAAGTAGATACCCCGGCTGTCACTCCGATCTTGTCGGTGTAAAAGAGAGAGAAAAACGAAATGAGCTGTGCACAGTTTCTGAAAATCTCTTTAGTAATCACAATTAATTCGATTTTAGATACTCGGGAGGTTTAGGACTTTCTCAGCGTCAGCATTTAGAGGCAATAGCACTTGGAAAGAAGTTACCCCAGTTACCTACCCAAAATCATTCATGCCTTACCTTGTTTTAACTTTATCCTCATCAAATAATAATTATCTTGTTAATTAATGTGTAAAAATAAAGAAATTGTTTTCTATTGTTTCAGGCCCAACTTTGTGGAAATTCATGTTCATTATTTATTTTATTAAGAACACAATGTATACATCCTCTGTTCTATATTATCGTACAACTAGTTTCAACGCTTAGGCGTCATCATCAGGTACCTGATGGTGACGCCTAAGCGTTGAAACTAGTTTTACAAGAATAAAGAACAGTGGATGTATACATTGTGTTCTTAATAAAATAAATAAAGAAATTGTTGTTAATAAACTGCCAAAAATATGAAAGTATCGTTGACATACAGGGAAAGCAGTTTTGTGGTGAAAATAATTTTCAAGTGCGTCTGCTCAGTTCTTAAATCTTATTACTGTCCGTCAACATTTAAATTAATTACGTTCCAATATTTTTAAACTAAATAAGCAAAAATTTTCAATTTAATATCCCGTAAAAACGCTTTGGTGTTCACTTTTATATTTTCTGTTATTTTTTCTGAAATGTGATTATTTTTACTTTGTCTTGGATCGAAGTTATTAATAAAGTGGCATTTATTTATAGATAAAAAATCAGGTAATGCCAGATTTATCGATCGGAAATGAGTATAACATCATTCTCTCGACATCAGAAGTGGACGTATATCGTAGGTTTTCGCAGCTATTCGATGATGCAGGGGTGGTTCTCGAAATTGGATGTGTGGAGAGCTCGAAAACGCTCTTCACGCTGCCTGTCCCGAGAACCACCTCAGCATATGAAGTGAAAGTTATTATAAAAGTTGTGTTGAATTTTCTCTTCTTCAGTACTGCCGTACGTTTGCCCCTCACATTTCTCTTGAATACATTTAGCAACATCTAGCCTCGCTCATTTGCGAAATTCTGTTTCATTGTGGTCGTATCGGGAAGTCGGAGATTTGAGCTTATTTGATGCTGGACTTAACAATTTGTTGTAAATATTCTCTCTGTATTTATTGATTTTCGAAACAAATATATTCTCCTTTATTTTGTTTAATCATTTTTGTAGGAGCAAGTTTTTTTATTTTGAATTGAAGTCTAATCGGGGAACACGACATTTGTGATTTCCTCCAGCGTTAATACGTTACATTGTTTTCATGATCGTCTTCGCGTTTATCAGGTATCTTCGATAATAATATCAACCACTCAAAAAGTCTTTGATCGAACCCAGGATATTTTTATGTTTGCAATATACTTCTAGCTTTGATGTACTTCCTTCTATACTCCCTCTTTTGATGTATGCTTTACTATGCTTCTAGCTTTTCACATACATGCATGTAATGCACGGTTCGTTGCTTATTATTGTTTTATCATTATGCAGTTTTCTGTGCCAATCTAGTCAGCATCCTTCATTTGCGATGATTTTCTCAGGAATGAACATGTAGTTTTCAATGTATTTTGCGTGCGTAATTAGTTGAAGTTTGATTGCTATTTCTTCATGCATTATCCTCACTGCTATGTTGTGTCTAATGGTGTATTCTGCTCCGGGAAGAAGTTTGCATCCGGATGTTATGTCTTCAGCAGTCTCACCAAGTTGATGACATTGTTGGCAAATATATTTTTATATATTTTTTCATAATACACGTCCTGTATTACGTTTTTGCTATTGCTCGTCTTATCACTACCACAAAAACTATTTTGGTAAGAGATGTCCAGTAATAAGCCGTGCATAAGAATTCTTTTATTCTGTTTTCAGCTTTTATACAATGTTTCAGTGGATAAAATGCAGTGCTTTTCTATTTTTGTTATTATTAAGCCATTTTATATTCAACATTTTGATAAAACAATTAGAGTGTCAGGAAAGAGGCAGTACAAAATCATGTAGTATTAAGAGTAAACGGAGAACTACTCACATCTGTTACTATTGAGGTACTCGTGCATGGGAAAATGAGTATTTAAGTTTTGCAAACATATTTTACGTTTTAATCAGCATACATTTCCAAATTTGGTTAGCGAGACCTTTGACAAAAATACGACTCGTAATGTGATAGTTGAAGATTGGTAAATGAAATATTTTTTAATGACAGACATCTCAAAACATCTATTTTATTTTACTATCTAATATTTTATTTTGAATATCTGCTGATACCCAGTCGTGATCATGTACAAAATATATCAATCCATACGCTTACCTGTAAAAGGAGATGTTTTAGAAGATAATGAACCACGAGAAATAGGCGCATCTAATAACTTCGTTCGACTTGTTGTTTTCCACGCTACACTATTTAGCTACTACTGTACTTCGCATTTTTCCATCGGAATGCCCCCACATGATATTGTGAAGGCATTAGAGGTGAGATAAAATATAGCTTCGCATCAGAATAAATGAATAAGTTTTGGCCTTGAATGAAGGATGCTAGGTGCGAACCGACTTCCATCCGCCCCCTTTCAAACCGTAACCTCGTCCCTTTTTCTCCTTCTCTCAAGGCGCACGATGTAATCCGGCGCCATCGCTAGAAATCCTGGATCAACGCCAAGAAAAGCAGCGTCTTCCTCGCATCTCCGGGGTTATAGTTTTACCCTAAGGCGGCGTTCACTTTTTTCCTCCGACCCATTCCCAGATCTTTCTCCCGCCTGCTTCCGCGAGAACATTTTTCCCTTCCCCTCCTCCTACCTAGAGCTTCAGGTGGCCTTTCTCTCATCCTCTCTCCGCCGCTTTAGCGACATCAAGTCGCGAGCTATCCTTAATTTATTTACCACATTCTTACGGAACGTAGAGTTGGTGCTTAGGTGTATTTACCCGTTAAATTATTTAGAAGAAGATCGGAATTGAGTTGAAATGGTGCGTCTTCTTAAATCTACTATCCTTCCATGCGCCAATTCTCGGTTTCACTAACAGAAATGCTCGAAAACCAGACAGATATTGATTGAGAAAACGTGAACTGTTAAGTTAAGAGGAATATAAATATGAATTATAATTCTATTCAAACTGTCAAGAGTTGTCTCTCCTTTCTTTTGAGTGCATCTCACCGAAGGTAATTGCATTATCTGATCTAGAATAACTCATCAAGCTTGCGTTAAAAACTTTGGCAAAACAAATGTAATTTGATTTTATTGCCTATTTTATTTAATACTTCATTAAAATGTGTCATTGAAAGCGGTCTTTTCATCCGCTTTCCCTTGTTCAGGAGTATTGATTCTTGAAAGAATTCTCTTTCCTTTAATCTTCAGGCTGCGTTTCGTTTGGATATATGGAGGTAGCTTATTACTTTTGATTTCCATCTTATACGCAGCTTGGATGCTACTTATTAAGCGTAATTTTGGTTCTTGGATACTTCACTGTTTATCATAATAATTTTCATACTGTTTTCCTTCCTTCAAATAATTTTTTGTTTCGCTAATCGTTGTCACATCTTCATAATTAATTTTTAATTCTTAATCGAGTCACTCCCTTTCTTTGCTTAATAATATAACGTTTCATACAACTGTTTTATATTTAATATTCTAAATGGTTTTACTTTGATTTTACGAAATTTAGATTTAATATGGCTGCCCTTCATCTACATCTACTCAATACCCCGCAAGCCGCCGCAAGGGCGTGTGGCGGGAGATGTTAGGGCACCACCCGTAAATTAGGAAAAAAACCGCATGCAGAAGCCACACATTTATAGCCCACAAACCAAACATGGTAAACATTCATGCAAGGACCCTTTCGCCCCAACCATTTCACACACATGAAAACCCACAAACTACCAACAAACATACACATGCACAATCTTTGAATTTTTAATTTTGTTCCGACTTGTAACTTAAATGTTTTTAATATTTAAATGGACTTCCTTCAGTTTTGTCCAGCTCCCTATCTACGCAACATATGTGGCTATATTTGTTGTACTGTGTGTAGTTTAGCATATAGCAGACAGCATGCAGCTACTGTATATCAGAGCAATTATTGTGGTAGGGTAATCAATGACTTCATAACCCAGCAACTTTTTCTCATTCTCAATTAATTCACATTTTCTACAGCTATTGAGTCCTATCTACCTTATTTGCTAATATAGCCCCCCCCCCCCCGAGTGTTCTATTTACTCGGTACCGACCCCTATGGGTGGGTACTGAGTATGGATGATGCGTAATATCTTCCCACACGGAGAGTCCGGGTTCGAATCCTAGAGGCGGGAAATCTTTCTTTGTGGTATCCTGATCCCTACTCGAGGTGCTTTGTGGAGAGCACTTTAAGTGAGTACGCCGTCCTTAGGATGGGACGTTCAACTGTGAATCACTTTCGAAAGGCCCCTTTCGTTAAGAATAGGCTAATGCCGACACCGAGTTTTTCACCCCCCTACCTCCTTTCTCATTTATGGGTTAAATGGAAGAGGGGACCTGAAGGTCTCAATTTCGCCCAGAATAAAGACCTTTATCTATCTATCTATCCATTCCTAATGGCGCAAATTACCTTAGCTGTCGGTCGCTTACGCTAAATCTACTACTACCGCCCCCTTTATCTGGAAGGCACTCCCTTATCCGCCACCTGAGCAGACGTGAGATGGTGGATAATACGGAGTTACTTTCAATCTATAGACAAATTATAGGAGTCGTCTTCTTTGTGCGATCAGTGGAGACATTTCAAGAGGACAATGTATGAGTAAAATGGACGTATAGATGAGAAAACATTGGGAAAAAGAGAGCTGGGGAGGTCCCCAAATGGATGGGAAAAGAGAGGTCCAACAAATAACACGAAGAGAAGGTAGGAAGAGGGAGAGCGAGTCAAAAGAGAAAGGAAGAGAACGAAATAGGAATAGAATGTTTCGCAAGGGTTTCTGTTCCACATGCTACATTTGGCATAATAATTTCGAGGCACCACATGCATCCCGTGATGACAACTAGTGTTTGCGCGTGGATTTAATGATCTCAACAGATGTCACCATACAAGCTAAACTTCCTGTCCCCCGCTATATGGGGAGCGGGAGGTAGTGTGTGTGGGCGTGTGTGGATGAATGAATGCGAAGAAGAGACATCGTCGAGGAATTCGGTCGTTTCAAAGAACGGAATACAAAACAGGCTGGGAAAATCCTAACACGACCTAGGATGAGTTTTTTTTTTAAATCTTGAACATTTGAACGCTGTTTTAGTCGAGTGATTTTGTAATATGCATAATTTTTTTAAACTTTAAATCGTGTTTCTACACGTTTTGTTCTTACTCCTATGTTTAACTACTTATCCTTCAACATACAGTTATTGTGACAAAATTGACTACTTACAAGAGGAATGTATGAAAACGATGAAATGATTGAGACTCTTGAAATATTTATTTATAATTAAGTACGGAAATACCGTAAAAAATAATAAGGATATAAGAGGGGAAGGAAATGTGCGGAACCGAAGAGGGACTTACTTCAGTGTCGTATGTCAGATTGTGTTTTGTTAGAAGTGGTAAGAAAATTTATCGTCGTACAGGCTGTGCCTTCAAAATCTTATGCGAGTAAAAATTGTATTGGAAACTTCGAAGTGCTCTGTGAAACGTTAATTTTGATGTTTTAACAAGATTAGGAAATTCCCTTCAAGGAGAAATACCGTTTGGCTAAGTTATCTTCTATTTTCTTTCCCGTGCTCCTGAAATTTGACTTTTTTATCAAAATGTTCCATTACCTCATATTAAAAACTTTAATTGCTGCGCTCGGTATAGCCAATCACGATCAACTCATCGAAGTTTTATGAAGTGCATCTCTCCCGCTGGGAGAGGTATAATGCGGTTGGCTTCATGTATGTTTTGAAGTAAACTATTTCTCGGTCCAAGAGTTTCGGAAGTGTGCTGCTCCTCAATTACGTGCTTGTCAAGTCCATGCTTCCGTTACTCGATACCTGGAGAGGCAAGGGACAAGGATTAGCGCGACCTAATTCTGCAATCAGGGATATGCGTCTCAAAGATTCCGGGGTGCATGAAAAGATGAGCGACGGGAAAGAGAAAGGCAGTCGAAAGCGGGGCGATCAGAAATGGAAGGGCTTAGAAGAGAAAGAAAATGGAGGTGAAGGAGAAAGTTGGGGTGATATATTGTGTTTCCTCCGAGTTGAAATTCATGGCTGCAAACATGGGGAGCTCTTGAAAGCTTAAGTGATTCACAAAAACACTAATTATGGAACTTTCTCAAGAGATTAAATAAGCCTAGGCACCTCCCTATCATTCAGTGTTTCGCTTGGATGTGGTAGTTGTATTTTGGAAAATTGATGATACGTTTGCCTAAATTGTTCCCGCATTAATTAAAAAAACAGATAAACCTGCAAATATCGCCCACTGGCAAATTTAACTTTCAAATCAACTCGACATCCTCCAGAAACCAAAATCTTATTAACTGAGCCGTCTTGGACATTAAATTAGATGTTAAAATGTAAGAGCTCAGTCATTCCTGTCCATTGCAACTATTGGTGAGGGCCAGATTTGTCGATGTCACTAAGCAGTTATAGATGGTGGCTCAGAGTTGTTAAAATGTCGACACACTTTTAAACACACAACATACTTTCTTGACAGTGAGTTTGCCAGTATTTTCCATAATCGCCTCTCAATTTTCCTCAATCAAGGTCGTACTTGTGTAATCAAAAGGCAACAGATTGACGGTTGCAGCATCAAATTACTTGTATTATTACTTTTAGTCTAATGTTTCAGTTTCGTTTTGCTTTAATAATTCACTCTTATATAATTGATATTCCTTCGGTATTTACTTCATTGGCGTGCTCCGGGTTGACAATTTTTGCGATTGTATATTTCTTAAAACAAAAGAAAGGCAAACATAAAAATTGTTTCAATAACAAACTTATAAAATCATGTAAACCAAGAAATCTTCTCTTTCGTAGTGAAACCAAGCTGGAATATCATTGGGTTTTGTTAAGAGTATAAGAGGATCTCAAATCTATTTTATACCATTTCACATTCATGGGAAGCACAATAATCTTGTAATACGATGAAAACTGCCGGTGAAATATGCATGCCTAAAATGTTTATCATTATTTCAAATAACCTATTCATATATGTTTCCATAAATTCATATGCCATTATGTATTTTCACAGAGTAACCATATCTCTTGAGTGTTTATTCTCAATATATAATCAAATAAGAGTGGCTCTAAAAGTTTAACATATCTGTTGAATGCCTGATGCACCGCAATACCATCAGAATATATTATTTGCAATTCATTAGGAACAAGCTATATTTAATCGTACGGATTTTTACAAATATATTTGAATATTAAATTCTGTAGTTTTCCTTTTTTATGTTCAATTCATTTTTTCCATATCCAGTTTCTCCAAATTCATATTGGTTCAACCTGGTACGACGAATATTTTCACCGTTCTGAAAATGAACTTCTCGCGCTGCAGGAGTTTTCAAATGGAAAATTGTGAATATTAGTTCATTTTGTGAAAAAAATATACCTGTGACAGTATGATACAAAGCGGGAGAAAGGAAATGATGAGGATTCTAAGATCTCCGAATATCGCCGAGAACTTCTCAGTTGAAACTAGGTAACTTAGCTCTTTCTTTTTGCTACTATTTTCCTATTTTATTTTGTTTTGATTTTAGCTTATTCTCAGCATAAGTTACATTTTGAGAGCTTATATTAATTGATGAAACATCACAAAACGCTAGGGTGATGCACTGATATTTTGAAAAATTTCATTTTAATTATGACACTTGGAAAGAATAAATTATTTTAAAATATCCTACTTCCGCATTGCCTTAAAGAATACATATATAATTACAATATATATATATATATATATACATACATTTACCAAATCTCGAGGTTATTTCAATTTCATTTTCTCCAATTGTATTTTTGTTTTTAATGAGAGCATTTAGTTTCGATATTAATGGATGCAGAAAACGTTTCCCAAGATTTTTTTTGTTTTTTTTTATAAAATGTCCAATGGAATAATAATAATAAAATGCCTCTATTGGGGACTAGACTAGAATGATATCCATGTACTAACTTTGTTTACTACTGGGACCTAAACGTATTAGCAAATGAGAAAATATATTTTACATAAATAAAGTAATTTTAACCATGATGTCTCAGTTCGTATGCAACGATACATAATTTTCTTTGTGGCATGTCCGTCTAAGAATGTACTTTTTTATTTTGCCTTCTTGTCCAAGAATTTTCCTAATGTATACTATCAATTCCCAATTGATGGCCAGAAGTCCCTGAGTTCCATTACTTCTTAATGGATAGTTTCTAAGCTCATCAAGTCTGATTCTCAGACACTTTTATTGTCACAGGGTAACCGATTCAGCGTTAAATGTCGCAGTTACCCTGAGAAATATTTGTCTTCAGTATATCTGGTATTAAAATTAAATAAGTATTAAAATTATGAATAAGACTGAGGTTAATCTTTCGACAAATAACATATAACGAAATTTTGAAATCGTGCGTGTTTTTTTATGAATAGCGCTTTAAGAATTTGAGAAGGTATACTCGCATGAATGAAAAGGAATGAAATAATTTATGGTCCACATTGAGGAATCATCAAGGAATCGAAAGAATCTGTGATTTTATCCTGCAGAATTTTATGGAGGGGAGTTAATATGTGAAAGCAATTAAAACGACGAATTAACCATCAAGAACTTTTTTGAAAGTGGAATGAGTTGATTTTTGTGGAAAAAATTAAAAGTGAGTTGATGCAAAATTATAACCGCCTGGTATTCATTTATTGATCTCCAAAATTTGATTATTTATTTCGATGGAAAAGTTAGCTGTTACGTTGTATTTTGATTTCAAGTGTATGCTCTGTAAAGGCAACAAAACAAAAATTTGCCTTTAAAATTCACTAATTCGTCAATATAATTTAGGTTTGCTGCAACAACATTTGCTCATAGATATTACATTGGGCTTTTTACTTTTATATTATGGAAAATTTATTCATGTTGAATTAAGTGCGCAATAATATTACCCGCAATATGAACGTTAATGACATACATGTAGTGTTGGTGAGTGTACATTGTGATTTTAATTTTAAGATTAATAAATACAGAGATCAAATATACTCGCCAAGGTATTTACGGTATTTTTAACTACTTACAACAACATACAATCACCACTAATTATAGTTCAGAGTTGTAATTTTATGCCCCGGTGCGTACATATTTTTCAGTGCCTCTATAATGATACATGTTGTGTATTCAGTGAAATACAATGCAAATTAATTGAATACTAATTTATTACACGCACAGGTACGTATGTGTACATAATATATATGCTTGTTGGAATAAGTATGTATATATTTATTAGTATTGAGAAATGTGCCCTGAAGAAGGCGGAAAAATTGCTAGCCATAAATGTTAGTGTACTTTTACGTGTTTTCTATTTATATTGTAATTTGTTAAAAAAAATTGACAAGCATATATATATATATATATACATATACATATAAAGTCAATTTCTTGAAAAACCCACGAACGTGCACAATAATGTAAATTCACTAAATAGTCAACACAAACACAGGAACTAAAACATATAAAAGAGGGACTCACTGGTTCTCGAATTTTCGGTGGTGCAACCACCTTTCTCAAGAGGAATTAGGATGTGTTTGTGTTGACTATTTAGTGAATTTACATTATATATATATATATATATATACATATATATATATTCAAACTTGAAAATCCCGCCATACGGCGCACAAATATTCATTCAAACAGAAATAGGTATAAGGAAAGGGGATAGGAAAACACATAACAGGCGAAGACAGGACATGTGGGGAAGGCGGTTTTTGAGCAGATCACGAAAGTAAAAATATTTCCCTATCCGGGATTTGAACCACGGACCTTCCACTTTCCGGGCGGATGCTCTACCAGTTGAGCTAATAGGGAAACCTGATTTACCTTGAAATCTGCGATCTTATAAAGCGCCAAAGTGCTCCGATACATATTGCCCGAGAGATGGCGTTATGGAGCTGTTTCACCCACCAAAGGAGAAATAGACGGGACACAAGAAGGGGAAAGGATAGTAGAAAAGCATTCATACGATCTTATAAAGGATAGGAACGGTGCGTTTCATGGCACGCATAGCCAGAAGAAGAGACGAGCCACATTGGCCAAACACATATTCAAACTTGAAAATCCCGCCATACGGCGCACAAATATTCATTCAAACAGAAATAGGTATAAGGAAAGGGGATAGGAAAACACATAACAGGCGAAGACAGGACATGTGGGGAAGGCGGTTTTTGAGCAGATCACGAAAGTAAAAATATTTCCCTATCCGGGATTTGAACCACGGACCTTCCACTTTCCGGGCGGATGCTCTACCAGTTGAGCTAATAGGGAAACCTGATTTCAAGTTTGAATATGTGAAATATTTGAAACCTGATTTTCAAGTTTGAATATGTGTTTGGCCAATGTGGCTCGTCTCTTCTTCTGGCTATGCGTGCCATGAAACGCACCGTTCCTATCCTTTATAAGATCGTATGAATGCTTTTCTACTATCCTTTCCCCTTCTTGTGTCCCGTCTATTTCTCCTTTGGTGGGTGAAACAGCTCCATAACGCCATCTCTCGGGCAATATGTATCGGAGCACTTTGGCGCTTTATAAGATCGCAGATTTCAAGGTAAGTCAGGTTTCCCTATTAGCTCAACTGGTAGAGCATCCGCCCGGAAAGTGGAAGGTCCGTGGTTCAAATCCCGGATAGGGAAATATTTTTACTTTCGTGATCTGCTCAAAAACCGCCTTCCCCACATGTCCTGTCTTCGCCTGTTATGTGTTTTCCTATCCCCTTTCCTTATACCTATTTCTGTTTGAATGAATATATATATATATATATATATATATATATATATTATATATATATATATATATATATATATATATATATATATATATATTCATTCAAACACGAAATACCGCCGTACGGCGAATAAATATTCACATTGAAATAGAGATAAGGAAATGGGAAAGGAACACACATAAAGGACGAACACAAGAGAGGTGGGGATGGCGGATGTGAGCAGATCACAAATGTAAAAATATTTTCCTCGACCGGGACTTGAACACCGGTTCTCTCCACATATATATATTTTTAGCTGAGTAAGAGGAAAAACATTTTCTTAACGAGTCATGACCTTGATTAATGTTTCCAAAATGCACGAAGTAACCTGATGTTATTTCCTGTCGTCAGAAAAAGGATATCAGTTGGATGATGATCAATAATTGAGACGATGCCCCATTTCTAGCTGCATTACGATTACGTTGTCCACGGATTATTTATCACTTTCCTTAGCTTAAAGCATAAAATGCTGCAATAGAATTGACATTTGTTCTTCATCTAAATTTTATATTGAAGTTATATTTTATTCTACCATAACCTTTAAATTTACCACTGTGCATCACTCAGGTGGAGAGAACCAGCAGGGACTAGCGTGTTGTGGCATGGGACGAAAAGCAATGCACATCCAGTTTCAAAATGATGGTCGGATTCGGCACTAATCCTCAATCTCAGATTTAGTGCAGCCCCTGCAAAATATCCGATCGCTAGCTCTCAGGCGCGCAGAAAAAAAAGCGCAATACTCAGAGCAACTTGAGCGCCAGCACACACGCGCACCTAAGCGAAAACCGCGACTCAAGGTCGTTTTGGGGTTAAGAGAGCTCACGTAATCGGATGTTTCACGAGGCCGCTGATCTCGCCGTCATTTTTTCTGTTTGCCTGTGAGCGGGCTTCGTTCCCGGGGACGTGCAGCAGTCCTGTATGGTGACTATTTTCCCCGCGAAAAGGGCGGGTGATGCTTCCTAAGATTTTTTTGCACGTACGTTTTTTCCTCGCTCTCCCTCCGTAGTCACAAATGGTCATCGTTTTTAAAATACCCTGGTGTTTTCGATTCGGTCCAACATTTCGATTCAAAATTTCCGTCGTCTTCAATTTTTTTCTTCTTCGATCCGTCTCCTTTAAAATGGGGCTCCAGGAATATTTCCATTTTGGAAAGCTCGCTGATGTGTGGAGCAGTGATGAAGATGAATTCGAGCGGTAACGAGGGCTCCGGGGGGAGTATTCGTTTTCTGTCGTGAAAGGCTCTTCCTGGATGGAATGATGACGATATTGACGGGATATTCGATGGATGGTTCCAATCTGTCGTATATTTCATTGATGCAAGTTGTTAATCGTTCCCTCACAATCGAAATTCATTTTGAGGAAGCCCATTTTCGGCGTCCGCGGGGATGCTACTGTTTATTTTGAACCGGAGAATGCAATTTATTCATTCAGTGGAGGGGAGGCGTAGTTGTTTATTTGAATATTTTGCCGTCATCCGGTAGTCAGTGAAATGATTTGTAAAATCCATTATGCATTGGATTCACCAAAAAACGTGTAATATGTTTAAAAACTCTGCTGTGCGATTAGTAAAGAGTATCACATGAAGAGAGCACAGGAAAACGCTATCCAATCAGAACAAAGTCACTAGAGGTTCTCAATAGTATGAAATATCATGAGAGTGGCTTTTTTTATAAGTGTATTTTGGGTGAGAAAGTGAAGGAAATTTCATGAATAAGGAATTTGAGTAACTTTATTTCTCTGAAGTAGTAAGGGAAAACATATATGTCATCGGGAGTTACTTGTTGGAACTGCTTTATTGCCTGCCACAACAACAAAATGTTATACTTCCACTTTTGTGTGTTTTATTTGTGGGAACTAGACTTCTTTTTGTGTTTGGTAGTTTATACATAAATCTACTGTATCCTCAATACCTCGATATTAACAATGGTTGAAATATATGTGAATGATTTTTACGCAAATGGCGCCAGAGCTTCTTATAATTATATATAGAAATACAGTCAGGCGGATTAAGATTTCTTTGACTGCTTCAAATTCACAAAGATGGAAATGAAATACAGAAAGCCCCTCCCCATATTAATGTACAATGACAGCTGCGTGGTTGTGAAACACTAAAACATACACCCTCGTCTACTTAACCAGAAAGAAGTAGTCGACTAGAAACGACAACTTCTATTTAAATAGTAAGTCACTAGTCTTCAATTTTATTAGTAGATACCAGAGCATTACAATCAAATCCTTTTGCATTACTGTGTAGGTTCAAAATTCAAATGTGTCCGTTGTAATATAATTGAAATTGCAGGTATCACATTATGCTTCTTCCTAATTAGCAAATATCTTTTCATTGTTCCGTTTCAAAAGTAAACGGTGAAAATTCAGCTTAAACGAACCTTAATTACCCTGAAAAAACGTAAAACAGAGTACAAGATTAACTTCTACGTTATAACTAAACGTTACTGGTTTGCGCAAAGGAGAAATTTCTGCGGGCTAAACTTTTGTTCCACCCAAGTTTTAATGTGGACTTTCGTCGTTCCAATGGCTCTTTTCCCTATTTCATGAAAAAGAGTTCTTTCAGAGAGTCTGTGAGTCATCTTCATTTGACAAAATCCCCTTGAATAGGATTTACGACATTAATTAACGTAATTCTTAAGGCTGTTAATCCGACCAAAATGTAGCATTTCTCCAGAAGGGTCTTAAATTTTGTCGGGAAATATCAAAAGCTGCTGGAGTAGCAATTCGTGAATATGTGAGAGAGGGAGAGAGAGTGAGAGCCCTGTTGAGTCTCAGATTCCCCGTACAAGTATCCCTTTTACGAGAGAGACCCTCTGCCGGAGAATACGGACGGCATTTGCTGGAAGGTGAATGAAAAGTGGAGCGCGTTGAGAAGCTGATGAAGGGAACGAACGGAATGGGAAGGTGGGAAGGGGGGTAAGCCCGCGGGGAATCGAGGGAAAGTGGCAAGTAGGGAGGGAGGAAGGTTGTGATCAAGAGGGGGGAGATGACGTGAGATTGATGAATCGATTAATTCATTATAGACTTCCACTCATCGGGAAGGTTATGGTGTAAAGCTGGCTGGCTTCTGTCCAGGACGCAGAATTCATAAGCCTCTCTCCCTACCGTAGTACAAATAACGGTTTTTGAATGGTGAAAAATATACGCCGGTTGAAGGATAAGGTGGTTGGTTAACTCTGAAAAAAGTACACCAACAAGCAATATTAAAAACTGTAGACCTCACTATTTCACGTCATCCGGATGATTAATGGAATGAATCCTCTCCTTATTTATTTTACTTAATTTTCACAAGAGTATCACAAATCCGTTCTCTCTGACTACTGGCGCAATTAGTCGTAGTCGTCCAGTGCCGTAATGTCCGTAAGTTGTTCATAAATCATCAAAAAGCTAAAACGAATATTCAAGACGGTAGAAGGACTCGAAAAAGAAGTGAAATGCCCTATTTAGGGATGGACAAAAATACAATCGGTAAACCACTTAAATAACTTTTATGATAATATTTTAATCTCAGATAATTTGGCCGTATCATCAAATATAGTAATGTTTGATGGTCTTAAATAAATATTGAATATTTAGTGTTAATATTCCATTTAGATTTACGCAATCGAAAACGCATAAAGGTACCTGCTATAGTCGATAAGGCTCAAAAAGAATGTCGAAGAGCTGTGAAATAAAGGGCGAAGAGTGTCAGTGAAGACGAACAAAAGGAATTAATTCCATTTCTTAGGGAAAGTAAATGAAGAATTGTCTTCGTAAATTATTATCAGCTTGATAACTGCTTAACTTTGAAAAGAAATTTTAATATTGAGTTGAAGTAATGGCAACGCCTGACTCGCTTCGATGAACAGATGCATGAGCGCATGGCGAAGGGTCCGAACGAAAATTATAATTTGCTTAAGGTTTTATTATTTCATCATCAGCGGAAGCCTTTGCTGACGCAACGAGGAACTTAAATGAAGAGGGATAACGAAATATTCATTATAAAATATGTATTTCACGTGACTAAAATGTGGATGATGATATTATCAGTTTCACGGTATTATACAGCTTTTATTTTAGCATTTGTTTCAGTGAATGCATCACCTATGAGTGAGCCAGATCATTATGGTCGTAACATTACATCTTCCGGATGCGTATTTAAAAATGCAGGTTTAATCAGAAGACTCTCTCTCTCACTATTCTTGTTTTAGAATGAACTGAATAGAATGGAAATGAAACGGAAAGAAAAATGATTATTTATCAATGTAACAAATTTACAAACAAAAAAACAAATCAATTTAACAAAAGTGTATAAAAAAATGGCCGGGGTTATTAACAATATATTGACCACTAGACTGATAATTTTTTGGACTTTTTCACCGTTGAAAATCTACATCATGTTCCATGATTTTATTAGTCAGTTCGATTATACGTATGTAATAAAAAACATGGATCAGAGAGGAATTCGGATTCGAGAGTCTAATTGGATTTAGTCATCATACTTCGATGCCATATTTTAGCCTTTTTCCGCTCTCAACTCATCTAAAGTTAAGAGTGCCAACATGGTAGCTATTTGCCGACGGGCTTGGTTAAGTTTTTTTTCCCAATATCCTAGACCTCTTTGTTTCCCGTCTGTGTGTAGAGCTAAATAATTACAGAGAAAGATGGGTCTTTCATATGTAGGTAGGGTAGCGCTCCCCGCAGGAAAGGCCAACATTTGAGTATCGACAGCACGCTGTGTCATAAGGGAACTCATATTTTCAATTTCCATGACAAATTTGTAAATCATTAGTTTTCGGTTACATCAATCCATCAAATCATCGATTGGTTGTGTCGACGAAGAATTTCTTTAGGACGACCCCTACAGTCGACCTAAATGCCACAAGACCTAGTCAAATTGTGATTTATAAATGGATAAATCTATTGGTCATTTTCTCAGTAAAATATTTTACTTTAGAGGAAATTATCGTGTTTGACGTGCTCATTTAAACATATGCATTTCCCAAAAAATTAACCGAAGAGTCAGGGTGGAAATATGAATTATAAGATGTAGGTTTTCATGTTTCTAAGTTAGGTATTATCTTGTGATTCATTTAAAACCCCTTTTGGGAAGACCAGAGATCAATAGAAGTTGGCTAACATCAATAAAATCATGCATTTTCGCTGTCATCTTTTCATCTGAAACCGTCCATATAAAAAAGAATTTGTTCTTTGCATTTTTGCGATCGACTCGCAAAATGTTATGTACATTAAAATATTTTGCTTTCGGATGCAAAAAAGGAAAGTATATTAAAGTTTTGAACCTTCTGATAATGTGAAATTTAAATTATTATAAAATACATATAATAATTTAAACACACAAACAAAAAACACTCAAACCTTCATTATGTCTTTGTTTCAGAGTTCATATTATCTCGTGGTAAACGTACGATAGCCGATAGATTGGAATGGCATTTGATATATTATTTTTAGGTATTTTATGAGCACAAAAACTTTCGGGATGGATACTTTCATATTGTTCAGGTCTTCATAGAATGGTTTAATACACGATGAAATGTTTGTGAAGGACATTAAATTATTTATATTGTTTAACAGTCAAGTTTTTTCTCTCCGACTTTAAAATGATCTCAGCGTAATAATGTAGCGTTAAATAATTGTGACTGTCGTAAGAAAAACCTTTTTCTTTGTTTTTATAAGAGAATCACTTTAATTTCCTGTTTAATGAGAATCGATTGGATCAAATTACGCCTTCAACCCTCTGTTACATAAATAAATAAACTTTGCTATAAACTTGCACATTTTATAAATATTAAATATCGTTCGGGAGAAACCTTAAGTCTGAAACTCTGGAGTTCGAAACATTATATTATATACTCTTCTTTAGGATTTGGCTTGATTTCTGGAGGAACTTTCCTAAATATTGTCTCAGAATTTTTTGAAGTAATTTTTCAGGCTTCCCAGTAAATTTCATTCTACTTGTTGACTACTTTTTAAAGCGTGTTTGTTTTCAGGTGCCACTTCCATTTTTATCACAAAATTAGTAATTCAGTGAATATCATTAGATGTATTAGGATCGCAATTTTAATCTGTTAGTTTCATTATATTGATTGTATTTACCAACATCTGAAAATTATAACTCGTAAAAATGAAATTATCCGCTCACCTACGAAGTGAATCATGTTCATTAGATGATGCCTGGCAGCTTTTCAGAAAGTTTTTTAAGCATTCTTGGCAAATGCTAGATGCATAAATACCCAACGCTTGGCCATGAATTATTCAGGGAGAGATGATCAATTCAAAATATTTCTGCATCCGTTTGGTGTCTGTATGGGCACTCTGCAACGTGTCTGGGTTGAACATATGAGTTATGAATTTCAAAAACGTATTTTCTCCTTAAAAGCAGTCTTTGCGTTATCTTCAGCTGATATATTTGACCCTTCGGTATTTTACCAAATTATTTATGTTCAACGGATGTTTGTAACGTTTCCTTCGCACATGTTTCCATTGAAATTCCATGCAAATATTTTCTTTTTTCCTTCAATCGCAGAAGGACGATCAGAAACGGTCCGAAATTGGCTTCACTCCAATCCGGTGTCTCGTTCTGCGTCCTTCCGCCGCTTCCCCTCGCTTCTCGGTGTCACCAGTATCCATCCGCCTATCTCATTTTTCCCATCTCTCTTCCGGCCTGTCCCTCTCACCTCCTCTTCTCCTCCACACACTAAACCCCTCCCTATTAGGCACTCTGACTTAATTGAATGATGAGACGATGAAACTCTCTGTCTTCTTTTTCCACCTGTTTCGGTCTGACCTTCGGGGTCTGGACGATGGATAAGCGTTGACATCCTCTTTTTTTTCTCGTCCCCACCCCACCTCACCCTCTCGTCCAAGGAAAACCGTTTGAGGATCGTATTCCCTTTCCGATCGTTACCGCTCTGGCAAGTGTAGGATGTTTAGGGCCGGTGTTGATGATGAGCCCTTTTGGGTTTCACTCCTCGTTCCGCTCGGAACGAATCGAAACGGCCATCTTACCGTGCCTCCTTCTTTCAATCTTTCCGCCATCGTTCAATAGATCGCTCCAAATTCGTTCTTGCACTCCTGCGATCACCATCCTGCGACATCGAGTGGTCAGCGAGAATAAAAAATCATCCACGCGCGATAGAAGGCGAGCAGGAGAGAAGAAAAAATGTCCGTTATCAGTGTCCTCCGCCACGATGGACCCTACCGGTCACGCATCACTAACCCTGTTGTTAATTATAGTCTCCTTATATCCTCACAGAGTCATTTCTTCCCCGCCAACGCCCTTGGCCAATCGTTGTTAACTGTTTTCCTCTTTTCTCCTTGAAGTTCACCCTCGCGCCTACTCTCAATTCCTTACCCCGCTTTAATGGGGAACATCTCTCTTTTATCATTTACCGGTGGACCATTCTTTTCCCTCTTCCATCCCGTCTCATGGACCGTGAACGGCCGCCTACGGAATAAGCAATCGGGACGTGTTTATTCGGCGGTGCCGGCACATCGGTGGGAACCCTTCGCATTTCGCCGAAGAATATCGCGTATCTTTCGCCGCAAGCCGAGAGGAATCGTCATTCTTTTCGCTCTTTCGCTTCAAAATTCTCGAGATGAAACCAGAATGGATCCAATGGAGCGTAAATTTTTGAAACACGGTTTTGCTTTCGCAGGTTTATACCTAAATGCTCAATGTTCTCGGGTTCTGCGCTCAAAAAGCCTTCTCCGTTTTATCCAACGAGTCCATGTGATTTACGCTGGAGGATTTTTAAAAGTGGTGTCCAAGTGAAATGAGCGAGGGTGATTATGTCTTTGATGTATTATGAGTAGCGGTTATTATGATGTAGCATTCGCGACGGAGTTCTTAGAAGTAGTTGCCTCCCTAAAAAAAATGGTTCACAGCTACTGGTCGTTAATGGGATGTGTTTTTCTTATGCATAATTCTGACAAAAATTATATTCCCTTATACTAGATTATATAACTTGCTATATATTTTACTAGCTTATTTTTAGATATTGAAAATCTAATGAATTGGTAAATATAAATCTACCGTTACTTCGTATATATTTCATTGGAATAGAATTAGTCACTATCTGGTTCAAGTTATTTTCTTTTAACTTGAAACGGTAATGGTACAGAACACAGACTTATTACCACCTCGCTAGTCAACGCGAAAGTGTGTCTTAACTAATTTGATAGGTGAAATATCTTGACTATTTATGCCGCAGGACACCTAGGGATGGAAGAAGCAATAGTGAGCAAAATAGGGGTGGCGAAGGAGGGTTTCTGACAGAAGGAGACTCTACTAATAGCAATCAACACTAAAACAGGAGACGGTAGGAATTTGGTGACAAAAGAAAATGGCTAAGAAAGATGGGGATATCTTTTTTGCGACTGTGATAAAAACAGACAATATGAGCTGAAGATAAAAGATTGGGGCGATGGAAATGTGGTGCTACCGAAGAGTGATGAAAAGAAAATGTATTGACGGAGGGATGAAAGGAAAAGTATTTCGCAGCGTGGGTGAATGGTATGCTATGGAGGACAAAAGAAGAAGAGGGGAACTAAGTGGACTCACCCTGAGGCACAATACTTCGTTGAAGGCCATAATTGAAGGGAAGGAAAGGAGGACAAATTACAGAGAAAGGCCAAGCATGAATCATGGGAGCAGTTGATAGAAGACCCAGGAACTACGAAGAAATGAAATCTTTGGACGGTAACAGCATAACTTGGAGAACTGATACAAACTCTCAGATGTTTATAAACAGTGATGAAGAAGGTAGCAGATTACAAAAGCTCTGGTCTTCTTTCAAAACCTCTTTTAAGAGGGAAAGAGAATTGGGGGAAATGGTGATTGAGGATGTCTGACAATGAAGGGCATGTTCATGATTTAACCTTAATCACTTTATACAGCGTTGTATGAATAATGTTGCATAGATATTTCACCTAATGTATGATACTTTACAAAGCTTGTTAGTCTGTTTGAATAAAAATTTGTGTATCTAACATATGCGGAGGTATATTTGATATCATGGGAGTATCACAATGGAAACAATGGATATCCTAATTCAAACATATCTTTGTATTTTTATGACTTTTAATGGTACGTGACACGATGCGTTTCACTGCACTTTAGCATGTACATTCTACAGTGAAAGCTACATGATGAATATGCGTATAATGAAACACATTGTGCCACGTACCCATTAAAGTATGAAAAAGACGAAATTATTCTTTAATTGTAAGAGGAACTAGGTATTTTGAAATGAAATTCGTTCTCATCTATTTAGATTTAGCTTTTAAATATTTTATAACTTGATGTAAATTTGTTGTAAAACGATATTTGACCTATTAAACGTATTATATTATCATTAATATGAATGATACGGTCAAGGTGATAACCGTGCGGTTCACTAAAAATACAATACGGAAGAAATGATAGTGTGACGGGTTGAACGACTCGTTTATTTCTCTTTAGAGTACTGTTTACTTACTTTTGTTGTTACTGGTTATTTTATTTAGATAATCACCAGCAGTTGAAATATTCGGCGTCGGCGGACCAGTAGGAGATACCAATAAGAATGAAACAGCCCGGAGGTTTTATGCTGGAGTCTGCTTTGCCTGTCGATTTATGTCTCTATTCCACCTCATGGACGATGGTGAGTGTATTTGGCAAATTTCTTGGGCTCAAATGTATGCATGAAAATGCGAACCAATGCTAGAGGTTAGTAGGGGATAGGATGAGAGCAAGAAGAAGTATAAGTTACCTACGGTACATTCCTGCCAAGACTAACCTACGTAGGATAGATTCGGTCTCCTTTACATGCAATTCGATACACTCGTAGTTAACTCCGGTTGGTGGAGTGGTATGGTGGGTGTTAATGGTTGGAGCATTCTTGGCCTCGAGGGAATAAAGAAGAATTGTGCGCGCTCCCTCTTGCTTGTCCCCTCTTTTCCCTGGTGGCGTGCGGAACACCTTTGTATAATTCTTGCTTTACAGCGTGTTATTTTTACGAAAAACCGCGAGTCAGGACGTGAGAACGACGTGGCTGCATTCCAGTGTTTGCTCTGAAAAAAATTCCTTTCGCCCTTGACGTCTTTTGTTTGCTCAGAGATTCGAAATGTTCTCGTGACTGAGATATTATTTTTATTATTTTTTATTTTAAAAGCCATTTCCGTGCACAGTCTTTTTTTACGCTAAATTTTGTTTTATTTGATTCACTGAATCATTCAAAAAATATTTGAATTCATTCCGATGATATCGTTGGAACTACAGGGTATTGAAAGCAGGAAAGGAGAGAAATTGCATGCAAAAGTAGATTTGTCATGAAGTTGGTTATGGGTAAGGTGATAGATGGTTTTACAAAAATGTATGGAAGTGTCCCTCTCATTGAGAAATAACTCACTATTTTTACATGAGAAAATTAAAAGGTGCATTTTCGTATCTCTATTTCTTTATAAACATGGAGAATGGAAGGTGTATCGGAAGGTATGTCGGAACTTTTCCCCACTTTATCGACCATGATAGAGTCACTTAAAAATTGATTAATTGAAAATGTTTGTATAATTTGAAAACGAGTATTAATAACGATGTTCATAGTCAGTGACAATAGGGAGTAACTTGAAGTAAATTTTGGCTCACGTATTCTACCATTGTATCCTAATGATGGATTCATTCTATGGAATTTATGGAGATCTGTTCCAAATTTCAATATGAAATAATACAAAATTTCTACAAATTTTTATCAAATTGAAGAGAAATTTATTCATTTAATATGTATTAGAACAATCTACTAAAATGTCGACTGGTTAGTAATTTGATTTTGTAAATTTAAGTATCGTATAAGATTTAGGATACAACACAAATTATGCAAAAAAGAAACAATGATTAAGTGAAAAAATTAGACTTTTTTATGAATCAGAATCATCAAAGGGTTAATAACGGTAACATTTGATTTTCAAGACGCTCCGATAGGATTGGTGATAAAATCAGCACTGACTTCCTTTGTATAGTTTAAAATCAGTGGGTTATTTACCATAGTGCAATTTATAATCTTAAAACTCCAGAAGATGGTTTTTATTTTAAAACCGCATTGTAAACTAGTTGTTATCAATTTGAATTGTTGACGAGTATTTATTTAAATTAGTTAGTAGCTGAGGATAGGGCGCCGTAGTCAGAATTTTGGAATTTCAACATTAAGTAGGAACATGACAGGATACCTTGACTGTGCTTTTGTTTATCGCTGAGCTAATTTGGTCGGAGATATAAATAGTCTACAAGAGAAACGTATGTGGATCGGAGATAGGTAAATATAAGGAAAAATGGAAAAGCACACGAAGAGTGGGTAGAATGAGGCTGGGAGGAAAACCGAGAAGGGGTAGGTCAATGAATGGAGGGATATTGTAGAAAGGAGAGGAAGATTAAAGCACAAAGTTGAGGGAGAATAGTATTGGAAAAATAATGTATAGGATCGCTTAACCCCTTTCGGAGCAGTGATGCACTGCCTAGGGTTTCTTCCCCCCAGTTCCAGTCCTCTTCCCTTTCCGCCTGTCTCTGTTGCTCCACAGCATCCTTCACCTACCCCCTTTTCCTCCTCCGAACTCCCTACTGCCTAGGGTTTCTTTCCTCCGACCTCGCCTCCTTATATCTCCTCCCTTTACGCCTGTGTCTTTTGCTCCACAACATCCTTCTCCTGCCCCCTTTTTCGCTCCTCCGGACTCCATTCTACTTCGATCCGATAACCCTCCTCCTTCCCGCCCCGCCGCCTTTCCTCAGCCGTTCCCAAGGCAACAACAACCCCTCGGCTCCTGAGGTGTCCTCTCCACACTTTCCCCTCGCCCACCACTCCACCGACCCTCCCTCACCGTTGCTCATTCGACCCCGCTTAGACCCCTGCTATATTCCATCCACTCGGTGTGTGTGTGTTCACTGTAGACAACTGCTGTGCGTTCCGTCTCTCATCGAGTACTTCCTCCACCGTCAAAATTCAGCCCATGTCACTCTTCCTTCGCTCCAGGAATGGAGAAAAAACTGGGGACGCCTACGTCTCACGTGGGCTCGAGTTTACATGTTTTCGAGGGTTACTGAAGTTTCCCGGTGGGTGGTTAATGCGTTTTAAAGCCTCGCTCTGTTAGCCCAACACGAGTGAGGAAGCGAGCTGATGATCGGGGCGGCCAATGGATCGTGAGGGCTAGCGAGGGAAAGAGAGAGAGAGAGACAGATGGGGAGGAAGGCACGATTCCCTCGTGGGATGAATATTCATGGCGACGGGTGTTTGAACGAATTCGTGGGTAGTTCTGACTATGTTGGCATCCGGAGAAACGTTTGCGGGTTTTCCCATCTGCCTCGAGGCATACGATTTTAAAGCATATTAGTTTGCTTGAGCTTTTGCAAAACGTGGAACTGTAGATATGCATCTCGTTAACCCGTGATTGCAGGAAAATATTTCCCAAAATATAATGGGTGACGATAGAGTGGACATTGGTGTAGTGGTTTAACGACGGTAAGTATGCTCCCGTTTTATTACACGTGGCGTTGTGAGAGTATATCTGTGTGTTTTGTGGTTTTTTTTATTCTCACCCAATAGAAAATAAAATTCATTAGATCATTGCTTCAGTAAACTCTTCGGCGGAAATTTTTATCAATTTGTTTGACAAAAAATTACCGTTCGGACATATTTTTTTTTTCATTCACAATATACCATTTCCAATCTATTTGCAGCTCAATCTCATCCTCTACAATTGTTACTATTATGCAGAAATGGTCTCCATTAAAGCATTACTTTCAATATCCATTTTCCCATAAAATGTGTGAAATGCTTACGGAAATGTATTTTTTGAGCTCCGTGAGTCGTTTTAGCGAACTTCGGACTTTGCTGTGTAAGTTTAATTAAAAGTTTATGATGGGCATACTTAATCAATTTTGAAGCTTGATTAAAAATAGATTTTCCGCAGTAATCCCTTTTTTATCTTTCTTCATAAAAAACTACAAAAATGCCGCTGCCAAACCACTAGTTTCGAATTAGAAATAACTTCTGACTGCTGTACATTTTGACTTTGTTAGTCATTCTTTGCTTACGAGGATCGATGGTTGGTGGTCGCAGAAATAAAAAAGATGTGATTTGACGTCCTAACGAGACACAGAAAAGTATTGGCATGACAGCGCGGTTGTGGGGATACCATATTGCGCCAGGGGAAAATATCCCAATCGTGTTCTAGAGTTTCATATAAATCAATTAAAATGGGGAGTTTTGTGAGCATACAAATTTCGAGATTGATTTTCGAATGGCGTTAAAACGTTATTTTGAGGAAACAAATCGAGAATTAATAAAATCAAATACAAGGATAACAATTTTACCAGTCTGTATGTAACAGTATGGCTGAATTAAAGTAAATTATCGAGTAACTGTGTCTTCGTGAATTATTTTGCTCTTTTCCAACATTTAAACGATTTTTTTAGGTTAATCCATTATCCACCCTTATGTTTGTACTTGAAGATGTATTTACCTTTCATCAGTTAGAATGTGACCGGGATCATACAATAATTCCATTGTTTCAAGGGATCCCTATGCAACTCTATATGTTCTTTTTTGTTTTATGCTCGTGAGATTTCATGAAAACATATTCTTTTTGTAATAGTTTGATGGTCTCATTTCATGAAGTATGCTTACCAACAAAATTATGCACCACTTTTGAACAATTTTTCCAATCACGATGTTAATGAGAAACCATCTGAGCCAGACAAGTTGCATTGTTCTGCCCAGTTATTTGTTCATTACGCTTGGAAATATCGATTTTCCTGTATCTCCATGCTATTAAATAATGCCTTTCATACTCATCCTGGATATACATCCTGTATCTCTGATTTTACAAAACTTGGAAGAGTTCTCTCACAACTGATTTTTCTGAAATTCGGCTAAAAATGTCGATTTTTATATTTTCGAGGTGAAATTATCCGTGTCGTGAGCGACGAGTTTATTCTCGTTAAGAAGGTGTGCAATATATCACCGTTGTTACCACCTAATTGGAGCTTATTAAAATAGTTCAATTTGTTGAAACTAACTGAAGAGTGGCATTGAAGTGTTTTGAAAGTCACAAATACCAGACTCAATCGTTTTGCCGCAGTGTAAGAAAAGGTTGATTAATCATTCAAAATTAATTTTTTAAAATGATAGATGAAGGAGGCCATTAACTCTTCGATTTCTCTGCCCAGGGGGTACTGTGCTTTTTTTCCCATATATTTTATTTAATATCTAGGCTTAGCGTACCACGCGCTCATTATCACATAGTTGTTATTCTCATGGAGGTCAGAAATTACTTGTAGTATTACGAGAAAAATTTTGTCTTCCCATCTAAAACTTTTTCATCTTTGATCTCGGGCAAAGGCTGCTTCGACGTAATACTTCTCCCATCTGCGTGCATTTCCTTCACTTCGGTGTTCCGCCGTAACCGCACCATCATTCCCCAACCTCCTTTTCGCTCGGTTCCCTCTCTCTCGAAGAACCCCGCTTTCCAGCCCAGAGAAATCTCTTTACCGCACTCACGTTGATGTTTCATCTATCCCGCGGGAGGGGAGGAGGAAATCTTCCATCGTCCGAAAATCACCCTCCGCCCAACGCTCATTTGCTGCTCCCGGCTATCTACACCCCCTATAATCCTCCCATCTTCTTATCACGCTCCCTCATCCCCATACTCCTCCCCTCAACGCACTTTCATCCCTAAAACGAGTCTCCACCCTTCGTTTTCAATCCCCTGATTTCACCTTAGAGTTATCCTCTTCCGTGTCCACCAAATCCTTGCCTGTTTGACTCACACCCCAATTCCCTTGGCTCCTCACAGCCAAGAGAGGAAGAGAGATAGGTAGGAGGAGTGGTGTGTGCAAAGGGTTTCAATTAAACTCCGGCCATCTCACGGGAGTAGTTGTGGTGGACTTATGAGATGGCTGCGTTAGTAATTCACGTGAGTGATTGTTAAAATTAGAGTCGAAAACGTATGTAAATGAACGCGATTTCATCTTCGGCCTAGCTCGGAGGTTCTGAGTCTGAAAGAAACTGGTGGTCAGATTTTTATTACTTTATATTTTATTAAAAATCCATTTAGACAATGTTATTAGGATAAATTATAATTAAAAACTCTATGGAGAAAAATATTCAGTAAAAGCTTGGGAACCTCGAAATACTTTTCTTTTTATTCCTAATCAACTAGAGTCAAGCTATTGTACAAATTATTTAGTGTCTTAATCGCTGCGTTAAAAGGTGAAAGACATAGCAGGAATCTATGTACATGTTAAATCATTAATGGCATCATAACTGTTGGCACAAACCATAATGGTGTTAGATCTTAATACAATAGATTCCTATTTATTGTATACAATATATATTTGTATAAAAAACGGCATCCATGATCATGGAAGGATTTAAGCCAGGTACGTGGGTGAAGTTTGCCCATGTCGCTAATGAAATGGTTTCGAGACAGTATTTTTCTTTTCCAATAGGAATTTGATCGAGTGGCATTTTAGAAGTCACTCGCTTTTTCAAGTGCTGTTCAATTTTTTCTGGCATCAATAAAGATATTTGTTTTCATATCGAGGCTTTTTTATAATAATTTAAAATCAACATACCTAATTGCTAGAGGTTTCGTTTGATATTAATTTTTATACGTGTGGCAATGTCCAACTCTCCATTTGCATTGGCGTTCCACAAAAACTTAGGGATTATATTTTTCTATAGTTTAGTTATATTCATGGATAGGGTTAACTGCTATTAAAATGGAGATGGTTCATCTCATCAACAGAGATTTTACTTCTTTCTTTTGATTGTTTGCCAAAAAAAACTGTCCCTTTTTCGCAGAAGTCATGTGAATGAACTACTTGGGAAAACGTGGAAAATATTCCGAGATCTCCCTCAAGAAACTTCTAGGTTTACTGGTTTTATTGCCTCTTAAGGTTGTTTTACGTTTGTCTTCGATGCGTTTGACGCACGCTTTTTCTTTCTCCCGGGGAAACCTTTTCCTTTAAGGTTACCACGGATCTAAAATCCAAAGAAATTTGCTACTGACGAACGTAACCAGGAAATTCGGAAACAACGGCAAACTAACGGGTGTGCTTGGAAAGTAAAGTCTTTGCAAATACACAACCTACGGTCAAGATTTCATTTCAGTGATCGCTTGGACATTTTCCGTCTGTACTGCATTAAAAATAGACAAGACCATACGTTATAATAACCTCAACATTGCAGGTACATCAATTGGCGGAGTAATATTTTGCTAGCATTAAATTGCGTAGATGTATTAATCGTGATTGGATTAAATTGATGTCACATCAAGAGACGCGTGCTCAGTCACAATTTTATGCCGATTATTGTCGTTTTTTTTCTTTTTCATGATCTCATTCGGTATCATCGCCACCTATGCATGTCCGTACTGCGCTATAATTAAGATAACCACGAAGGGAGATAGTACGTGGCTGCAAAACATTGTATTGCCAAGTGGCGCTTTGAGGACTCAACCATTGCCAAAAATTTCGTATCGACAAATTATGTCACCTATTTGTTTAAAAGATTCCAAAAAAGTTGGAGAAGCTCTCGGAATTCCGGCTCATACGTGCCAAATTGCCCGCCCGTGTCCCTTGTGTCCTCTCGCTCCCCACTCCTCCACTTCCCATTCGACCTTTCTGTTCCTTCTCGCGTCAGTTCTCATCTTCCTTCCACTCTTTCCGCTCTCTCCTTCCTGTAACCCTCGCACATCACCAGTCGCTGTCCCTCCTCTTCTCCCTTTCGCTTCACTTCCCTCCTTTCTTCCCGCTCGCGTCCCCGTGCCGTCATTTCGACGCTGATCTGGAAAGATGGCGTCTCTGGCACACCGCTCACGTAGGCACGCATCTCGATTCCTCCTTCACTCCCCCCCCCCCGCGCTCCGTTTCCCCCTTCCGCAATCCCTTCCCACGCCAACTCCAACAATTCCGTCGTCGAGGAATATTTTCGTCGTCAAACCAAGCGCACTTCATTCGCACTACGCATTGTCATGCGCCGCGCGCTGGGGATTCGAAAGACAAATAAATGGTCGCAAAAAAGCGGGCCACTTGTCTTTCTCCTCCTTACTTCGTGCTAACATCACCTCTCTTTACTCAC
Source organism: Hetaerina titia (assembly GCA_037158775.1). NCBI lineage: Eukaryota > Metazoa > Arthropoda > Insecta > Odonata > Calopterygidae > Hetaerina > Hetaerina titia. The sequence goes on from CM073771.1 coordinate 55,151,340, forward strand.
CATCAAGTGTTATGGAAAATATAGGAAGAGCCCCCTCCCATATCCTTCTGGAATTCCTCGTTGGTATTGTCAAGTGAATTGGTGTTTGCCGTCCGCTGTCGAGTTTTTCCAACTAGAATGTAATAGTATTTTTTTAAGTTCCTCTCAATAGTTTATGTTCAACGTAACTACCACAGTCATCGAATAAACACGGTCGTTTGAGGGAATATTTTACGTTTTTTTCTGCTGATTTGAGGTTATGTCAAGTATTTGAAAGCGGTAACCGAGGTACTCATTGCCTGCAGAAGTTATATTTTCTAGATGGAGTTGATATAAGAAACGTGATCTCGCAGAAAGCTTTTCCAAACATTGATTTTAAACTTGCAGAAGATTTAACCTAACGGAATCGAATCGTTGAATGTAAAATTATATAAGCATGACATGGGAAACATATGAAATGGAATGTTTTTGTCTTATAATTACAGTTTTGTTCTCAGAACACGTTCATAAATTTTTCTTTCCCTTTCGTTGATGATATTGTTATTTTCATCAAAAAACACAAACACACATGCTGGTAAGATGTATGTATGTTTGCATAGAATAATAGTTCCTAGTATATATTATGTATGCGTTAACTCGACGGTAACATGTTTTTTTTACTCCTTTGATTTTTATTGACATTTTAAAATTAAACAACTTAGCTTTTCCACTCAAAATGTTTTATTTTTACGATCTAGCTTTCGTTATTGTATAACATCATCAGGTTCATCATCCTTTGATTATTGTTTTTGATGTCATAGAATGGTGCATTTTATTGGCACCATGGCTACTTAGTGCTGGATTAAAGCATAGTATATTATTAAAATAGCGGGATGTGTTTATTAAATAGTTATCAGGCATCCATTGCAATTAGCGTACAATGCAAAGCATTTTCTTTCAAATTATATTTCATTATTCCTTGACAGATTTATTTGGGGTGAAAAAACTCAGGTCCAAAGAATAACAAGGCATTGATTAGTTATATACGATATTATATTACGTCATACTTGTATACCCTGTTTTTGGATGGTGTGAAATGTTCGTCTTGAGATTTAAAAAGCGATAGAGAGTTTTTTCTAAAGTCATACACTGAAAATATCTCTCTAGATACTCTCTAATCTTTTAATTCAGTTCGCGATGAAAGGGAAGGAAATTATTTGAGAAAGAATAACGTAGACTAACTTTTTTTAAAAGTTAAGCCACGTATGCGGTTAAGCTGTAAAAAAAAGGGTAAATTTTTCGTGGAAGTAATTTATGTTTCGAAGCATAGGGTGATATAGTAAAATTAATTGTAGCGAAAATAGGTACATTTTAAATTTATTTTGTATTTTTATTTTTACGTATCATTGAAATGGCAGTAGCTTATACAGCGGTTCATTACAGACATTCGAGGGACAATTGTGGTGCTAGATTGGAACCACTATTTGGCTAAAAATATTTCGTCAGTTTTGTATATTTTTCGTTTTTGCTCAAGCGTTAATCTTGAGCCTTAGATTCTCCTCCTCCTTTTTTACTCCTTCTTTCGTGGCGTATTTTCCATCATTGGTATTAGCATAATCACTATTTTGTTTAAAAATACCTGCATTAGAATCATAAATATTAAGTCAATGAAAATAGTCTTGAGGTATTGAATTATGGACCAGAGCATCTCTTTGATACCAGAATGTAGGGAAGGAAACTTTTCAAATGTATCTGTTTGAGAAATGCACCACGAGTTGGAACGAGAAGTTCTTCTCCAGAATTTAATATCTTCGTCTTCACCTGAAACTTCTTAGACTTAACATACCCCTTTCAAAGTTTTATTGAAAACTTTCCGTACCTTATTTCCGAAAATGCTCATAACTTGCATTTCTATCAGAGGTGATAAAGATTCGCTACCCTACTCCATACACGTGCAAGTTATCTGATGGCGTCTAACTCCTTTATATTTTCTTTGCTCGATTATTCAACTATGAATTTAATATGTGACATCATTATAAATTATGCTGACTTCTAAGGTAGTATTAGAGCAAACGGGCACATTCACAGGTTACTGTATGACAAATCCTTTCCTTCATGAACAATTCCACCAGCAGCAACATCTCTGTTGGTCACAATGATGCCCAAAATTCTCTGATTTAGTAGGTAGAGAAAGGAAGGAAGAAATACTAAGTTAAAGTGAACGTTGGCAGCCACGACTTTGGACCTGTGAAATGTATGCTGTACAATATTTAACAGCGGACGCAAAAATTCAGGCCATGGCATTATTCAGCATTGTAGCAATGCGTATGTGGTGAATTATATCCTGTCATTATATATTTAAGAAGACATCTCTATTCATCACTAAGTATTTTTAAAATATAAAATACCGAATACATATTGAGTGATTTTTGGTGGAGGTGAAATATTTTATGATAGTATTTCACCAAATTGTAATCGACCGGTTTGCCTATTTATGTCTAGCAATAAAACTAACTCCTGAAAAAAAATATTTGGATAAATTTACGAGTAACAAAATCCGAAGACACGTGGAATAAATGGGCTTTGGAAACCGTATTGTTCTAATAGAATAATGATCATTTGCTTTTAGATCCATTTGATTAGCTACGGGGATACCGCTCTCGTCATTCCAAGCCGCGCGGCTTGCCAAGTAACGCATTCGGGATAGTGTTTCCAACTTCCTGGATGAGTCTCTTCCTGCGTCGCTTCTGGTTTTCTAGGCAAGTTTGGAAACCGTAAATTCACTGAGCCCACTTTTGGCAGAGTCTGCTCTTAGGCGCCGCTCTCGTTTGACTCTGTGAACAGTCGATTGCCTCATCTCATCGCAAGAGTCTTGCTGAAATAATATTGAGGATAATTAGAAATCCATATTGTTAGTAGAACACGCATTAAAACTTCAACAACACCAACTTTTATCTGAAGAATTCAAGTAATTAAAAGTCTCGCATGAGCTTAACGCATTTATTTTCTCGCCATAGAAAGGTCACCTTCATTAATATTGCATGTGGAATAAAGCTGTGTAGAATTGGTAATGTACTTTTCTCTTATTAAAAGTTCATGATGTCTTTTTATAAGGATAAACTAAAGTTAAGGTTATAGGGTAATAAGTTATAAGGTTACGTAAAATATATCGTAATTATAAAAGAAAATTCATGCAGGAATCTTTATTTTATAATATCAAATTTAAAAATTTATTTCCTTAATATTTGTTTTGATCATGGGTGAAAGATTTCATCTTTAGGAATATTCCTGTGGGCACATGGAAGAGAATGCTGATGCATACGTAACGTACACTTATGCTAATTTTGAGACCCTCAGGGCCTTAGATTTATCCACCGATAATGCCTGTGTAAGTAAATTATTATAATTCTCCTGGCATGCAAGTTACATAAGAATCGTACTAAAATAACGGAAAAAACATGCACATATTCCAAATCATTAAAACGAGATAGTGATAAATATTAATTGAGTCTATTTCACCTGAGCACTGAAATGTGTATTCCAAGGTCTAAGGATTTTTCTTATTCTATACCCCCATCCTCCCGGTGGAAACCGCAGAAATTGAGTTAGCAAAACGGGTGTGGTGGAACTCTTCACCAATCCTGTCATGAACGTGGTCACAAACAACATGTCCGAAGGAAGCCGAGCATTGGGATAAGATTCAGCGGAGAACCAAATCGAGTTCCTGGATAACAACGCTTCGACGAAGATAGAAAAGGACGACTTGTAAGGTCCGGTGGCAAGAATAACACGGGAGTCGGGAGTAGTTGAGGGATACTTTTGAAGAATGGTGAGTCGGAACCTTGTAGAGAGTTTGGATGGTTGAGGAGAAAGGCAGGACACGGTGGAGGGGAAGAGGAGGAATGTTGATATGACGGCAAGGATGAGTATGAAAGGGCGTAGGAGACTGACGGTTCTCTAGCGGTTAGGGAGTTGACGAGAAGGCGCGCATGTGTTGTGTGCGTGCGTGCCTCCCATGTGTGCTCCCTCCCCCCTTCCCCTTCAAACGCCGAATCCCACGGGACATCCCTTGCACAGTCTCGCGCCGCCGAGCCCCAGCATCGATTTTCAATCCCAGAGAGGTAAGGTGGGGATGATGATGAGGGGAGGGGGCGCGAAGGGGTGAAGTGGGGGGGAGGTAGGGGGTGAGGAGGCGGGACGGGGCAGCGTAAGAGGGTGTGTTCAGGGGTGGAGGCGGTGAAGGGGAGAGAGAGAGAGGAGAGAGAAAAAAAAGACACGAGACAGCGATGGAAAAGAGGAGATGATGGGACGGAGCGAGGGTTGGAGGGGGAAGGGTGAGAAGGGGAGCAATGGAGGAGGATGAGGAAAATATTGGCAAAGACACGGATTGGGAGGGGTGCGGTAATGCTGAGAGGAAGGGTGCTCGAAAAGCGAGAGAGGAGACTTTCGGAGGGAAATGGTTAAGTGATATAGGGATGGGAATAAAATTAATAGCAAGAGACATTAATGGATGGGGTGCGGAGGAGAGAGAAAAGAGACACAAAGAGGAGAGGATGAGCGCGAGGGAGGTGGTGATGGAGGGAATGGAAGATGGATCGAAGTGAAAAAAAGAGCTGGAAATGATATATCCAAAAGGAGTGCCAGAGGAGAGAAGGATACGAAAACCGAGAGTGAAATCGGGAAAGCAAGGGATCACAGGAGAGCCGAACGCTGGTCGAGGGAAGCGTTTGGGTGAGGGACGAAGGATATGAACGGAAAAAATGAGGAGAGGTAATGTGGGATAAAATACATATCAAAAAGAAATTTAAGGCGAGCAATCGCTCGCGGGTGGTGAAAGTGAAGGGAAGGGGGAATGGGTTTTGATAGAGGTTCGGAATAGGTGAAAAATTGAAGTCGGTGAGGAGGAAGTAAGTGAATGCTCGAAGGGGTGAACTGAGAAGGCTAGCCGAGAGATGAAGGAAGAACTTAGGAGGCGGTTTCAGTGAAAAGAAGGATCGAGCGAGTGTAGACATTTCTTGAAAATTTAAGGAGGACGGCTTTGGAAATTATTTTGGAACGATCGGAGAGAAGTTAATTAAAAAAAATTTTGGTAAGACACGTAATGCGCGCGATAGTAACCATCCATCCATCCATCACCCAAATAAAATGTATACAGTCGTGCCAAGGTGGAAGTCATTCGAAAAAGAACGAAAGAATATAGTATTTTAAAGTTATATTTTGAAAAATGAATCATGCTATGTAATAGGAAATGAGTGCACAAGAGAGGAATGATCTCTCTCTGTAAATATATTTCAGTAGTAAATTACAGATTTTCACGGAGAAAAAGAAGACGCTATGACAGAAGTTAAGCTGAAAACCTCACGAATTCTTTTTGAAACCTAAAGAGTTCTTTGAAAGTTGCGTAAATAGTAGAAAGTAAGTAGGTGGGTTCAGTTTCAGTTCAGTTTAAAATGTTTTTATTTCCGTAAAGAATTAGACAGGAAGAATAGAAATACATAAATTAGAAAAAGGTTACAGCAATACGGAAACCCCGTTTTAGGTGGTGGGAAAATCATTAGATTAACGGCAGAATTATATACTGCCCAATTTTCAACCAGAAACACAGGACAACTTCATGTCTAACATACACTTCATGTCTAATGTACTGCTCCCGCTCTTTATTTTCTTGTACACTTTTTTCTTGGAGATATTGTGGGACATGGATTATTATTACGAAGGCAAGATACCGGGAGGCTGTGGCGTTAAAGAAGTGAAGAGGATGAGGAAGAGATGAATCGGAGACGTGGTGAATGGCTGGAGAAACTTAGGAGGAGGGTGAAATGGGCAAGGGTTAGTTTGAAGCGAGATACGCCAAGGGAAACGATGGAGAGTACTGGAAGAATAAGGGAGAAAAGATAAGAGCCGAGTTAAAGGAGGCGAAACGAAATAATGGAGCGAAATACGGCGGGACAGGGACAAAAGACGGAGCAAGAAACGCGAGGAGAGACCGTTGACCGGACAGAAATGGTGAGCGGGATGGGGAATGTAGCGGGGGTTGTCGTAAAGGTGGAGGAAGGAGTGGAGTGCCGAGAGGAGGCGCTGTTGGGAGGACGGCACGATGGAGGGCGAGATGGAATAGAGCGTAGAGGATACAAAGGGGTTCAGGATGGGAAAGGAGGGGAAGTGGGTTGGTGAATGACGGAATTTCCGGACGAGCGTGCAACGAGGAGGAGAGATGGAGGCGGGAGATAAGACGAAGAGCTGGAGGAGAGTGAGGCGTTTGTGGGAATAAGGGTGCCACAGGGAAAAGAAATCGGTGGGAGCTTTCGAGGGAAACAGTCGCAACGGCTCATGTGAGATTATGATGATGAATCGTAATGCATTGTTTCGAGGCGCGTCAACAGATGATGCCATTAGCATCTCGTAAGTTTACTTCGCGGGGAAAGGAGGAAGCTGGAATGGCAGGAATCCATAGGCTGCTATTTGACTATGGGCTTATACTTAATTTTCAGGTTCCTTGAATATGTTTGCCTGGCCCTTTTCCGACCCATTAGAATGTGCTCATTAACATTGCCGATTTGAATATATTTACGCGTAGTAATCGTTCGGCGGGAAGAGGGAAAGAAATGAACAGTAAAATTATTGACAACAGTTTTATAAATCAATACCTTCCAATTATTTTGGCATAGTTTTAAAATATTACGGGTTCATAATTCTCTTCTTTCTTTCATTAATATTAGGGACATAATAGTTCAGAGGATAGAGCTTCAAACTACTGACCGGAGGGTTCGGGTTCGTTTCCCGAAACGTTCAGTTTCACCCAAGCTGTGTGATTTTTGGGTACCAGATCTCCCTGGGCGGCTCAGGGAAAGGAATTACTTAGCCTATTCTACTTAGTATGATGCGTGAATTTCACACGCCGTTGGCCTTACAGGTAAAGGGTAAGCTCTACCATCACCTATCAAACCGACCTTAGGGTTGATAACTCCGGATAATAATTATTCTTAATGTACCAGTACTCATGTCTCAGAAGAGTATCTTGTTTATACGTGTATGTGATACTCTATTACCGTTTTTTCCTTCCATTAGTTGTTCACTGAAACTTATTCCCTTATTAATCTCATAATAATGGTCCCTAATTGAGACCAACTGAAATGCATGTTCAAAATGCCGAAAATATTTTAATTTTAGTTACCTAATACTACCAAAATTATTTAAAGTGACAGCGTGTCACAGCAAAAAATGACGAATCAGTAAAAAGTGGATTCATCTAAGATCACTAACGATAGGAGGTAACTTCTGTTTAATAGCGAGAGAGCAGTTATATGCTAGAGAGTTTAATGGAGAGAGAGTAACGTAAACCTTAATTGTGAGCCCCAAATTTGCATCGCGACCTAGAGGAAGTCAAGTCTGCCCGCTTTTGTCTTTCCTTCATGCTAGATTGATGTATTTTGGGCCTCCTGGTATGCCACATGCACAAACGTTTAAGCACGAGACAAGACAAGACTCAAGAGGTTCACTCCCAGCGGAGAAACCCAGTAGATGAGTCTCAGGGATATACAAGTATTCTGACAGTGGGTGGGGAATGATCTCCGCATGAGCGGGTTCAGGGAAGTGGACCGTCCCGTAGGCAGAGCTTCAGAAGGACCCCACGGTTTGGGCAGACGTCTAGGGGAAAACAAGTAGGACGGGAGGGGGTTTGTAGAAATTGGGATGGGGGCTGGGTTGGGTTGGGTGGAAGAAGCTAGGATTGTAAGCCATTGCGAGTCCATGATGTCGAGGCGGAAGTTTCAAAGTTTCAATCACCAGAGTTTGAGGACTTTCCGCCGCCAAGTTACCTGTTATTACTTCGTACCAAACTATTGCGAGTTGCCGCACTCCATGGGAGGATCTGCAATATCTTTTATTACCGCAATATCATTCTTTATAATTCTTCATGGAATCTCATCGAATGGGTCGTTTTATGTCCTTTGGTGAACTTTACAAATAAATACTTTCTACAAAACTGACTGTCTTTCTTGAGTAGCAGTTAAATATTTCATGAACAATTTACTGTTTTTCTGGAAACTGTCTTCAGTTAGAGTCGCGGATTGTTTTTTCCACGTGCGTATTATCTTTGCAAATTTCATTAAGACGTGAATACTCCTAAGTAGGCTTCATTGGTCCATATTTAATCCCTTGGTTTCCTAGTCATGATAATGATTCAATTAAAAACATAGTTTCAGGCGTAACATGGTGAAAATCCTTCATGTTGAAAGAAGACACATTGCTTTTTCACTTTTATCCACTCCACTGAGTATTTTTATAACGACCTAGGTTTCGTTGAAGCGTAACATCTTTAGGTAAATTGCTAACTTACTTGAAGATGTTACACTGCAACGAAAGTAAATATCGTCATCGTCATAAAAATACTCTGCGTGGAAAAGCAAATTGTCTGCTTTCATCATATTGATTCAAGTTAAAAATAATGGAAGGATGGTTACATCGTGTAAAATTGGAGCACGTGGAAATTTTTTTTAAATAATACTACTTTCGCTTTTTCAGGATTTCGATGTATTTACAAGTCGATGAAATTATTTTCACATACCTTTGGCACAACAATCTGAATTTTATATTCTATTTGTCTATAGTAAGCATATTGTAAAAGCAGCTGTTGTTCGTTCTACCAAGGTCAATATGCTGAGCATGCGCTTCGTCTGGGTAATTTTATCATGATAGTAATGCACTTTTTCAAAAATATTTTTTGCCTATATAAGAAAATATTTCTCAGAGAATTTTGAAGCCATTGGTAATCAAAGAAAAAATTAATATAATTTCCTGACTTCTGTATCTAACCGATAGAGAAATGACCTTTCTCTCGTAAAGCATTTCACAGCTTCAAAATAAAATTAATCACAGTTCCACTATTTTACACAGCTCTATCCTGATACGTTACTCGTATAAATAGCTAAGTATCTCGGATCAAAAACTTATGTTAAGACATTTCCGGGTAAATACTGGCAAACGGAGAACTACACATTCTTTCTCTTAATTATGTCAATTTTTTTTAACATACGAACTTGCTGAATGAGTTAGTTGAAGACTGTTTTGATTCTCAACTTTTAGTAATTTAGACCGTGGAGACTGGCCACGGATCTTGTAAAGAACTTTGTATCTTATAAGTACATTACTGTATGAAATGACCTCGGCATTTCCAAGAAACAATTTCATCTAGCAGGATACTCCTCAGGTATATAGGTCCACTTGAACTTAATTAAATCTTCACTTCTCGGAGACAGAACATATTTTTTTCGTGAGAGTGCTCCTACTCTCTGAAACATACAGACACCAAACTACTGCCGCTTTGCTTGAGCCTTCCATCCACCACCGGGGAACATCAGTAATATAATTCTTCCATTGAGGATCATTGGAAGGGATAACAATTTAATTTAGTCCCTTCCCACGCACGAGACGTCGGTCGTCGTGATGGACTTGATGCGATGGCACGAGTGGTGTTGGAGAAAGCTCAAGTTATGAGTACAAGTTGCTGTACACCACGATTGGTGAGAGCATCTCGAGTTAAGGACAAGAGAATAGCACCGGAGAAGAAAGAAATGAAATACTCTAACGCGCATACTTTTTATAAAAGAATTGAAACTTGTATTTTGATGATATTTTCAGTAAAGTACTTTGTCACACTAGGAGAAGCTCCACATGCCTCCACGCTTGAGACATTCCCCCACCGAGAAATATCAGTAATCTCCTTTCCTACGAGGTCTCTATTCTGTAGCAGCCAAAGTTAGTGATAAAATTACATTAACATTGTCTTGGCTTGCTCCAGAAAAATTATGGAAACTGACAAGGACATGAATTCAGTAATTGCCGAGAAAGAACTGACGATGAATCCATCTTCTTTAAATGCTCAGGAACGACTGAAAATTGCCATAAAAAGGTTACTATATTGTTTCTCAATATATTCGCACCCATTACCTGTACCAAACTTCTTTTACGAAGTCATATGCGAGCAATTAGAAATTAAGATATGCTCTTATTCACTTCAGTGAAGCTATAATGTGCATAAACATGCCTGCTTCCAAAGTTAAACATAATTTTCAATATCAGTTTTTTGTATATGTTTACTTTGATCCAATATAATGTGAAATATTCAATATTTATCATGAGTTATAATTTAAATAAAGCAACTCGTAAAAATCACATTATCTTCAATGAAACATTGAAGCATTGCATTGGGCATTCTATTTGGTAAAATATCTACATAGACGACTTATGTAGTACATCAATATTTTTCTAACTTGTCTTTGAGGATATGAAAAGGAATATTAAAAGTTAAAGACAAACGGAAAAATAACGTTAATCATTATTTCGGGATTTAAGTTTCGTCTTCTCATTAGTGAATAATGAGAGGGAGAGAGAGAGCGAGAGAAAGGGAGGGGTGAGGTCAACCAACCAACCCTTAGGGCGGACGAAGTGATGGGATGGTGGGTCGTACAACTCAACCCTTCCTTTCGCCCAATTTCACCCTCTCGCCTTCTCCTTCTTCGTATCCTCCTCGCTCCACCCTCATTATTTTTATTTTTAAACCCCTTTCGCGTTCCTACTTGCAAAAAATCACGTACGCTAATTATGAAACTCTCATCTTTCATCTCTTGTCACTCTCATTTACACTCTCACCTCAAACTTGTCGAAACTTTCCTTCATAGGTCCCTCGCATTGCATCTGAAACTATCCACACTTTCTCGGCTGCAAAATAGATTCGGAGCCGGATTGGGTCATGGCTTAATTTATAAGGCGAGAAGTTTTTTACTGTAGCATTTCTTTAAGTATAACATTATTTATTGCACACAATGTCATTTTGGACTGGATACAATTAGTGAGAGATCTTGTTAGGAGGGTGTAAATTGACGGGAAACCTTAAGTAGGGTATTCTCTAAGAAAAGAATTAAATTATCGCTTGAGATTCTTCCTCAGTCAGGGACTAAAAATTCATTACCCTGCCATCCTCTGGCCACAAAGTCAGATTACTTCATGAGAATGCTGGTACCTCAATGTTTCTGGCCTACCACATCACGAGCTGTGTCATTTTAAGTTTTTAATTTAATGTTGATAACAATAAACAGGTATTACATGTGAAGTAAATATCAATGTTAAGTGCCAAAATTGGATGGTTTTCATGATAGGAAAACTTACAAATGAAGACCTTTTATTTTGTTCAACCATTTGGATCAACTTGGTTCTCTGACTTGGTGTGCTTCAATAGTATGGTCTACAAAAAAACATTCCTTTCAATTCTGCAGGAATAATATTAATGAAATATTTGAGCTAGGCTAAAACTGCCAAAGAGGCAGGATTATTGAATATATATTTTCAAACTGGATACTGTTTAATGTATCAAAACTTTCTATCGCAGTATATTATTTTAATTTTCTTCTTCATAATAATAGTTATTACCAGGTGGTGCGACCGAGAGCTGAGATCATTGACGCCATTAGGGATGGATGGATTGAAATAATTATTGATCTGTCACTATTTTATTGAAAAAACTCATCATGAAAGGTATTTTTCCAATGATTCGTTTGTAACAGTGCTCTAAGCTATCCTTTTACTCAACAATTCCCTTATTCCTACTTAGTTCCTCATTAAAACGCATAGCAATTCTATATTTGGAATACATAACCTCACTAATAGGTAATCGGGAAAAAATCGGAATTCAAGATATAGTAAATAATGGGAAATAAATATGAATAATTACTTTCGCCTTGGTAGATATCTTGTTAAAGGAGAGATTTTGGGAAAAACTAATGATTTCTGATTTCGGAAAAGGATTGAATTATTTTGCTGGAAAACAAATTGAGGTCTTGGAAGAACGTTATTCCTTCTTAAAGTATTAACTGGCTACCTAAGAATTCCTGTTTTAGATCATGTTAACGATTGAATGGTCTGGATTTGACGCCGTCTTATTCACATAAAATGGAGGTCACCTTTGATCTTTCATTCGGGAAAGGTCGTGAAATCGCGAATGGTTCATCAAATGGAGGCAATAATTCCCTCAAAAGAGAGGTTAGAGATAACCTTTGAAGGATGGCAGGGATATTGCATTTCTCCATAAGTACACCAAAGGTTTTTTCTTGGCTCATTTTTAACAGGTCGTTTATGTTTAGAGCGAATTTTGAGTACCGTGTTACTGTTACAATTTTCGTTAATTTCTTTTAACAGAGTTCAAAACTCAAGTAAATGGCGCTTGGGACTACTTACTACATTTTTCAGTGGATGATGAAGGAATTTGATTACAATAATTTTCGATTGTAATTTATGACGAGAGTCTCATGTGTTCATGTTTGCTTTTGATGAGAAATAGAAAGATGCATGTGCGATGAAGAATGTCTTTGTTTAGAGAATGTATAGTTAATGGAAATCATACTATTAATAAATTGGTAATATAAATACCACTTTATCTGTACAAACAAAATATCTTGAATGCAAAGTCAAATAATTATAGAGTCATTCAGATAATAATTTTTTCTGCAGAAAGATAAAATATTATCTAATAGCTCGCCGTTTGGATTTTAAATTGCCAAAATTTGTATCATTAGTGTTCGCTTTCCCCATTCTGTAGTGGCTCAACAATTATTAGTTATCAGAAACATACAGTCCTGTGCGATAGATGCATTTTGCCCAACCAGCAACCCAAACCTATCATCATCCCTGATTTTCATCGATGGAATGAAGAAACAGTAAAATTCAAGAAAAGACTAATGCTCATGATTGCCTTTGATGAAACGGGGCTGAAATTTTCATACCTTTAATAATTTGACTGAATAATACGAAAACGAAAATGAAATGTTCATAATGACACAGGCTGATTGATTGAATGGTTAAATAAAACCATCGCGTTTGAATGCATTCTTTTCCACAAATCGATAGATAGGTGAGCGACAAGAAACATCTGAGAATAACATTTATTATCCTGCCGAAAAGTGCTCAATCAGCAATTTACATTATGGAGACTTTGTATTCAAACTTAGTTATGCAGTACCTATATGGATAATAATATACAGCTGTAGGTTTTATACAGCTGTTGGCTTTGTTAGCAAGATGTTACATAAGGACACACCTGTACCTGGTTAATATTATGCTGAGGTTCCATTAGGTAATGCCTGACAAGGTACATTTTTTCTGCCCGGTTGGATTAATCTTCAACTTTACTTTCATGCGCACACTTACGCTCTTAGAGAATAATACTCTATCGCCCATGAGTTGATAAGAAGAAAGGAATTGTTTGAAATTGCGTAACTCATTATTTTCTCATATTCGCCTATTCATTGGTTGGAATGCTTCTGAAAGGTCGCTACCTACAATCATAACGGCTGTTCCATGAGGAAAGGAGCCATTCCCTTGCTTAATGAGACTGCTTTTTGAAACTGCTTTTGAAGCAGTTCGGTACGAGTTTCCAAAGTTATGAAAGGAAAAAAAAACTGGAAAGAAGGAAAATGTTCCACAGCCCTAACAGAATTGTATTTTGGTTCCTTTGTGATGAATTTCATGCAGTACAAGACGATGAGATGTTCTCTTTCTGTTCACCTTTAGACTCCTTTTGAAATGTTACTCCTTGATTCAGATGTATCATTTCTGCCCACGTTCTCCTTTTTCCCTTGAATTAAGTACCAGAATCAATCGATCACCCCTTTCTCTCTTCTATTTCATTTACTGTTCAACTTTAAACTGCTAATTCAAAGGTGTTGGAATGGACAATACCCTACTTAATAGCCTGTATTGAAAAGTGTGTAAATGATTAATTACAGAATCTACCTATGTCCAAACTACTTTGACTTTCTGGGTTTAAAAAAACCTTTAAGATAGGTGAACTGTTCCACCTGCTCCAGTTAATGCCCACCGATTAGACGTTTAACTTACCGAACCCAGAAATGATATAAATATTAATGAGAATCAAGCCTAAAATAAACTCCACGATAACGTACCCATTCGTTAGCTTGGTATTTTGGTGGCAGAAAATTGCTCACTATTTTTTTACTCTATGTATACTAATTGAAACTGTATATAATATATATATATATATACACAGAATACCGTCAGAGTTGTAAGAATCGGACGATCGAATTTAATTGAAAAATCATTAATAAAGATAATTAGCCATGGCGAGTTACAGATAATTATTACCAATTGAAGCACTAGATTTTCATAGTTCATTCTAAGATAAATTTTCAGCCGTTACTGTTTTTGTTTTGGGAGGTGACCGACAGCTAAGGTCATTTGTCCCATTAGGTTTGGTTGGGAAAGGAAGGTTGGAGAGAAACCCGGCGTGGAAAATAGCCTATTCTTGTCGAAAGGCGTCATGGGACCCGCTGTTTAACGTCCCATCCGACGGACATCGTGTTCACTCAAAGTGCTCTCCACAAAGAACCTCAAGTAGGGATCGGGATACCACTGAAAAAATATTTGTTGTCTCCAGGATTTGAACCCGGGTCGGTAGGAAGTCTGTACGTTAGCCTCCACACCATCCCGATCCCCCGCCGTTATTATTGCTATGAGTTAATTCAGTTGAAAAAATATTCTCAAAGGCCTACTTCCTCTTCTGTATCTGATGACCAAATCTATTTAATTTCAAGCCCATATTGTTTATGAAGACTCGCGACGTGAAATTATTGCTGCTCTCAGATCGAGGAGATAAGTTTCATCTCTCCCGAGTGAGGTAACTCTTCCATCTTTCTGACTTCATTACATTAACTGCACCCTATGTCTGTGCTCGAGAGTAATTGAAAATATATTACTTTTCCACGGGAGAAAGAAATTGTCGCTGTGTGGTGCAGGAGAGTTTCGAATTTTGTTTTTCCTTTTTGTTCCAATTTATATCGCGCGTGTCCTCTTTCTTTCCACTTGTATCGCCGTCTCTTAATCCACCTTAATTTCTCAGCCTCAGCTAGTTGTCTTCCTTTCGCTCCTCTTTTTATTTCGCGGAGGAAACGACGACCTGCGAATTCCGCGAATGCCTTGTAAGGATGGCGAATTGGGGCCGGAGCATCTGAGCGCCGTCATATGTCGTCTGGGTATCCCTTCGCTGCTCCTATTATCCCTAGCGTCGGCGGAATGGGGTTGGTCGGTCGGGTAGGGAGGGAGTGGGTAAAGGAATGAGGGTGAGTGAAGGGGATTATGGGATGGGCGTTGAGTGATGTTACAGCCGGGAGGGAGCTTGGGTTTTGGAGGAATGTTTATTTGATTGGCGACAGGGGTGAAGGTTGTAAGAGGAGCGGAAGGCAAGAGGAGGTTGAAGGAGTTTTAAGTAGCACTGGAGGGCATCCCAGAGAACAACAGGAGACGGAGACTGGGAGAAGACGAGGGCGAGGGATGGTGTTCCGGGAAAATGAGAAGCTACCTGTCGAAGCAAACCATTTTCGCGCTAAGTCAAAAAAGGCAGCATTTTAGAAGATATCGAACTCTCTTAGAGATGAAGAGTGATCCTTTCTGGGGGACCAAGGTCATTATTTTCCATTCAAGATCAGATAGTTGTAACTTCCGCTATATTCGTGAATATTTTCCCAACTTGATGAGATGTTTAAAATGCTTAAATGTTTAATTCAAAATTTCAAGAAGTAGTGCTTCTGAATGATTTAATGCTGAATGCTCACAATCTTATCTTTCCAAGGATGTGTCTACTAATTCCACGTTGAAAATTCTATTATGACTTAGTTAATTAATGTTTGTGTCTTTAAAAATTTGATTCTGTTGCATGCGTGTGTTTATCACTGAAATACAAGATTATTGCTTAAACAACTTGCAACCCGGACATATCAAAAGCAATTATACAATATATGCAATGATTTTTTATCTCCAATCTGCGCTTATATTTACTCATGCCTGAAAGACCAGGGTGTGAATTCGAACCGCAATACACTCCATGCTGACTTTGCTAATCTTTTATTTTCTTATTTACTTAGCGTATCTCCGCCCATCTTATTGCAAATGCTTCGCCAACACAATTCTTTACCTATTGTCCCTACTGCTTCACCCATTCCCATCCAAAACACTGGCTATAACATGAATTACTCCACTTGCCTAACGAATTTCCTCCAACATTAATAATTGATGCTGCCTCCCTACTTTTTGGGAATCTCATTATACTTCTTTCGAATAAATATTCATCCCAAACTTCTGGCACTGCTCCTGTAAAGCGCTCAGTAATAACTGAGGCTCTCTAATACCCGATTTCTATTTCATTTAAGGTTTTTAAACTATCTGAAGGTTGATTTTTCGCTGTTTTTTTTAGCTGTTTTTATGGAATGCAACCAGCAGCCGAGGTAATTTGCGCCTTTAGGGATAGGTGGGTAATTTGGTGGAGGAAGGGCATTCCGGGAATGGAAGGTGTGGAGAGTAACCTGACGTCGGTGTTGATAGGCGCCGAAGGGTTCACATTTTAACGTCCCATCCATGGGGAGCGGTACTCCACATGAAGTGCTCTCCACAATGCACTCCCAAGTACGGATTGGGATAACACTGTAAAATCCGGACACCTACGGGATTCGAACCCGGCCCCTCGGAGTGGGAAGCCACCGCAGCATCCCGATTCCCTTTGTACTGTTTCTTAAGATTAATACTGCAGTTTATCGTGAGAAATTCCTCTTTATTTGCCCTTTAATATTTCATTGTTCATTTCTTCTTTGTACTCTTTTCAACTATTCTGAATCTTTTCTGGATCTAGTATTAGTTAATTGATTTATCTCTCATAATCGGTATCGTTTTTCTCTTACTACCTCTTGATAATTCTTTTACCATCTCGTATATTCTTTTCCGTCCCCGAAATTTCTCCACGTCTTATCTGCTATCCACAGAATTGTCTTAATCCTATTGGCTTTTCAATTGTATTTTTATTCAGTTCTTGGAATGTTGTTTTTCCAAATTGTGTGTTATCGTTCTTCAATCTTCTTCTCTCCTCCTTTATCCAAATTATCTGCTGTGATCCACGTCTTCAACATTCTCTTTCTTTATCGGTCCGAAAGCTTTCTTTTTTTCTATTTCCTTCTCGTTTTTATGATCAACCCAACCTTCCTCAAGAGTTCCGTGCTTCTTTCCCCTGAATTAGGTTATTATTAATAATATCTTGGTAGTTATTGTTTATTTTCCCGTTTAGGCCTCAACACTCCAATAACATACTGTCTTATCCCTCTTATTTTTAAATCCCTCGAATTTTAGATAGCATTTAATAGTCATTACATAATGACTGTCTGCATCATTACTCTAGAAGCTGTACGAGTTGATAACGCTATTCCTAAATATATGTCGAATTTTGATATGATTTAACAATTACTTATGTTTTTTCACGAATGTGTACTACATCTAATTTAGTGTTTGGACCTGTGACGACGGGTGCGGTGTCCTTTCGTCCAATGCTGCTATGTACGACACCTGCCCCTATGGACTGAATCCCATAGTTGCTAAGATTCATTATGCATTTGATGCCATCTTACTCTTATGAATAAAATAATTGAAAGTTTCCCGTAGCTTTTCTCGGCTGTGTTTTTAACGCGTCAATATCATTTAAATGGCTGGCCCCGCTGATATCAGATATCTTTCAACCGCCTCACACTGTGGAACAAGCTGCGTGAATTACCTTTCTTCTGGCTCCTTACCTTCGGCTTATTTGGCAAAGGTGACGCTGCAACAGTTATCACTGTTCCTGCCAGCCAGATGGAGTTCATTGGAACGCTCATTCAATGCAGTAGATTTATGGATTGTTATTCAATGTTGGAAATTGGTTAAAAATTAGATTATTGGAATTAATTACCCGTCACGCCCCCAACTGCTAGCAAAAGAATCGTATCAGTGAAAAAGTAAAAATTACAAGTAAACCTCATTAATTCATTAGCCAGAGGATACAGTTCTGTTTTGGAGGATAAAAATATGCGATCTATTATTTCTTCTCTCTAGGTTAAAAATCTTTATATATCAGTAACAACCCTTTTTTCTTTAGAAATGTGGGATCATAGTTGATTCTAGAGCTTTGTAACATTCTGTTTGTCCTAGAATGTGAGAGTGCATTATTATAAACATAATCACTTATTGCGTCAGTGTACGTATAGCATCAGCGTAACGATACATAGATATATTAATCAAAAAGGTTAAGACGTTATATTTGATCTGTATTTAAATATCCACTTAGCCAATGCCTAAAATCTTAAGGCTTAGTTTCTTGGAATAAATATAACCATACAAACTTTCTTCATGCACACCTATATTAATTGATTACATGATTTAAATATACTTACATTACTTTATTGCCTTTTACTTCCCATCTATTTCCATCTTTTTCGTGACTAATTAAAATAAAAGCCCAATGCTAACTAGTTTTTTTATCATAATGAACCAATAGAGAATTTTATACAATACCAAAAGTTTTCTTTTTCCTTTTATCTTCACATTTTTGCATACCACAGTTATCTATTTACACTAAACAAACGTGCATTGCGTAGGTTTTTTCTCAAACAAAGAGCTCCAAATTTATCCACATCCAAGCACAGACATTTATAATTGTACATTCAAACAAAATATTCATTCCAGGTATACAACATCAATTGTCTAAAATGCAATATAATTCATTTTACATGTAAGGATGACATTGGTAAATACATTGACATACAGCATCTAAATATTAATTTCATGTTGTACTCATCATCAGTATGTGTGTAATTTATTTTCTCACGTTTCATCAGTCTATCATGCATTAAAAATTGTATTGATCTTGATAACTTATGAAAGTCTATGATTGAAAAGCAACATATTTTCATTGAGATATATAATTCTTCAAGAGCCAGTATTAGCGGTTCAATGTAGGACAATCATGTTTCTGATGCATAGGTAATAATATATTTAGGGACCGACCAAAACCAACCTTATTAGTAAATGAAATGTACATACTGGTAGTTCATTAAGACCACGATGTATGATGCCCGTGTAGTCCGATAAATTCAAACCATAGCAGCACGATCCCCCCCACGTATGTTTTCTATACGTCTTAATTGAAAATAAGGTTTTAGTACGTAAGTTAGCAGAATCAACAACTGCACGAAGCAGAAGTTTCTATATAAACATTTTCTATATAACTTTTTTCCATATGAACTCAAATTCGAATATTGTTCAGTCTCGCTTCTCTCGGAATCATTCCTTATGGATGCTCAGTAATCTTAGTAAAATGATAACATTTACTTATATGCCTGCGGGAAGGAGAAAAAAATTGTTCCGGCCTGATAGAAATGAAATCTGCCGCCTCATTTACTTCACTCGTGGCTTCATCACCTGAAGAAGACACCTATTAACTCCAGCTACTCCGTCAGAGAGCGAGGGATCAACGACTAAAAGTTACACTGCGAGGAAACCTGGCACTTTGGGGTATGGGTGATCAGTTAACAGTGAAAAGATGTTTCTGGGATTTACAATCGTGATCCCTTTGGCCCTCGATCCATGGTTTTAGAACCAAAGTGCGCACAATGAATTATGTTTTCACTTAAATTTCGCCGTGAAATTTTTAATCAAAAAAATTAATTCCATGCTTACAGGCTCGCCTATGTGAAATTTCATGTTCATGAAATAAGGAAAACACTGTGTTTATTCATTGAATTTTATTAAGTTACGACCAACTTCAATGCTTCTGCATTCAGTGTGCCTCATGATTCAGTGGAAGGATACATCGTGTTTTTTATTTCAAGAAAAATAAATGTTTGTTAAGTCAAAAGCCTAGCTATGCCTCCTAGCTAATCTGGGGCCAGCTTCAAGGTAGCTGGGAAATATTACACAGAAAGCTGAAAAAGCGTCCCTAATTGGTAGATTATAAAAGAGCGCCTTCTCAGACTGATTTAACTCTATACTGGAAACGAAGCATGTAAAAATGCGACAACCTAAATTTGAATTGTTATATTTTCTAAGGAGCGTTCTGAGCGTGTGACTGACCTTGAACTAATATAATGTCGTGGTCAATAATGAAATGAGTCTGTGTAACTATCAACTCATGTGTTGCGAAGGGAAAGGTTCGGGTATGCATTGCTATTTTTTTTATCGTGTGGGCTGTATTTGTATGTTTGAGACACTTTCGGCATCGTTAAGTGACCCTTGAGATGGTGGCGACTAGTGATACTGACCTTTGTGGGATGATGAGTCGAGGTTTTGTAGTTCCTTCTCACACCAGACGATTCCTTTGGGTACCCGGCCTGGCTCTGTTATGGAGAGAGAAAAAGAAAAGGGGGAAGGGGACAATAGAAAGGAATTGCTACAGTAAATGGTTATAAAAGAACAGAATGGGGGTGGGACACTATTAAATGAAAAGGCCAGGGGATCAAAACAATTTTATATCTAATCAGGAGGGAGTTCACATAGGTGAAAATTGAGGGTCCTAGTACTTGGCACAAACTTATGCAACTTTAATATTATAGTAATTTAAAAGATCATTTTTCTATCGAAATTTAAATGGCACACTTTTACATCACCTCGTGGAAAAAAAAGAATGCAATATGCTGTTGCAGTTCGAATACAATTATAATTATTTTTAAACAATTGATCAAAATACCTCTCAAAATATTTATCCAACTAATGGAATTTTGTTTAATATTCAAAGAGGAAAGTACATAGCGTGCATAGTAATTGACCGCCAAAATTCATCGAAGGTGGTATTATTCATTGAGCATGAATGTACAGGCAAAGCAAAATCATTGAAGTTAATTTCATTTTTATCTCATCCTAACCGAAAATGAGCATTAGTAGCATGACTACTTATGGTTAATACGAAGTTAATATTGGTTTTGAATGCTTACGATACTCCCAGGAATATATAAAACTAACGACTGCCGTAAAAGAATCAAGTAATGAGTGAGTTTCTACTTATTAATTCAAACTGTGAATACTTAACATTGGAATCAATCGCAATACAATTATCAAAGTTGTGATCTACAAAATTTTTAAAATGAAACTTATACGGGATGCAAACAGAATTGAACGTAGCTGCCTATTATTCAGCCGTGTTCTCAAGTTGTTTGGCTCTTAATTGGATGAGTCTTTGGCAACACATCAGCCATGTAAATTGCTCATTAAAGTGGCTGCGAAAGCCGAAGGACCAGGAACTAATCTGCTCTCTGAACTTCTGTACAGTTGCTAGCATGATATTGAAAAGGCAATGTTTCCTCATGCACGTAATAGATTAATGCAGCGGAACGAATACGCCTATAAAATGCAAACACACGATTTTGATGCATCAATAAAAGTTTTTACTGGAAAACTGAAGTAAAGGGATGTGAAAACCTGCGAATTTTTCTCACAGTGCATGAAACGGCATTAGGGTTTATCTTATCCTTATCTCAGGACGCTTTTTGTGGCAGATAATAATTTTTGAGAAAGTTGTTTTTTGTAACTATTTGACTTGCATATTTGGACCAGTATCTTAGTGGTGTAAACTTCGTGCGGCATTATATATCAAATGACTATTAAGAGTAGTTCCCAAGGCATTTTTTAAGAGATGGAGCAAACCTTAAAAATGAAGCGACTTGGCAAGAAACGGAGTGTTCCTTGGATGCACCAGTTGAGTCGTGCTTTAGTGCGTTCATCTGCATTGTGGCTTAGAAAATAGCTTTATGCCTGGCTTTCTGGCTCATTCGTGAAGCGAAACTTGGCGAAAGGATTCCTTCAACAACCTTTGGTTGTTAACCTAGCACAAAATTGTGCGAGGCATAAATCATGTACCTCTTCGTTTTTATTGTAAATTACGCGTAAAGTAAGTTTCATTTGAGGGTATTATTGCATTTCTTGTAAAGACGTGGGATGAAAATTTCATGTAATTTAATTTTTATCATAATGTGTTTTCTGTATACGATACAAATTTAATTGATTTTACGCTAATATTGCGTCCGAACGTTTTTTCTTTTCGCTATTCTTTCATCTGAGGATGACAAACGCTTTCCATGAAGATATTTCTTCACATTGAGGAAAAGGAAGAAGTTGCATAGGGCTAGTTTAGATTTATAATAAGGATGAGTTACGAACATACTTCTCGTAGTTTTCGCGGGGTAACCACTATTTTGTGGAACCCACTGAGCACAAACACATATCCTGTGTACTTTTTCAGTTAAAAACGTGTGGGTGTCACTCAGGTTAATGTTCAACATTTCCAATGGTAATATCAACATTGTTTGATCATCTTTATGATTACAGCCCCAGTGTTAATGATTCTTTCCGCAAGAGCGGGGATACCTCCCTTTTTGAAGTTATGTGTCCACCCTCTTTTCAAACATTTTATACCGTCTTCTAGATTAAAGAACTGATTCTATGGAGAAAGAAAAGAATCAGAAGAGTAGACTCTCCGTAACCTTCTGTAGCATCAAATAGTACTCGCATGATGATTTGTTCAGGCCAAAGCAAAATATCAATGTAGCATCGCGAGTTGCCTTTATCGTTGCCGTAGACGAACTAGCCGCGTTTCCGCATGCAATGGTTAATAGTAACGCAATTCTGGAGTCAAATCATTAAAAATTGTCTCACCTGTGCAGTATATATTAAGCTAACAATATATTTCATAGTAAATATTTTGCATAATAAAAGATGCGAATATAAATATGTATGATTACTCATTGCAGATCATGCCTCGTATTTATTTATTTGCTATTTTACAATGCACTTGAGGATGCACAGATTGCTGGGAAGCCTCCCAATCCGTTCCATAAAAATTATTTAAACTTTTCCGATTGAACTGTGATATAATTTCAAATAGGATATTTAGGTATAAAGGCATTTGCAATAGAACAGACGCAGGGAACTTAAAAGTTCCATTTTGCAAAACTAGTCAGCTATAGTTTAGGACGACTCACCGTATTCAAATAATACGAATGATATACTGTATTATCGATATATTTTTTAGTTAATAGAGTATTATTATTAATATTAATTCGTGATTAAAAATATGCAAGGGCCAAAAACTGAATGAAACGATATAATAAAATAGACAGAAAGGTGAACTTTTGTAAAAATACTGTGTCAGTTGAAGATAGTAAATGTAAATTCATGAAAACTTAGCTTAACAACCAAATTAATTTTATGGCTGAAAAACCTTACTGTATTAATGGTCAATCCGATGAAACGTTATGTTATTCATCGAAAAATTTGTTTTATTCAAAACCTTTCGTAGTGCATGTTTATCGATGCATCTTTTTATGCTCACTCTGATCAGAATTTCCTCCACACCACATGCTGGCTTTCACTAACCTTGAGTTTTACGAAGATTGATTGATTAACTTTAGAGAAATGTGTACCTTATTTGTGGCAACAGAAAAATTCAAATAAAGGCTTTTTCGAATCTGATTGGAGAACGTATCTGTGCTGACTGTGGTTTCTCAGAATATTATTTAATTATTTATTTTCGACTTAATTGGGCGAGGTTGAGACTTAATAGTCCCTTCTTCCACCTAACCCTTACATTACACACATTACATTGACGGGCCGGCCGGCGGGGGCGGAGAATATGAGATACCCCACAAATCTCACAGATTGGAGGAAGGTGTCCTGATGAGTCACCCGTGTCCTCGAATTAGTTGTCTAACGCTTTAATCGCTTGTGTACCACGCCTACAGCAAAAAATGTAACACCCTTTTATTCTGTGCTACATGAGTCACTTCCCGAGATGATTATTCAATATGCATTGCTATTTTTATTCTAATCATTGCTATTTTTATTCTAATCATCTAGTCATTCATAACTTCACTTGGTTTATGAGTAATCCACAGAGTTTTACAGGAACGAGCAAGGGTTGCAATCCTATGCTGCGTTCTTTTATTACTAATGTTAGGTCACAATAAATAATTTTAGGGTTTCTGAACCGACATAAAAACTTATAAAACACATTCGTTCACGCATTCAGTCTAATGATTACGTTTTGCAGAGTACTGCTAAGTGGAATATCTATCTTGTATCCCCCTAAAACATCTTTCATTTTAAACTTTTACCTTTCAATCATGCTCCCTAAAATTATATTAAAGAGTTCAGCGTGAACGTAGCATAAGTATGTCCTTTAAGAAAAGCCTAGGGCGAGTTCATCATGGCAGTTAATGAAAGTTCCTTTCGTGCCCTTTGACCTATTCCATCTTAGAATTATTGTCTCAGAGCAATTCGCTGTATAGTTTATGTTTCGTGCACTGACGCGAAGGCGGCCGGCAGCGTCCTAATGAATGAGTAGATGGAGTCGCTCAGGTGCGTATGAGAAAACGGCCGCTTCCGTGCCAGCTCGATGAGCCTTGTGAGAGGCTTGTGAAATATCCCCCTCCTGAGGGGGGAACGAGGGGGGCAAGAGGGAGGGGGAGGGAGCGAAAACGTAACAGCAAAAAACTTGCGTGCACGTGATCTTTCGAGAATGCCACGGGGCTCGCCAGCGCACGCAACTTTATAACTGCTTTAAGTGGCACGGTGAGTTCGCCTTCGTTTCCTCCGGAGCGTTTGCTTTAACTGAGCACTCCACTGGATTTTTACTATTCACGCAAAGAAAGTGTTATTGCGCGTTTCCCTCGTCAAAAAAAATCTTTTCCCACCATCAGTTCACAGTCGTGAGTTTGCGCAAAGGATTCACGCTAGTTATCAATTTTAGGAAAGGATGATGCTAACATTAAGGTGGAGATGCTTTAACATTCATGGTTTCGTCCTATTCATTTCCTGGACTCGAAGACAGAAGATTGGTTGACTCTACCACTTCAATCTTTCCTATCCAAGTCTCAAGCAAGTTATCTCAAGCGCTGGAAGCTTTTCCATCTCACATCCATCTATACGAGCTCCATGTATTTGGGTCTTGGTCCCGTTCCTGGAGGTGCACGATTTATTTTAGGAATTCCCACTTATCTTATGATTATTATTTATATAGCCTACTGTTTCATAACTTTAGTCTTTATTGTGTAAAAACTTTAAAAAAATTTAATTCTTAACTTTTCTTCTCTCTTATCTCTGCTCGTTAATTCTAATGAGGGAATCAATGTTGCAACCTGTTAAGTACTCTAACCTTTATTTGAATTTGTTATGATATTTATATAAGATGGTATTTTTTAACACTAACCCAGAGCGGCACCAGATTGTTACCGACGGGAATTTTCGCTGCGTTGTTAATTCATAATTGTCGCGCATCCGTCAGGGTCGGTTTAACGAAGCCACCAGCTTGAACCTCTGAAGTGGTAAGCAGGAATAATGGGAGAGAGGAAGAGCAGGACCAAGGCGAGTTTTTTTTTTTAAGTTCTACCGGACCCCAAATTTTTCTGCCCATAACGGCCGCCCAGTTATAGGTGGCCATAAAGGGCAGACACCCGTATATCTTCAAGTACATGGCCGATAAATTTTTCGCTTCTTCTGGCGCATAAAAGCATAAATTTGAATTACTGTCGAGTCACAAAAAAGTGACGTTTTCTGGGTCAGTAATTCAGCATTTGGGTGGAGTGGCTGTTGTAAATTGAATGACTATAATTTACGCATCCGATACAGGAATCGATTGTAGCGATGCTTTACCTTTTTTTGAATAATTTTCTTCCAATATTCATACATTTGATAATGTTTATTCTGAGGCGCCTTTTTTTATTAATTTTTATTTAAAAAATCGATTATCTATTTATTTATTCTCTTCAGTTAATACTCTAACCAAGGATTCTGTTTAATCTTTTGGGCGGAAATGTTCGGCTTCGGCACCTTTGGCATTCACCGCTATTGCAGGACATTTAATTGCACCACCATAGACGAAAAGTGTTTCTCATGCTTCCGAAGAGAAATTAATCAGAAATTAAATAGAAATCACTCTGATCCGGCTTGACAGTTTGGCGTCTGTAGAATGATCGGAGGCCTAATTCTCATTTACGTCAAAACCAACTTCAAAGGTACATTAATGTGATAGTGATGAATTCGAAATTGTTTGCTGTATATAGGAGAGATGAACCCAGAAAACGTGTGTTTGCTCGTTTTCTCGGTCAATTGATCCCGATAGTGTCTGTGCCACATGTCGCGCATTACCAAATATAAGTAGACGACAGAACATCAAAAGCGTTATGACTATTAGAGGTGAAATATGGCAGGCATGTCTCGGAATGATGACGAAACTTGATATAGGCGACGGAATCATACTACGTATGGGTAATTTCGATGAACTGCGTTTATGGATAGCACTAAACTCGGTTTACGCTCAAGGTTTTGGTGAAAATAGATATCTGTTGGTGGTATTTTCGTGCATGACATAAGAGAATTAGGAGGGAGGAATATGGTTTTGTATTATTTAGAAAATGAACAATATCAAAATAAATGTAGTAAATGATATTATTGGATTCAAAAGAGTAGCTTTTGAAATATCATGAAAACCACTGATTAGGCAGTAACTTTGTTTTTCTTTTCGGAAAACATTATTTTTCAAGCAGTAATGTTTTCCACTTCACGCATTTGACCAGTAAAAACAGATTAAAGTAAAAAGTTGTCCCAAAACTCGTAATTTTATATGGTGGAATGTCACTATGGAAAATGCTGTGTATCAAAAAATATAATGTCAAGGAAAAGCTTCTGTCATATACTGTCAAAAACTGTGCATTTATCACGAGTACTTGATGTTGAAAAGTATTTTATTTTATTTAAACTTTAACTTCTAAAAAGCTTATTTTCAATATATTCCTTTATGAATTATTATTTATAGATCATTTTTAGATTTCCATTTTTGATTTTAGATTGCTCATTCCCATTAATTGATAACTGAGAAAAATCGTATGTGCAACTCAATTTGCTTGAATGACTTGTCAACAAATAGGCATTGAGTTTCTAGCTCTGTCATTAAACCATAATGTTTCTGTTAAAATCCAAGACAAAAATAATCGTGGAAAGTAATTTTATCATATGATGGATTCATAAATTTTTACTCTTGTAAAATGTTCTTGTTAAATTATTACAGAAATCGGACGCGATTTTTGGCAAAAATCATGTTTCGTCCATTTTATCAAATAAGCTATGGGCTGCAGTAATTGAGAATTGAAACATCCCTGAAAATTCAAATGTCATATTGATTTCTTGGGGAGATTGGTCGCTAAGGACATTATTGCATAAAAAGAATAAAATACAAATTATACGAGTATCTCCATTTGAATCTGAAGTTGATATTTAACAAAAATAATAAAGAAATCACTACTAAACAAACAGTATTCGAAAAATGTGTTATGCAGAAATGTTATGTTTAGATTATATTGTTTTTCTATCTTTCCGTTTTAATATGGGAAAGATTTAATAAACAAACTGACTCCCACCCGCTCTTTTGAGAGAATTTTTACAGACACTTATGAAAATTGTTATTTTTAAATGATTGCTTGGGTCAAAATTTATTGTTGTTCAGGGAATATTTGCATTATTGTCAAATTACCTCATTTTGCTCACTGATTTGAAGAGAAATATTGTTATTTAAACGTTGATACTTTTCAGATAAGGCTGAAAAATGTGTTCAGGATGTCAAATATTTTTTGCGTTGAAACCCTACATCTTTTTTATCCAGAAAACGTTACATTCCCATAAACTGCATGGAAAAAGTAGAAGTATCTTGCCGACTAACCTAGCCATCACCTTTTAGTTTACATAAATCTTGTTAACAATAAATGACCCTTAATTTATTTTGCAAATATATAATATTTTGACAATACATGTGCCGACGACAAACTACACACAAAAAAATAATCATCTGGATATATGGGTATTATGAATTTTATAAAAAAAGACATTTTTAATGATAATACCAACATTTCTATGCCTTAATATTAAATGAAGTGCTCCTATGACTGAAAAATTCTGTAAATTGGCTCTTATCTGACCATTGCTGTCAAACTAAGTGCTCCTGTGATGGAATAGTTCTCTAAATTGCCTCTATTCTAACTATTGGAGTGATTACTTCTAGGTTTTTATATCTATTTAATATAGCATATATAGCATCTAATTCAGCATACAGCAACATGCACCAATTAAAGATATGACATAGAAAGCAGGCACAATACACGCCTTTCTAAGCATGAAATACAAACTCAGGATGATATTTCAACAACGAAGGAAACGATTTTCCAGAACTTGGATAATTCAAAGCTGAAATGAGATTAAATTAAGGACTCAGTCTCCATAAATGTTATTAATGAGTCTTATTAATGCCAGGTACCCACTATGTCGTGTATGTGAATGTGCGCGCGCGTGTTTGTATATATGTATATATATATATATATATATATATATATATATATATATATTATATATATATATATGCGGGTCGCGGTGGTCTAGCGGGTAGAGCGTTGGACTGCTGACCGGAGGGCCCCGGGTCCGATTCCCGGCCAAGGCACTTAGGGCACCTGCAGCTCCACCCAAGCTAGTTGATTTTTCGGGGACCAGATCTTCCTGGGAAACCATAACCGGCACAGGGAAAGGAACTGGCCCCCCTACCCTGATGTGTGAATATTCACACGCCGTCGGGCTTGGTACACGGGTGAGCTCTACCATCACCTACTAAACCAACCTTCGGGTTGATTACTGTGTTTATGGTTTTATATATATGTATATATATAATATATATATTATATATATACATATATATATTTATATATATATATATATATATATATATATATATATATATATATATATATATATATATATATGGCCGGTCGCGGTGGTCTAGCGGGTAGAGCGTTGGACTGCTGACCAGAGGGTCCCGGGTTCGATTCCCGGGCAAGGCACTTTGGGCACCTGCAGCTCCACCCAAGCTAGTTGATTTTTCGGGTACCAGATCTTCCTGGGAAACCATAACCGGCACAGGGAAAGGAACTGGTCCCCCTACCCTGATGTGTGAATATTCACACGCCGTCGGGCTTGGTACATGGGTGAGCTCTACCATCACCTACCAAACCGACCTTCGGGTTGATTACTGTGTTTATGGTTTATATATATATATGTATGTATATATATTGGTAGTGTATATTCAGAAAATTTCGACGCACACACATAGAATTTAGATTTGTATACATATATCATACATATGATGAATAGGCATTACAAAAAAAATTATGTTTTTAGACTTGTACTCATTAGGCATTACTTTATTTTTTAGAGATAATTTAGAATTTGTAGCACCTTCTGATGAAATAAAAATTAAAAAATCATGCATGTAGCTAATGCTGTTAGCCTTCATTTAAGTGATTTTTATCTATCACTCCCGGATAGTCATCTCTAAAACATTGTGCTGACACATATCATTTGCATGCTCATTTAATTTGCAATATTTGATGCCTTGCAGAGTATACTTAATGCCAAGTAATGCAGTCGTAAGGGTACAAATAAGGGATACTGCGACAGAAAAGTATGTACAACAAACTTTGTCCCCAAAATACTAGGAAAAACTTCCGGCACCCTGACATTCTGGTTGAATTTTCTTGTGGAAATGAATTCTGTCTTCTTCTTTTATTCATTATTTGATAATGCATTTTGTTTTGGAGATG
Organism: Hetaerina titia; assembly: GCA_037158775.1. NCBI lineage: Eukaryota > Metazoa > Arthropoda > Insecta > Odonata > Calopterygidae > Hetaerina > Hetaerina titia. Next base: position 55,180,784 of record CM073771.1, read on the forward strand.
AAGGGAATTTTCCATCTTGCTCATGACGTATAGAATTGACGATTAAAACTTGTAATTAGGTTTTACTCATCTGAATGGGAGTTCGAAGTCAGCACTTCACTTTCTGAAGTTGAACTGCATCTAATTATGAACACACATGATATCTCAGTAGCAATATATCATAGTACTATTCTTTCTAAGGTTGATTTCTCTTCATTGAGATCATCAGAAAGATGATGAACCAAGATGACAAAATAGGACGGAGTCAAGTCAGGTGTTTGTGATTCCCAACTTAAAATTGCAACAAAGTACAAGCATACAATTCTAATTTATAAAATAAATATCCAATTAAAATTCTCTTGATTATATGGATAGGCTTTATTTGTTTAAAACGCCAATTTTTCGTATCCATTCATATTAAGGGTGAAACATTGATGGTGACTTCGTATGACGATTTTTGGATCGTGGAATACAATAATATTATGCAGAAGAACCAAATGCTTAAGCCTTCTAAGTTTTGTCGTTATCACTCCTTGGTATTCAATTCGTGAAAGTGAGATGATGCGGCGGAAAAACTTGCTGTTCTTAGATTAGCAGAAACAATGGTGGGTGGTCATCATTAACGAAAAATTGGGGTGGAGGACATCAAACTACTCGCAATGAAGAAACTTTATAAACACGAATGAGTTCGACAAGAGGAAAGAAATTACCCTGTCATAAAATTCATGATAGAAATAAAAATTATGTGAATCATGCTAAAATAATTACTGGAAACTGCGGAATCGAGCCTATGCTGTTTCCGGCAGCTTTAAAGAATGGACACCTTTTCTAAGCCGAGTAAAAAGGGGATAATAGAAGACGCGGAAGACCAACACAGCTGTTATGAGTTGACTAGGGCGGAGTTTTAGGTAGGATTGTTAGAAAACATCAAACCAAGAATTAGAGAAAGAAAGTAAAACACGCGTTAGATGAGTGCTAATGTGAGAGTAGGTTCTACCTGCTAGAGGAGCGATTTAAAACGAATAAGATGATTATTAGACTACTAGTTTTTATAATACTAGTATAATACGCGTAATACATAATTATACTAGTATCGAGAGAATATTGAAAAATAATGACGTATAGAAGGATTTTAATTCGGGAGTATGGGCAAAGATGGAGACAATCTGATGGAGAGAGAGAAAAAGCTAGAGGAAGAAATGTTAGGATTTTTTGGGCAGAGAAGCCATTAGGTGTTATTCGAATAACGCATTATGTGTTATTGTTGGCACAAATATCTAAGACTCAGGAACATAAACTCGTCAGCGATCATTTGAGTTTCCTGTTGAAATGTGATTTCACAATCAAAAAGTTCACACACATCAAAAAGGATATCAAATCTACTTCACGGTTCGTGACATGATTTCTGAACCGTTTTTGTAGGTAATTAAACTACGTCTAAATAAAATGCGTCGAATGCTTATGTCTCAAATGATAAAAATGGACGACCATGTGAAACGAATATTTTAACAAGAAGCATTTTGGGTTTCCCACTTACAGGAACATTTTTCACAAAAATTATTCCTGTATTCAATTAAAAAAAATTAAATATCGAAAAGAAAAGTCGTGAGGCTATAAAAAATATTGGTACTTTTATTCACAATTTAGTTGAAGTTATTTTAATACGAAAAAATAACTAAACGTGTAGAATTTATTGTTTCCAACGTAGTAGCAAAATATACTCGCATAATACAGGCCTGTAGTTGAATGATTCTGATGAAGACTCTTAACAGAACGTTCCTCCTGCATGACATACTATAGGTACAGAGTAAACCTGCGGCTTTCTTGAAAATGTCCTTAGAATAAGGAATGGGCCTAATAGATCTTGAAAATTCCGTGAATACCATTGCACCATTGTCATCTGTGGCATACCGTTGAAACTATTATCCAAGACACCTAGTTTTTTCTTAAATATTAGAAATTGGCGGACGATAGGAACGCATTATAATGAGTGTACGACCATTAGCGTGGGGTAACAGTAACCTTATACCGACTTTAAAAATATATAATTTCGCCCTAGTGTAACATCTTGGCTATTGATATTAACACGGAGTCATTAAAAATTATGAGGTTTTCATAATTGGTTGGGTAACTTTCGCATGTTCCACTCGGTGAGAGTCGTACTTCAGGGTTCGAAACAAACATAAGTACATAACTTCTGTGAAGAGTATTGCAAATGATTTCAATTTAAATCGCATGGTTTCGTGAATATTCAAACATTAGTGAACCCGACGTAACTAGTTTTCTCCATGGAGAATACTTTTTAAAATTTAAATACAGGATAATCTCCAACTATGCAGCGATATGATGATTTTAAATAAGGCACTAGCTGAAAAAACTACAGTTCTCCACAGCCGTTATTTCCATAGGTTGTTCCAAAGAATGATAATAATTTTATCGTCTGGGAATTCGAATGCTTTATAGAAATGGCTAAGGAAGAGCTGCTCCCAAAAACGCGCTCTACGATGTGCTGCTTTATCTGAATGCCCAACTGCACTCAAAACAATCTCTCGCGCCAAGAACTGCGGCAAATGGTTGGCCGTAAGGGAGCCACTGCTCGAAAAAGCTAGATGACCGTATTAAGGGCTCTAAACTGGACGTTGCATATGTAGGTACACTTTTTTACCTGTAATTCGTATAGAAATATTTTAACACATCCCTCATTTTTGAAGTTGATGAGGCACTTATGAACTTGTTTTCATATAGCTCCAAACATTTGAACCTACTAACATTTACCTACTAACATTTTTTTCTTGAACTCATGAGAATTACCAATAATTAAATTATGTGAGCTCGATAAGTTTAGTGTATTACTTAGTCTTCCTAATTCGTATAAGTTAGATATCGTCTAGTATGAATATGATACAATTCAGACAGTTGAGATCCAATCGAGTTGCAAAGGAAGACCGAAGTCGTAAGATTTGCAATAAGATATAAAAATGAGCATGGCGAAATAAATTTTTGTACATTAGATGAAAATTTTTCTTGACTAAATAATGGAAGAAATTCTCTGTGAAATAAGTTTTTTCGCCAGATCCTCAGTATATTCAGCACGCTATAGAGTCGAAAAAGTAAATAAAATTGTACTTAACATATTTAAAAAAAATATTATATTCCCATTTTTTTCAGATTTTTTGGAAAAAATATAAATATGATGCAACTGCAAAATATTCTTGAGGATATGTTACCTAACTGTACATACTGCGGTCAAGGCAATGGTTATCTATAGCATTGATTTTAAAAAACACCAACGCACGGCAAATTGAAATTTCTTCGGAATTATACTGCTTTATGAAAGCCATTATCGAAAAAAAGGCAGTATAATTTAATATTCCAAAATATCCTCTTTTTGGTGCTAATAAAGATGCATTGGCAACTGTAGAATCAAAAGATATTCTAAACGATCTATAAAAATACGTGATATGATAATTGTAAAAAAACACGCTATCTAATAGTTTTACCTTTACGATTATGACAAACCCCAGTTATAAACGAACATTCAAAAAATATTCTATTGGCTTTAATCTCGGTGTCCCTCGGTATCAAATTTTGTGTTGCCTACAGTAATAGTTTCTGCGGTATATTCCGTCAGTATCAAAGTTACTTGCAAGTACACTCACAGACAGGCAATCAATGGTTGAAAAATGCGTGTTCAATTCTCCTCAAAATCTATAATCCCGTTTTTTCCCCCTTTTTTTCGTCAATTCATTATTTTTGTCAATGTTAGGAGACAATATAGAAGAATATCTATGCCAATTTGATGCCTGTTTCGGCCTCTGGATGTTTCGTCAGGAGTGTCGCGACTACTTCAGGAAGAGATCTCATCCTTCATAATATACTTCCTAAACATTTACTCCCGATCCCGAATCATCCTGTATGGATAAAATATACCCAACGATCGCATATATGCATTGGCTGCTGTAGGACGTGAGTAGGAGTGGAGCACGCGTCGGTCTATACCGGAGAAGTAATGGGCCATACGAGCTTGTGTATATGTCGCGAGCACGATTTAGCTGGAATTTAAGGGGCGGCGGTGTGCTCTTTCCCGTTTTCGGAGCGATTTCGCCATCGCGGTAAAACATAACCCTCGAGGGTGCTCTTTTTTTAACGCCCCCCCAACCCCACCGTACCTCTATCCCTCCCTACCGAGCACCGCTTTTCCCCTCTTCCTCATCTGCCCCCACCCAACCCCCACCGTCTGACCAGGAACAACTTCCACTCTCCCCTCCGACAAAATAAAATATGTACAGGAGATGGGGAAGGAGGGAAAAAAAGAGGAACACCCACCGCTCCCTCAATTCCCAAACGGTTCCTCGTATAAATATCCGATTTTCGAATTTGGCTTGGAGATTTTCGCGTGGGACTGGATTCCCATGGCATAGTTCCAGGACCGGTGTGCATGTGTGTGTACATGTGTGTGGACCGCGCTGTGCCGTCCCGTGCAGCTGGATGTGGCAGAGTGAGATTGGCCCGGGGGTGATGCTGGAGGAGCGGATGGAAGGCGGGCGGGAGGAAGGAAGTAGGCGGAAGAGGGAGGGGGAGAGAGAGGCAGATGGGGTTTGTGTAGGAATGTTTGCCGAGAGTGCCCGACATATGTTTAGTCGCTCTCCGGGAGATACTAGCTTTAGGTACCTCCTGCAGAGTCACATTAACCTATCATCGTGCACAAATTCATCGAATGAGAGCATTAATCGTTATATAGGTACAAAAAATCAGCTATATCAAATTTTTCTCCATCACAAGTTTCGGCTATTCCCTCTCTTCAGTTGTAAACGACGCCAGGAATCGTGTAACTCGGCTTGAACCGAAATTTCATTGTTACTGTGAGCAATATTAATTCCGCCCAGGAATGATACATTGAAGTTGACCATAGAAAATTTGTACATTTTTGTTGAAATTAACGACTACAATTCTAAATTATTTCGCACGAGTGAATGACACTAGAAATAAATATTATCGGGAGGTTTATAGAACAAAAATGCATCAATTTCTCCCAAACAAGATCAAAGGGTTCCCTTCAGATTTAAACGGAATCACCTTTTTAGGGGTACTGTCCGAAGTAGTATGAAATTGATTTTAACTGTTGATTTCATCTGAATAATGGGAGAATTAGAATATAAAATTAGTAAAATGATTAGTTGCAGATATGTGCTGGGTTATCAAAATAGCGGTTTAAAGGAGAAGAGGAAAGGTCACCAAACAGGTAGTTAAGGAAAGACTGGAATTCCGTTCTGATCTCCGTTTTCGTAGGCATTGCGCCTAAGCTGAGGGATTTCGCTAACATTGCATTGTTTGGAACCCGTGCTGTGTCGTTATTTGTTCTAGATAATATGGGTAATGCCACGTCAATTCTACCGATTGCCTTGGTCTTCATCCTGTTTTGAAACTTGCTGATTTATTTGCAATTTTTTTCGCTGCTATCGATGGTTTATGGTGATATGTGTAACGTTGGATGGACGATATTTTGATTAACGCGTGCCAAAAAGAGCAGCTGGCGGAAAGTGTAGCTCTCCGTGAGGGAAAAATAGTTTGATTTATTTGAAAGTTTCTTCTATGCCGTGAATCTTCATAATCTTGAAAATTCATAAGTGTGCAAATAGAAATTTGGACTTTTGGTTGTGCGGCTACTTTCGACATAAAAGTATGATTTCATGTGTCGTGCGCTTTGCCTTCCTCCATATTGCTGGGCTATTTTCCCTAGAACTTCCAACTTAGCGAGAGTCATGCAATTAGGTTAATTATCTAGATTTACCTGTATCGAAAATCTACTCACATTATTGCCAATTTTGCTCTTGTCGGCGTTACACAGTTGCATCTATTATTTACGACCGTGTTTCCCACTATGTTCCCACTTTAGTAGGCGTGGAACTATTTTAATTCGGATATTTCACTCGAAAACCTCATCCGAAAAGCTTTCCCGATGATACATTTTTAGGACGCGCCATGACCTTTACTCGATTTGCGCTTCCCTTCATTGTTGTGGGCTTTTTATTGGATTAGCAGCGGATATTCGATGGTGTATGGAATTAACTCGCATAGAGAAGTCGTCGCTCATGTCATTTATTTATTGTTCACTGGAAAAAAAAGTCGTTTTGGGCTCATTTTCAGTCCTACTGGTATGAATCTCTCCCAACATAAAGGTCAAAACGGAGGCGTTTAGTCGTCATCCCTCAACCCACCCTTATTTCCTCCTCCCCTCTCCTATCCTTCCCATCCACCCATACCCTTCTTGCTCCCGGTGCCTCGAGGGGGTAACTGTTGAGAGTAGTATTAGCAATTCCCAACTTTCTCTAATTTTAACCGAATGGCTTATGCGATGAAGGGAGCGAGCGAGAGGAGTTGATAGGGGGTGAGAGGTCCGGTGTTGCTAATCAGCTGTCTCTGGAATTTCCGTCTTTTCGCGTTTCAAGGGCGCGGCGCGATTAACGCTTGGATGGACACTCGAAGGGGGGGGAAGAGGGGGAAGGGAGGATGGAGAATGAGTGCCTGGCGAAGATCGATCGTTCTCGAGAAGGGAATTGCCTCGTTTTCACGAGATGCAAACGGGACGGCGTGGCGGGCGATCTAAATTTATTGCATTTGGCAAGAGCGGAAGAAGGGCGTGCAGGGCGTAAAGATATGCATGTTTACACATTCCTATTTTGATGGCGCTGTCTTACTATATTTTCCTTTTTAACGTACTGTGTTTTAAGTTCTAAAATGTTGAGTTGTGCCCTCCTGCATTCTGAAATGAAGTCTCCGTGTTAGAAAACGGTTTTGCACTTTTTTCCGCGGTGTTTTTTTTTAACTTTATTTATCATTATTTCAAAATATACATCTACGTTCTCATTGAGATTCTATTCGAACGTTAGTCTCAAAATAGGAAACAAATTTTTAAGTATTGCACATCTGCAATTTCTTTTTTTTTTATTTCTTCTCTTTTGCCTTGATTTGTTGTAAAAGGAGGATCACAGTTTCTTGTGAATAATGGTGTGGTACGTTATCCGTTACTTCATTCTTTCGTTTTTGAAAACAGAAACATTTCTCCTGGAATTACGTTTGTTATCTTTTTAGAGGGAGACTTTTTTCCCAAATCAATTAAAATTATGTCATTGTGGTTTCCTGGAGGAAATATGCATGTGAAGTAGATATTGTCGTGTCATGAAATTAGTTTGGTCCGTGTTATGTGTAACATATGTTGGTCTCATGATTCATCCTATTAATAAAAATATCGCAGGGAAACTTAGCACCACGCCAGGAATTTATAGCTGGATCGACCTTGGTGGTTCAAAAATATAGCTCTTGTAATTTATGACAGTCATCCTTGATGCTGTCTTTCTAACTTTAATGAAGGCGCTATTACCGGATAATCGTGATCAGGCTTAATCATTTAGCCTCATTCCACATTTGAGAACATCCCTAACGCTGACTGTAGTCCTTTAAGGATCCACCTTTGTTCGGTGTATTTACCTTCTTCCTTGTTCTCTGGTGGGTACGGAGAAGCTTTCTATCACTTCTTGTTTACCCATACAATTTTTGCGGAAATTTCTATGCGCGACGGCTCTCACATTCGATTATGCTTCGGAAACAAGGGAAGGTAAGCAGTCTTAAATTTATTCAAAATGCTTCTCGATTATCCGCTCCGGTAGATGTAATTTATCCTACTCGACACAAAGCCTTTTTTTCCTTTGCTTCCAAAAGGAGGACGAGTTGTATTTGGAATAATAAAATAGACGCATTTCGGTAAAAGGGAAGCGGAAAGCGAAGAAACTGAGTGAAGAGTGAACGGATGAGATGGAACTAATAATTGCCAAAGAAATACGCAACAGCACCGCGTATGCATGCAATAATTTGATATCGCTTCCACGCACGCACATATTTTCGGAAATTAATCTAAATTGAATACTTTGGTTAATGATGAGGGTTCTGGAGGGTACTGTTATTTCTCAGAATACCATCTCTGAGTCATTTAAATCGACTTCATAATGTAGAATTTTGGGAACATAGTATCATGAATAAATCGTTCGTGTTTAAAATTTTAATAAACTTAATTAATAAAATAGTTTTGAGGTTAGCTCTTTAAATGAAAAGTGATAAACTATATCTCGTAGATGATGAGTTTCATACGAATAACATTCACCATTGGTAATCGTTAATGCCAGTGAATCTTCGAGAGGGGTTAATCATTAACACTAGAGGCTATTATCAAAATTTAAAATTTTGATGAATTGAGTTGAATTTGTTGTGTTCCAGTTACAAGCTGTCGTTTGAAAGTTAAAAGGACTGATCCCCAAGAGTGTAAAATTTTATTGTATGCAATCGATGAAAATCTTTTCATCGGGCCTTAAAATAGAAAAATAAGTTATCACGTAATAGTCTCCACAATATTTCTATTAAGGAAGGTTCGTAATGGCATATTTAAGCTTGTGAGAATTATATTTAAATGCAGAGTAAGTAAATTAACGGCACAAAAAATTAATGTAAATCAACTAGTTTGTGACCGTTATCGAATGTATTTTACATATTACAAAACTGTGATTTATTAAATTAAATCGTTCGTGATTTATATTTCTGGAATTCCTGATAAAATTTCTGGTCGTGAATTATCTACATTGAACAAGGTTTGCCTCTCTTTTCCGCGTTCGAATTTTAGGCAATATGAGGATGGAGCGGATAAGAAGCCGTTCCAGTCGTATTACAGGAGCCGAGAGTTCGGGATGGAAGTGAAATGGATCAACAGGAGAGGAGTTAGGCGAGCGTGTGGGTGGAAAGGGCCAGGAAGTTAGCGGAAGGCGCTGGGGATAAAGGGAGAAAGGAAAGAAAAGGAGGAAATAATTGCCTTTTCCTCCCCAAAGTGTAAGTAGGGGTGGGGGCGAGGAAGAGGGAAAAAAAGGAGAGAAAGGGAAGAGGAGGAGGTCGAGGGGTGGGCATTCTGAAGAGAGCCCATCCGTTTGCTCGGGAATTTCTGAGAAAGGGCGATTGGTTTTTAAGGAGACGACGACGGGGGAGAGCGAAAGGAGGACGGGGCGGAGTTGGAAGGAGCCGGAGGCGGAGGGGTGGGAGATGGAGGGCGATAGGAGGTTGGGGGGGCGTCGGAGAGGGGGATGGGGTGGGTTGTCGAGGTGGTGGGGTTGGTTTGGAACGGTGGAGAGTGGAGAAAAGGAAGAGAAGCAGTGGCAGTTGCCAAAATGGGATATAATGTGTTGGGAGGGACAACAAGCGAAGAGTGTTGCGAAATAAGGGGTTGAAATAGGAAAAAATGTCAATTTGGCTTGAATGCTCGTCGGTGTGTCTTTGAGCGGAAAAGTGGTTGCCTGGGGTTGGGAATTTCGAGCCATTTGGCCTGTTAACTCTACCTCAAAGTTCAAATTATTATGTTTTTCCAAGTTCTAAAGAAATATATTAAGCTTTATATTTTTGTCCCTCTTGGGAACCATTAATTAACTTTCATCATTCTCACAAAATTATAATTAGGTGAAAGCATGTGTTTGCTATGATGAGTATGAGCTTCGTGAGGATTAGGCTGCTTGAAGTCTATAATACACCGTTAAGTATTTCTTCTAAATTGAGTAACTTGAAAGTGGCTAGCATGTGAAAAGACTAAGCGTAGGAATAATAGAAATACTCTAGCACTGTGTTGTTAGAATTTACTTCATTTTGTACGCCTAATTCAAATCATGGATTGTGAATAATTTGTGCTGGTTTGATGGTTTTTTTATTCCAATCCAATGTAATCGCCATTAATGGCAAAGATAAATATTTCCTGCGAATATGTTTTTCGCAGGAAATGTATATGGTGCTAGCTTCTGTATGACTACATCCGAATTAAGGAATTTGGAAGGGAAATGATGGCTTAACATGGGATACTACGAATTGAGGTAGCTTAGATGTGGAAAAATAGTACGAAATTGTTAACTGCCTCGTTAGAAGGTACTTGTGCCAACTTTGCCGGAGCTCTTTTACAGGCGGAAGCTTCAATGCATTTAATGTGCCTCGCGATTGCTATTCAAACTTATTTCAATTATGAACTCCACGGCGGAATATTTGCTCACAGCTACGTTCTTTGCCTTATAATAAAATTCACCCTCCCACGGGTCATCCCTTTCGCTGTGCACACTCCAGTGCGCATGCGTGGGCGTTCCAATTGCGCCCACACATCTGGCATTAAGGATTGCAGAGATCGGCGCCCGTTTGAGAACTTGAAAGAGATTAGGTGGAGATGGGTATGAACTCTGGTTTGGAGCGTGGGCCGTGTCAAGAGTAAAGAATGAGAAATGGAAGAGGCTTTTCCGTAATCATCCTTAGCTATGACCGATTTTGGATGGCATGAGGAGGCAGAAAGATTTCATTGCCGGAAAGGGCTTAAGAGAGCTTTTTTTTAATTTTCATGCATAAAAAAATCTTTCTATTCTTCGTATTCTCAATGTCATCCTCCTGGTGAAACCCATATCCGATTTATGAATAATTTTCATCTTCATTTGCTCTCTTGAACTAGTTTGAGTCGCAATTGACGTTGCCTTTAAGTTCAGGGGACATGGTCGAAATTTCTTATTATTTGCTACTATAATGCAAACGTTCAAATCATCTCAATTTGACCATGGGTTAAGTGGTCCCAAGAATTCCGTTTTCACCAGAGAATACCTATTCGCACCTTAACCAACCCCATCTGGTTACAGTATGAAAATCTTCGATCACTGGTTAGTATGATCTTGATAGCCCATTGGTAAGAGCGATAGACTACTAATTGGCCCGTGTTTGATATCTGGAACCCTCAGCTTCACCCATGGTGAGAACCTTTTTTATACCAGACCTTCCTAGCAAACCACAGGTGGCACAGGACAAGGAACTGTACCCCCCTACCCTGATGTGTGAATTTCACGCGCCATACAGGAATTAGTGACAGGTTATCTCTACAGTCAACTATCAAATCACCATCTGTTTATTGCACCCTTCTTTAACCTTTTTTTCCAAGGATTTTTATGTATCGCATGATTGTACATTCAAGTAAAAATAATATCGAAACAGATTAAAAAAAAAACAAATTGATAAATAATGGTGCTCAGCTTTTTGCTCAGAGGAATCAATATCCTGAATGTGATAAGATGGCGACTCGACTTGAATTTTTAATGTGAAATCATATTCGGGTGTGATATCTGGTAATAAATATTCTGCGTTAAAGTTTTCAATGCAATAAGTAATTGTTTAATTCAAGTTTTTCAATGTTAAAGGAATGTTTTACAGGAATGTTTTGGTGTTGCCCTTTCTTATTTTTAGGCCCAAAGAGAACTTCTAGAAGCATTTGTATTTTAAGTTAGAAACTGATCCTAAAATATTTGTATTGAATTAACTATAGGTTACATGCGATAAAAATATTTGGTATAATTAATTGACGTACTTAAACAACTATGGTGTGTAACTGGAAGGAAAGCCTAAACTTGTGAATAATAATCGTAAAACATGGGCATTAAATACATTGTACCAATGCAAGATTAGGGCTGAATTTTACAATGCATATAGACCATAAGTTTACTTTTCAGACCAAAAAGAGTTAATTCCGACCACTGATGGTCGAGGTTGTGAAATTTCTAGATAACTATTCCCAATGCACGAGTATACCTGTATTTGTCACGTAATAAAAGTCCGGGTTTCCCAAAGGGTTAGTGACCATCTTCCCCTACAGTTACCCAATTTAGTGACTTGTAATGTAATATTTTGGTGCAATTATGGATTATTTTTTTCAGAGGACATGAAATTGTTCACTGACTGATTTACAACTAATGAATTCACAAAATACCATTTGAAATCGTCAACGTCAGCTCTATAAACAAATTTCATACTATTGTTGAAATTTTTTAAATAATTCATATTAGCTACATAAAAAAATTAACTTGTTTAAGGTCTCATAAATATTACCTGTTTATATGTAACTAATTCATTGTGAATTGTAGGAAAGAGGACTGTGGCTGTAATTGGTTTATGAATGAGTGCATTTATGCTTTTTACTTTTTCAAATATGAATTACAATGCAACCATTTCAGAGAGTAAAAATCATTCGCCTTGACCGGGATTCGAACCCGGATCTCTCGATATCCGGTCGAGTGCTTTAACCACTTAAGCTACCGAGACGTCCTCTTACACTCTGAATTTTTTTGTAAGAGGACGTCTCGGTAGCTTAAGTGGTTAAAGCACTCGGCCGGATATCGAGGGATCCGGGTTCGAATCCCGGTCAAGGCGAATGATTTTTACTCTCTGAAATGGTTGCATTGTAATGCACACATAGCGGGTGACTCCGTTAAAGTTATTATTACAGTTTCTTGAAATATGAATTACATTAATTAAATACATTTATCTATAGGGCACCATCTGGTGAGTTAGTCTTATCGTAGGTATTTATTCCTTAATCAGCACCTGTTTTCCCGTTAGTCGATTTGCATGGGTCATTGCCCTTGAGGAACAGAGAGAGGGGAAGATAAGGAATTAGTCTGCGCAGGCAGCGGCGCAGCCAGGATCGCTTGAAATGGGAAATCACGTTATTTATCCTCGAACATTGTTGTCCCATGATGTAAAATTGGAAATAATGTATGAGATCATTTTAAAACTAGAAAATATCAGTTCTAATATAATTTGGCTCGAAAACTGAACCCTTGATGGTTGATATCATGTGTTTTTGGGTAGGCAATAACTTGAATGTCACAGTAACCCCAACGAAAGTTCAACACAAGCAACACAGAACACCAAGACAGCAAACATAGAAGGAATAAAACGACTCACTTGCATTCACACCACTTCTACTGTCCCGATGTCTTCAGGTGCCTTCTGGAGAATCGAGGTTGCACAACCCTTCATCGGAGGAGAAAGACCTAGGGTCAGACATTAGGTCCATTCTACTCTGATAAATGGTTGTACAACCCGTGAGCTTATGATCAACATCCGGTGGACCACCCGTTGTCCGAATTAAACGCTGGTAGACCGTGTGAGAAGATCTTGAAGGTCTCGGGATGTGCATCTACCCCATTTTTTTGTTCAGTGTTGGAAAATTATTTCGTAGTAGGAGTAATTTGTTTTAAAATGTTTTCAGAAGACTTCAGTCATGTCGGACCATTTATTAATTCGTAGAAACACCGTCACGTCACAACACAATACAAAATCTCTAGGAGGGAATCAAATCCTAAAACTTCAGATGGGAGTGTTATCCAACAATCAGAATCGAGTCAGCAAAATCATTGATTTTACGTTTTGGAAATATATTACGCAGTAGCATCAAGGGATGTACATTTGGAGCCGTAAATAATATTCAGAATGTTCAATTACAGGGTAACTATAGCTAAATTCAATGCCGTCATCTATAAATCTCTAATAGTCTCCTAGGAGAGGGGAGATCAGATAAGATACGAACATTTCATGATGGTTTTTGCAAATCTATTGTATTTTATTCATGAGGAGCAGTCAAATGAAAACCTGTAAAGGACGAACAAACAACACGTGCACCAACAAGGGTAAAACCCGACAACTGTGTGCGCCTGTGAGTTGTCACTATGTAGTACTACAGCGATGGCAGTACCTATAAGTAACAACAGTGTTGCCGCCTTTCGTGCGGAATGTGTTATGGCAGTTTGATGAAAGAAGGCACTACGCTTTTCCACATAGAATTTTTTTTGTTGCGACCTAGGTTTCGTTGTAGCGTAACATATCCAGGTTTTTTTTAAGATATTACACAGTAACGAAACGTAGGTCGTAATAAAAAAATTTTTCCTTGCAAAAGCAAATTGTGTTCTTTCTTTATGAAGGATTTCAACCATGTTACGCCTGAAACTTTGCCAGTTATGATAGGTGTTTAGTTTTTCATTTGACTGCCCATTGTACCATTAGTTAGCCATTTGATAGTTGAAATATTTTTATGCCAGGTATAAAAAAAGAAATTTCAAATCACACGAGATCACCAAAACTTCCAGAGAATATTAATAAATGTTAAAAATATGTCAAAGGTTCACGGGCCTGAAAATAAAAGGCATCAGGTCAACCATACGTACAGCGAAAGTTACCGTGCCTGTGACAAGAGTGATATTGTGTGCTGGTGAATTAAACCTTATTTGATAGTTTCAAAGCATGGAGATGAATGTTTAGAAATCAAATCATTTCAGTGATATATGCATGTATGTATATGTGTGCATGTATGTATGTATGTATGTGTGTATATATATGTATATATTTTTTATAGATATATATATATATATACACATATGTATATATCACTGAAATGATTACAAAATTTTTCTTTTCATTATTACAAAATTTACCTATTTTCAGTGATATACTATATATACAAGGGTGGTCTGAAAAGCTTCCGACCTAAGAAATATACAAGACATATTTTCTATATGGGCTATACAGTTACATGTGCTAATACTGCTTCGGGAAGTAATATTATAAACCAGAGCCATTAATTTAGGCGGAGCAGAAGTCTCAGAAGTAATAATGGATTACTCGCTTTTCATTGATGATATAATCAAGTAAATCTCATCAATTCTGTACTCAACGATGCTCTCTTACTGATGCATACAGAAATCCGAAGCAAGGAGATGAACACGTTAGGAGAACGATAGACGATGGAGGAAAAAAAAGAAGTTCTTAGGAAGTAAATGGATAAGGGATCAAAAAAATAGAATCAAATTAAACAAATTAAAAATGGAGAAGAAGAATAATCGAAACAAGAGAACTGAAAATTGGACAGGGAAAATAGAAAAATTCAAGGGAATCGAAGTAAATATATATGTAAAATAGACACAGGAAGGGGAAGTAAAAAGACTCTGAAAAGAAATACGAGAATATGGAAATATTTTTATAATCACGTAATGGATTCGCTGCCAAGAATGAAAGTCTTGGCTCATCCAGGCAATTTTATTTTACTCAACATCATACCCTGAAAATCCGCCATAAGGCTGTACTCTCACGGATTCAATCCCGCGCCCTTTCGGTGTATTTTCAAATCTTGGCTCTTGTGCAGGTAGACGGGTTGGGGAAAGTGAATGTCACTATCGGCGGCGTGAAATGTCCGTTCATTTCGTTTCCGTAAATGGTTCTTGATCCGAAATTTCGCTCTGCTGCAGGATTACGATAAAAGGAAAAAGATCAACACACTTGAGGAGAATGAATATGCTAATGGTTTCATTTTCATCGATTAAGGCTTATTTTTTTAGGTAAAGACATGTCTTTTAGCAAATTGGCTCCCATAATTTTGATTTTTGCTTATGTCAGATTTTCGCTTCAATATTCTAATGATAAACAGAATTAAAATTAATACAAACAGTGTACAAACTTAACGATCGGATGTGCCTATTAGATGCTTCATAGCTAACATATAGTCACGCGTATGGGATTACTGAAGTAAAATGTATAATATCTATAATGCACTACCTTGCAGAAAATTCTGATCAGGCTATGCTCAATTTGCTCTAAGAATGTATACTATATACTACAACATATTTTATCTTTAATTTTCTGTTATCGAGTACTTTGAAGAAGGTTTTAATGTGACAGTTTATGGTATTAACATATTAAACCTAAATCTTCCCTAAACGTTGAGAAAAGTCCTTGATTACGTTTTTAGAAAAGTAATTATAATCTATTTCGACCGGAATATTCTTCCTTCAAATAGAACCTCTCCAGGAAGGAAGATGGGGGTTGGTACTATTTAATGGGATGAAAAAAAACAACAATTTTAGAGACTTAATTTGAAAATAATTGCTGTCCGAATTTCAGCATTAATAGTTGAGTTATCATTGACTGTTATAATGTTTGTTGTTCTTATGATCCTGAATGACTTAAACTCCTAAAACGATTTTGGTAGAGCAATTTAATATTAACAGAGAACTATGAATGAGGAAAACTGTGTTGCGATTCGATAATACCAAAGTGACTATCCAATATCGATATATAGTATCCTCAACGGAACTCTCCGTACCAACGCCTTCTTTCTCCATTCTCAATTCGTGTTCCCCCTCGGCCAACACGTAACTCGAGTCTGTTGCAGATTCCAAAAGTCCATCTCTCGGTCTCTCAACGTTCCCTATGCCATCGACTTCCCGCTACATTTAATTCCCTAAGCATTCAGTATCCTTCCCTGGACCTCTCTTCCTCCCTCAACGCTTTCACCTCCTTCCTTAATCGCCAGATAGTAACTTAGCTCTCTCTGGTTGCATATGTGCTCTCCTGCCATCTTATATCTGTTCTTGACATTTTTTTGTTAACTTTTCATTATTGTTTTTTGCTTTTCCCCGTTTTTTTCTTATTGTATGTTATAACTATTGTCTGTAAGCCAATGTAAAAGCCTTTGTGTCGTTTTTGGCTGGTTTTTTAAATAAATAAATGAATGGAGCATTCTTTGGCTTCATGTTTTTCTGCCTTAGTCGTAATTATCGTCAGGAGTCAAATTTCTAAGATGCAATGCGGGAAAAATAAACATTCTCCACTACATTATACTACATGTTCTAGACATCTTATTCGAAAGCCACATGGAAAATATAGAAGTAGGATGCCCTTGATTTCTTATGTTTAATAAGTCACTTAAAGGTGATTTTTTAAATAAAATTTTTAAAAAATCATAAATGTATTACGACAGCCCAAATTAAACATAATTTCACTAATGCCCTGGCTAATTTTCTTTCTTTACGTCGATGACTAGAATATAGTTCTACCGCTGCAGTTAAAAACTGTACCGAAACGTAACCATTACTCTTCCCATTTAGATTACATAACTGTTTTTAATGGTAACATATTCGGAATTCATAATGAATCGGACCCGTATACCGTATATCCCTGTCATGTCAAAGAGAGGGATTCAAAAACGCGGAATGAGAAAAGTCAACCGGCCATGGGATTTAGAGTAGGATTTAGTTTCCAAGGGAAATAGAAATGGGGATATTCGGAAAACGAGACAGTCCTGGATATTATGTGGAAATGGTACTTGTGTAGAGTGCTGCTGAAATGTATCTTCGCGCTCCACGTACTGAGCAATCACATTTACTAAAGCGCCATTCCTATTTCTTCCATATACGGCTCCATCAGATTACACCATCAAAAACCTACACCGTTTTTAGTGAGTTCATTTGTATAATATAAATTGAAGTCCAGAAATTTGTGTGATGCTATACGAATTGACGGTTTACTTTACAACTCACAGCCTTTCATGCTAGAAAAGGACCTGTTTTATTTTCATACTAAGGATAGTATGAAAATAAGACGGACTTTTTTAATCTCTGGTGACGTAATTCATTGTTAACCCCTCTCTTTCATAAATAATAACTATTTTATAAGTGTTACATTATTAATAAAATGTGAAAAAAATATTTTTCAAGGTAAAAAGGAAGAAATGGTTATACTTCTAGTACTTAAGAACCGGAAGTGGACTAAAATAAAGTATTTATTGGCACGTTTTTAAGTTTCCGGATGTCTGAGATAATGTTTTATGCCGAATTGTTAAGTTAATTTTGATAAATTCGACAATTAAAAATAAGAAGCAGTATAACCTATGGTGTGATATGATCAGAACATGCTTCGGGTAAGCTACGAAGAGTGATAACTACCGTTGAAGAAAGTGCGTGCGTTAGTGTGTTATTAGCCGCAGTTTTAAGATTCATTAATCCACAGGAAATCATTAAGCAATGAGGTGTCATTAGTTTGCCGCCAAAAAAGTTCAATTAGGATTGACACATTCCAATATTTCCAGCATGCACTTATTTTGGACAAACACTTAACATTTACCAGCTTCAAACATGGTAGGTGATTTAATGTTTAAAGCCTTCAAAAACCATTTATGAGAATATCAGTAGAAACCAGGACAATAATTTGGTGGCAGCGTACCAATTCGTAATTAGGGTGCGGAAGCCTTTGATTAAGTTTTGTCCCCATAATTTTCTAAAAGTAATTTTAAGATATAAATGGATGTTTCTTTCTTTTGTTCATCTGATATTCATATTTTGAATTTTATTGCGTCGCATTGACTTATTAAATATAGTAATTCAGAATGTACCAATAGAGCCTCTTCGTATAAACCCCCAACATCCTGTTATTTGGGGATTATGTGGTGGTTCATTTCCCTTTTCCCTCCGGTGGACTACAAATTGGACATGGTGGAAAGATCTGTGTGTTATGATTACCCTAGAGCTCTGCTGCCGGGGGGCTTATATAATAACTGCGCCCACGGGAAAACACCAACAACTAATTGCGGAAACGGGAAAACACCAACCGCCCATACAGCTAATACGGACACAAGTATTGAAATAAGACCTGACAACTAAGAGATTCTACCCGGTGGACCGTGCGCAGTTTCCGATAGCGGGAGATGCAAGGCTTCCGCGGTGGTCATCCCACAAAAACCTTGGCGGAATCGATTGGAGCAAAGAATGCACTGAAAACGCCCAAACCAGCGAGAATCGGGACTTGGAAATGTTTAGGCATTGTGAAGGCTAGGAAAATTAGAAAATATAAAGTGGGATATGTAGATAAAATGAGACGGAAGGATAATGAAGACTACTGGAGAAATAAGTATATAGTATTGTACAACGGAGGGGAAGATAGCAAGCTAGAAATGGCGATAGTATTGAGGAAAAAAAGGGAGACGTACTAAGCATAAAACTTGTCTGTGAAAGAAAAAATGTTAAAAGAGGTAAAAGCTGAACTACCGAACTTGGCCATTATTCAGGTCTACGTGCAAGCAAGTAACCTTAGGGAGGAATAAATAAGGTATGCGATAAAATAGAATATATATATATATATATATAATGGCCTATCCCGTGTCTTATGCGTTTCTGCTTGTGATTCCGCTTTGCAAGGATTTCGTGAGATGGTGACCGGGAAAAGTGGGACCATGCGTAGTTCTGACCAATGCGCACGGCCCCACGGGCCGAATCTCGTTGATGCCAGAACTCATAGTAGGATGGCCTATTTAATTGAGGTGGTTTCCCGTTAAATATAGATTCCCCAATTTTGGGGTTGTTATGTATTTGAGAAGGAGAAAGGCAATTTAAACGTCAAAATTGGATGGCAAAAAATAGAGAAGGTTAAAAGTTTATCTATCTCGGAAATGTTGTGACCAAGATGGTGAAAGTGGTAGGGCAATAAGAAGACGAATTGCATTATAGAAAGAAGGTTTTACCTGGAGAGATTTGATGACAGAGTAAGGATGTTGAGATAAGAATCATCAAACTTTGGTATGGCTTTGTGCTGCGTGAAAAATGTTTTTAAAACTGGGTGATAGGCGTAGATTCGAGGCTTTTGAAATGTGGCTGTGAAGAAGGATGGGGAAAGTGAAATTCACAAAAAGGAAAACAAACGAGGAGGTACTAATTGTGGTGGTAGATGCGAGAGGATTGCTGGGAGAAATCCAATGTTGGCAGGAAGGGTGAGTGAAAAGCATTTTGACGGAAGACTGTGATAGAGAGGACAGCCTTAAGCTAGTGGATGAAGGAGGAGGAAAATGACAGACAGTTATGAGTTAATCAATAAAGGCTTAATCACGTTTGTTCTTTTGAATGAAAAATATCTGCAAATAAGCCGTCAGCTAATGTCACCCAAAACCGCATTTCCAATGACCTTTACGAGATAACTAAAACTATTAATTCTTTTGTAAACATATTTGTTGCCATGGCATTCCTTTCCCTGTTTTAAAAGCTACATCTCATTGTATGCATTACCTTCGCATAGTCAACTCTTCCTTTTCTTCTGGTTTTTTTTAATTTCTCACGTGCTCTAAAATATTCTAGTGTTATTCCAGTTCAGAAAAGATATCTTTGTGGCATTACTGATAAATACAGACCAATATCTTTTTGATCTGCATTTTTATAATTAATATCTAAAGTATTGTTATTTTCAAGGCTCCAATGAGAAACTCCTTCCTGTTGAAATTTTCTTTAACTCGAGTAGGAAATTTGACTTCTTTGGTCGTAATATACAACAATATAAGATTATTGTTCTTGGTATCTCTGGTGTGCCACAAAAATGAATCTTACCCTATCTTGGTGACAGGCAACAAATCGTTTGATATTCTTGTAATTCCTTAACCATTTAATCCACACCTTTGGATTTTCCTTTTGGAGTACATCAAGGGTCCCTTCTCGAATCACTCATATTTCTGATTTTTATCAATGGCCTTCGAAATCATCTGCCCCACAGCTAAACTATTCTAATATATATATGCTGATGATCCCGCTATCATCATCGTAGCCAATTAACTCCATAGTTTCAGCCTCAACTTTGTGGTAGTTCATTTTAATAAATAAAAAAGAAAAACTTTGTTCCAATCCAACACTTTATTTCAGGTACGACTAGTTTCGACGCTACGGTGTACCTGAGGATGATGCCGTAGCGTCGAAACTAGTCGTACCTGAAATAAAGTGGTGGATTGGAACAAAGTTTTTCTTTTTCATTTATCGTAGCCAATAGTCATCACAATTTGACTTCACTAACTTGAAGGTGAGAGATACATCAGTTGTGCAATAATAATAATAACTTATTTTACTGTTATATATATATATATATATATATATATATATATATATATATATATATATATATACGCGGGTCGCGGTGGTCTAGTGGGGAGCGTTCGATTCCCGGGCAAGGCACTTTGGGCACCTGCAGCTCCACCCAAGCTAGTTGATTTTTCGGGTACCAGATCTTCCTGGGAAACCTTAACCGGCACAGGGAAAGGAACTGGCCCCCCTACCCTGATGTGTGAATATTCACACGCCGTCGGGCTTGGTACACGGGTGAGCTCTACCATCACCTACTAAACCGACCTTCGGGTTGATTACTGTGTTTATGGTTTTATATATATATATATATATATATATATAACAAAGGTATACCATGCTAAGATTAATTCTCGTGTTTTTTATGGTATCTTATTCCGTGGTAATTCCAATGTTGCCGGAAAAGCGATTTCTGCTCAGAGGCAAGCTATCAAGGCCATTATTGAGTTCCTATCCGTGCATCAAGTAGACCCCTTTTTTCTGGGGCCCAATATCTTAGCTCTTCCTTCACTGTCTACACTTACATGTGCCTGCTTTGTAAAAGCACACCTTGATAAGTTTCCAACCAACGTAGATTATCATAACTACATCACCTGTTCTAGAAGTAAGAAGTGGGTGTACACTGAAATCAATACTCCAGCCCTCTTTGCCCCAAAAGTTCTCTATCATTCTGCCTCTTTACTATTAAACAGAATTCCTCATATTATAATAAAATGGACATTCAATTTTTCTTACTGTGTCTAAAATAAAGGTCAAATTATGTATTACCTAAAAGTATTACTACAATATCAGTGACGTTTTTGAAGAGTTATTGTTACATATGTGATGTTATCATTTTCTCTTCTATTCAATTTTTGTTTCTATTTTTGCACTACGGCTTGACGTAACTGTGAAAATGTTTTTTTCCAACGGTGAAGTAAATATATGATTAGTATTGCTATATTATTATTACTATTTAACTTAGTAGCTATGAAGCGAACTTAATTACTGAGCACGTTAACGGAATAGTTTTCAAGTGAAACAAAGGATACCATATAAAAGAAGGCATCGTCTGGCATGTCTAATAATCATTCATTGCATTTGTATGAGCGTAATATTTAATCGGATGGGTAGAGTAGGGTAGAAGTAGAGTCTCATGCAAGACAATTCACTCTCTCGGCTGAAAAGCGACCCATTAATGGCATTTTCGTAGCGATTGGTTCAGTAAACTGTTGCATTCATACCACTCGTCTCACAAAACCCTTCCCTTCTTGCCTACTGGCGGCATTTGTGTGCGTGGGTTTTCCTTTTGGCCTTCTTCCATCCTCGTCATTTAGTCCCATCCTCCTGGACCTTCTTAGCTTCCTCTAAGCATCTCCTAGTCTTCCTTACACCTCCGTCTGTCCGCCATATATCTCCATCATGAACTCAACAGCTGTTCTTTTTCGCAAGAAACCCGGATCTTCGTCATTTTAATTTCCAGTGTACCATCCTTCCGGAATATAGCACACCTGAGATGTCCTCATTCATTTCTCATTTTATTTCTTAGGATATCTTCCTTCCCCGTTTTTACTTCTTCATATCACGGTGATGTTTTTTGTTATAATTCTTCTCAAACGGGTTAATAGGCGCAAATTAATTGGAGCGAATGAGGGAGGGAGATTTTCTTTCAGGCACACGAATAGTCAAAAATAAACGGATCTTTGATACGAATTCCTAAATCAGATTTCATTGAATGGAAATATTACACATGATTTATATTCCTTATTATTTTTTTGAATTTTTGTTTACTAGTAAAAATATTAAAGACGGAAAATTTGTTATTCTTAAGGTAATAGGAAACTTTTCCGATATTCCTCCCACCTAAATTAAATAAATTAGACTCTTGAAATATTCATAAAAAAGATTCTCACGAATTACGACATTTTAAATTTGATTAAGTTTGGAATAACGAATGCATTGTTGATTATTATAATGTAATTTATATAGATTACATTTTTATTTGACTAGACAAGGAATTCGTTGGAATTTGAATAACTATTAGCATATTTTTTTTCAACTAAATGTCTCAGCTGTATCTATAAAATAAACTCAATAATTTAGCATTTTAATACGATATAATAAACAATAGGTTGCAGAAAGAATTTCCATATTGTGATCTTACAAATATGCCATTTACTTCATTAGTCTTCTGAATCAGTTAGATCGAGTATTTTATCTTTAAGAAAGGAGATGATTTACCTGTAGATTGCTACGTATTTCTTACCAAAATCAAGAATGGTATACTCTTAACTTTCGAATACTATAATAACTTTCTATCCATGACTCATGCTACAGACTGTAACACCGTACAATGGAAGACTATTTTTTGGATCTTGCATGTTTGCTTTGGAAAAATATGTATTTCCAAACTCGTAAATACGCACCGTTGATTGTTCGTAAAATAATAATTTTGTTAAAATGAGCGATTTCTGGATTATCAGGGAATTTACATGTATGATTAACATTGCTTCTCGGCGACATTCTTGTTTATGTAGTGTGACAGTACTCTTAATTGGGATACATTTTTTCGAAGGATTTCCTAATGACAAAATAGAATATTCGGAAGGATTTCATTTTCGTTAAAAAATAATGAATTACGAGGGGTATATCCACACGAAAATGCTCGATAAGCGGATGGGATTTTATGAGAGAGTTTTATTATCAAGCCGAGATGAATCGCAAATGAATGGATTTCCATCTCGAAGCTTTTGTGATCTCCGGACGAAATAACAAACCACCGCTAATAGATACAATAAAAATATTAAGTTTTCGATCCATTATTTAAGCTCCCTTACGTCGCCGTGACAGAAGGGGTGAATTAATTAAAAGATCCTCTTTCCTAAGCCTCGTATCGTAAATTCATGTTTCTTTGTCACCCGAAGAGCGACGACGTTTGAAAGGACAATCGCTCTTTGTCCTCCTGAATTCCATTTCCTTTCCAAGTGAAGACCAGACATTGGATTTCTCTCTTTCTCTTCATGCACGTGTTTTCCCTTTACCTGCATACCAAGTCGCCCCCGTGAAAATATGAAAAAAACCGATTCCCACTCAGGAAGTGACGTAGGTGCAGGCCTGTGAGTGGGCATGGCAGGGGGGGGAGGACTTGGCGCGATGTGCGGTTCCATGGGACGGAGGAACGAAGCAGAAGGATAGGGCCGGTAAAAAAAATGCGGATTCGAGAGAGGGGGGCGAGGTAGTTTCGCTGGGATGGCCGAAAGAGGATTTGGGCGAGCTTCATTGGTTAAGAAAGATAGGACGTGTCCAGAGGCAAAGAGGATGTGGCAGATGGGGAAATGTCTGGGAGCAGGTTAAGTCGAATTGAGGGGGCATGGAGAAGTCTGTGTGTGACCCATATGTGAAGTTCAGAAAGAAAGAAAAGAATCTATTCGCACGTACATGTACTTCTGCATATGTATGATCAAGTATTAGGGTATCGTGGAATTGCAAAGTGATGTGTTGTTTTAATGAAAAGAGAAGTTATTTTCATTATTCCGCTGGAGAAACTTTTATTTCGACCGATTGCGTTGAGTTTACATCATTATCAAATGAGATTTTTAGGTTCAAGCCAAGTTCACTTACTCTAGTGAGGAGAGAGGGGGAAGGAAAGATGGAGGCCCTTACCTACGTTTGCCTGGGTAAACTTGGATTAGACCCTAAAATTCTCCCTTGATAATGACGTCAAAGGTTGAAAACCATCCGAAATAAAAGTTCTCCGGTTCCTCAACATCTCTGGCACGATATTAATAATGCCATGTTATTTTATAATGGATTTCAGATAGAATTTTTTTTAAATTTGCTATTTTGTATTAGCGGCATTCAAGGAAGGTATACCGATTGTGCCCATGTAATTTTTTTAGAATTTGTGCCATTCTGCAGGGCTCTATGACATGATTTTGAGCTTCCGTCAGTGCGATTGTTACATTTGCTATCGCTTAGTAATTTATGGTGAAATAAGAGAATCTAACATTTGAGACCATCATCTTTAGGCACTTATCCATAGGCACCCAAATTTGCACATTCCAAACACACACATACATATATATGTATATATATATATATATATATATATATATATATATATATATAATCTTGAAAATGACGCTCGCCGGCGACGCACAAACACACAAACACTAGGATAATAGATATTGCACACACAGAAACATAAAAGAAGGACACTTACAGCAGATATTTACGTTTCGACGTCGAAACGTAAATATCTACTGTAAGTGTCCTTCTTTTATGTTTCTGTGTGTGTAATATCTATTATCTTAGTGTTTATATATATATATATATATATATATATATATATATATATATATATATAAAGTTCAATCAATTGAAGTAATCAAGCAAGTAAAGTATCAAGCAATTGAATTCTGCAGGAGACAGGGGTTAGTCATCACTAACACATGGTTTAGACACCACAAAAGGGGTAGGTATACATGTAAAATGCCAGGTGACTCAGAAAGGTATCAGTTAGATTATATTATGGTTAGGCACAGGTTTAGGAACAGTGTGATAAATTCGCACAGTTTCCCAGGAGCGGATGCGGACTCTGACCACAATTTAGTTGTTATGAAATGTAATGTTCGTTTCAAGAAGATAAGGCAAGGGCGGCGGGTTAAAAAATGGAATTTAGAAGCAGTAAATGAATTAACGAGGAAGGAGTATCAGGAGGCTGTAGAGAAAATGATGGATGACGGTAAAGAACTGAGTGCTATCGAAGAAAAATGGGAATGTATCAAGAAAGGGATATTGGAAGCCGCTAAAGACACTACAGGAACCGTTAACGGGAAAAGGATAAGGAAACCATGGGTAACGGATGAGATGATTGCGAAGATGGATGAGAGAAGAAGATGGAAAAATGTAAACACAGAGTTAGGCAAAATGAAGTACAAAGAGTTAAACAATAAATTGAGAAGGGCCACAAATAAAGCAAAAGAAGAATGGTGGAAAACGCAATGCGAGGATATGGAAAGTTTACAGAAGAAGGGTGAAATTGGTGCTCTATACAGCAAGGTTAAGTTATTATCGGGAAGCCATAAAGCAACAACTTGTTGGGATGACTTTGGAGGAAAATGTAGGAGTGGGGTCTGCTTTTGAATGAAGCAACGTTTTACCCCGCAGTAGTAGATATCTTGACTTTTGGTTGATGGGAGGTGAAGATGGTCATAGTGGAGAGCGATGAAGGAAGAATGTAGGAGGATACATGAAAAATTGGAAGAAAAAATACAGAAAAGAAAATGGGAATGGATGGGAATACAAGAGAAAAAATAAACGGTGATCCATAAGCGGATTGCCAGGAATCAGAAAATATGTGAATTAAATAGAATCACAGGAAAAATACTGAGGCCAAAGGGAATGACATAAAAAGTTGACGTTGGAGAAACGATAAAGTTAACACAAAGAGAATTGATTAGTCAAAAGAGAGGGAAAAGAAATTTCGATTACCTTTGTACTTAATGCTTTGCCTTTGTAATATTTTGCCTGTCGGAAAGTTAAAAGAACCTCATGAATGTAATAGAGTGTTTCAAACGTTGATGGAGCAATTCAGTCGTGCGTGGCAGCATATTGAAATTTAATTACCTTTTATTAGTGTTAGAAAAGCGTAAAAATTAAATTAACGAAACTTATGTAACGTAATGACATTCAGCCACGGAACTATTCAAATTTACGTTCTACTAGTCGTTAAATGTAATTATATAATACACAGATTTTATACTCATTTAGTTCATTTTTTCTTTTTAACTTTTACAAATTATTTCGAATTTAATGCGTGTTAGCAAATGTATATTGGCTTTTTTGTTACCAATTCTGGTCGCTGTCAACCGCAACTCAAGATGTCAAGGAACATAAAAATACCATTGCAAAGCGAATCGCTATTGACTCGAATGGAATTTTAACAATTTTCAAATATGCATGCTTATTATTCTCTGTACGTTTTTTTCTCACTTGTATTGGTATTTACGTATCAAGGGTTTCCATATTGCGTGAACTAAAAATACACACAATTGACTAGGTAGTCGATTTGATTGAAGTAAGCAAGCAGTAAAGTAAGTACGAGAGAAATTCAATAGATGAGTCGCAACTTCAGCAAGAAAAACGCAGGAGCTGTTACCACAATTTCATTTTGGACACTTGGAACCACCACCGTATAGTCCTGACTTGGCCCTCAGTGATGGTCATCTGTTCAGGTCCCTAAAAAAACATTTGGGTAGTCGACGTTTTGAAAATAATGATGCGTCTGTAGGCCGTAAATTTGAATCGTTGGTTGCAACAGCAAACAAAAGACTTCTATGCTGCCGGTTATCAAGGATTTTTAAAGATATCGAATAAGTTTCTGGGTGTACTATGATGATGTGAAATGGGTGAATATGTAGAAAGGTGAAATAAATTTCAGGGGGTTACTTTGATTATCATTCCCATTATCCAGTTTTGCGAGTTATTTATTGGATCATCCTCCTACTTTGATAGGCGTCCATCAATACCACCTTCACCCGAAGACAATAATTAAGCATCGGGGAAGTGACTAAGGACTGAGGTGGCGAAGGAAAGAGGAAGGTTTGAATGGGCAGGAAAGGAGACAGAAATCCGAAGGAGTTCTGTATGGGAATCATTAACGTTGAGATATAGAGTGATTTTAGAGAGAGGGCGATGTCAAAAATTGGTGGCATTTGAGGAAGGACTGCGGAGTAGTGAAGGGGATATCTGGGTGGTGGCTGGGAGAAACTGGATACCCGGAGTGTTTGTACAAAAGAATAAAATATGACTAAGGTGGCGACGGAGAGAGGGAGATTAAACGGGCATATTAACTCGACATCGTCAAATGTTTGCACTAGAGAAGGACGAGGGTGGTTTGGGACATTAGATTGAGCGTCAAGCAGCGGAAGAGATAAAGGGGGATGGATGACTTGATGAATCTTAAATTATAGATGAGAGACCTTGATGCATGGAGCGTGCCCTGCGATCTTTATGGACATGTACACAGCAATCGTAACCACTTAAAAATTCATTTGCCTGGCTGACTGTTGTTACTTAATAGCTAAAGGTTCTCTTCTCAAATACGGATGAGTCATCGAGGATGTGGGTATCAGACTTTCCTCCTTTACTTTCAGTCATTCATTGGCATACGTGCAAATATCCACCTAGAGTTGAGGCTGCTCAATGGTGAAGCTAATGGATTTGGAATATAGCGGTTTGCATTATTCATCAGGGTACTTTTTCCATTTCGAGTGGATTACTTTCTTATTCCTTTGAGTGGCCGATTTTCTTATTGTCAAATATTGCTTCTGCTGACTTTTGCCTTTCGTCTGACCAAATTCTAGTGAATTGCTCGCATATGCGTGTGGAATTAATCAGAAGATTTGTCTATTCCTCCTCCTTTTATGGTTAGGTAAATAAATGCCAAACTCCTTGATTATATGCATATATATATATATATATATATATATATATATATATATATTAGTCGAGAGGAATATAGAATACAATCAGGACGTTTTTGCCTGTTTTGTAGATTTCGAAAAAGCGTTTGATAGAGTGAATTGGGAAAAATTAATGCGTGTATTGCAGAAAATAGGAATGGATTGGAGGGACAGGAGACTGATCCGCAACCTGTACATGGCTCAGACTGCTCAGGTGCGAGTGGGGAACGGAGAGTCCGGATGGGCAGTGTTAGGAAGAGGTGTAAGGCAGGGTTGCCCATTGTCACCGGTACTGTTCAACGTATATGTAGAGGAAATTATTAAAGAGGCATGGGAAGAACTGGAGGTAGGAATGAAAGTCGGAGGGGAATTCGTAAAATCGGTTAGGTTTGCTGATGACCAAGCATTAGTTGCTCAGTCAGCCAAGGGGTTGCAAGCATTGCTGAGTGAATTGGAGATTCAGTGCGGTAAATATGGGATGAGAATCAATATTAATAAAACAAAGGTCATGCGATTTTCCAGAAAGAAAAAGGCTAAGCTAAATACTAAAATAGGCGGGGAAAGAATAGAGCAGGTAGAACAGTTTACATATCTCGGAAGTGTTTTGGACCAATACGGTCAAAGTGGTAGGGATGTAAGGAGAAGAATTGCGCTAGGCAAGTATGCTTTCTCAAGGAGGAGGGAGTTGATGACGGGGACGTTGAGTAGAGATGTTAAGACAAGACTCGTAAAAACTCTGATATGGAGCGTAGCTATTTACGGTGCGGAAACGTGGTCACTGAAGCAGGAGGATAGACGTAGATTGGAGGCTTTTGAAATGTGGGTGTGGAGAAGAATGGAGAAGGTGAAATGGACCGAAAGGAAAACAAATGAGGAAGTACTAGAAATGGTGGGGGAGGAGAGGGGTTTGTTGAGAGAAATCCTATGGAGGCAGGAAAAATGGATGAAAGGCGTATTGAGCGGTAGTGGAATGTTGAAGAAGGTAATAGAGGGGAGAATGTTGGGCAAGCGAGGAAAGGGCAGGAACAGGATAGGGAAGGGAGGAAAGAAGTACACAGAGATGAAGAGGGACCTGATGTAGATTAGGTTGCTCGATTGGGTTTTGTTTGGAGTTACAAAATATTTATTTGATAGTTGTGCCCATCCAAAAACCTTCCTTAACCGGTAGATTACCTAATAAATATAGATATATATATATATATATATATATATTATTTATGTAATATAAATGGAATTAACACTAGTCTCCTGTCCCTCCAATCCATTCCTATTTTCTGCAATACACGCATTAATTTTACCCAATTCACTCTATCAAACGCTTTTTCGAAATCTACAAAACAGGCAAAAACGTCCTGATTGTATTCTATATTTCTCTCGACTAGTGATCTCATTACTGCAATGGCATCACGCGTACCTCTTCCTTTCCTAAACCCAAACTGATCATCCCCTAAGTAATCATTTGCCTTACTCTCTATCCTTTTGTTGATGATCCTGAGAATAACTTTAGCTGCGTGGGATATCAAACTTATTGTTCTGTAATCCTCACATGACGAAGCCTTTGCCTTTTTTGGAATAGGAACTAACACCGATCTCACAAAATCTTCCGGCCAGATTCCTTCCTCATAGATACTACGAATCAGTCCATATATGGCCTTCTTCCCACCTTTCCCTAACCATTTCAACATTTCTACAGGAATATTGTCCACCCCCACAGCCTTGTTTGCTTTCATCTCCTTTAATGCCCTTTCTATTTCATCGTCGAGTATGCCTGGTATATATATACATATATTTTTCTATATATATATATATATATTTATATTTTTTGACATAGTTATTTTGATTGATTGATATAATGTTACGATATAGTTTGAAATTTATATAATTTTATTGACATGATTTCTCCTGCCGTAGTACGATGGGGGTAACAATACATTTTTATAAATGGTATATACAATAAATATGTGTATATATTATGTATATAAAAATATAAACATATTTGAAATTAATATAGAAATATTTATTTATTTATATTTTATTTATAATCTACCGTTTAAGGTAGGCTTTTGGATAGATGCAACTACCAAATAAATATTTTGTGACTCCTAACGAAACACAATCCAGCAACCTAAGATGGTTATCCCATAAGTACCCGACCAAACGAAGAAAACACAAAAATTTTGGTGAAAAAAATGTATTTATTTTCAACATAATCTTCCTTCAGCTCTGTACACTTTTCCAAGCGATGTTCAATAAGTTCGATACCCTTTTTAATAAGAACTGTCTTGCTCCTCAAAGTACCTATTAACTGCCGAAATCATATCTTCACGGTTGGAAAATCTTTGACCACCGAGTTATTTTTTTCAAATTTGCGAACAGAAAATAATCCGAGGGGGCTAAATCTGGCGAATAGGTTGCATGAGGTAGCAATTCAAACTTTAATTCATGAATTTTGCCCATTTCCAAAACGTATTTGTGAGCTGGAGCATTGTCTTGATGAAACAACTCTTTGTTAGATTTCAACATGATAGTAGCAGGCAGTCGGTACTACCGTTTCTTCCGAGGAAAACGGAGCGAACTTCCATCGAAATTATCAAGAAATAACGTGTGAGTTTTCTTTTTATGTGTACCTATATTGTTTGTTGCTGTCCGAGTTATATATATATATTTTTTTGTTCATCATTTTGCTCTTGGGAATGATAATTGAGGTAGTTCCCCGTTGCTTTCCTCAATAGTGTTTTAAACGTGACACCATCATTCAATGGCCACCCCGCTGGGGTCAGACGCCTTTAAAGCCGCCTCACTGAGGAACAGACGCTACCTCGACTACCTTTCGTCTGGCTTCTAACCTACGTCCAATCCGGCATGGGTGACCCCACCAGGAGTAATTATTATTATTCCCACCAGCACAGCTCTAGGGGTCATCGGAACGCATAAGCCCCTTCCACCAAGTCAAGGTTGTAGTCCATGGGAGGGAAGGAAGATGGTACTAGGGATGGTGAGCGAGGGGAGGGGTTTGTTGGGAGAAATTCTAAGGAGGCAGGAAAAATGCCTGGAGGGCGTATTGATCGGCAGTGAGATGTTGAAGAAGGTAATAGAGGGAAGAATGTTAGGCAAACAAGGAAAGGGCAGGAACAGGATAGGTATGCTGGACGGGATGAAGGAAATACACAGAGATGAAGGACTTAATGTAGATTAGGCTGCTGAATTGTGTTTTGTTAGGAGTCACAAAATATTTATTTGGTAATTAGGTCCATCCAAAAACCTACCTTAACCGGTAGATTACCTCATAATAATATGCGATATATATATATTATTATATACTCGTGTATATATATATATTATTTACTATTATTAATACTATTAATATTACTATATTAATGGTAGGTGATGGGAGGTTCACCCAGTACTAAGCCCGATGGCGTGTGAAATTCACACATCAGGGTAGGGGGCCAGTTCCTTTCCCTGTGGCGATTAGGGTCTCCCAGTAAGATCTGGTACCCGAAAAATCACTTAGCTTGGGTGGATTTCCGGGCAGAGTGCCTTGCCCGGGAATCGAACCCGGGACCCTCCGGTCAGTAGTCCAACGCTGGACTACCGCGACCCACAATTATTATTATTATATATTTTGCAGTATTTTTGTTCAAACAAAAATACTTCTTCGAAATAAACACACCTTTAAAGAGAGCAAAGTAAAGAGTTGGAGGTGAACCCAATTTAATAAAGTCTGCTTTCATTACAAGAATCAGATATGATTTGTTGATGAATAAATGCTCCAATGTTTCCTAAGAAACTAATTCTGTTACTGTGTGCATTCGAAGGCGCTGAAATGAATCAATCGGTGATAAGGCCATGAGAGCCATTAGCCTTGTTTCTTATCCCTTCCTAGCAGAAGCCAGCTAATTGCAGGGAGTCGAGCAAACGGAAAAGGGGACCAGGAATATACGGAAATTGAAAGCAGCTGGAAAAACCCGGGAATTTGCCAACCAAACTGGAATTTGGGGAAAGGAGTGGGCGTCTTCCACGAGCAAACTAATTTCTTAAGTAAATTATATCTCTTAAGCGCCAAAATTGAAATTCTCTTTCGGCGGCCCAATGCTCTACATTCATTAAATACAAAGTGAGCTCTGAGCAGACGCACTGCCAGCGACACGACAGGCACCAGAGCCAAGATCTGTGACTTTTTTCTTTTAAAGAAGCGAGTCAAGTCGTCATTCCTTCGCATTGGAATTGCACAGTGAACTCTCTGAAGGGTTTTAATGACGCGAAGGGCGACTTGTACACGGCGCGCCTCAGACACCTCGGCGTGGTACTCTTGAGGAACGCCAGTAGTGCCGATTGTATAACCAGCAGTACACGATATTTAGAAGCATAGGATTGCAAAAAGAAATAATTTGGTGATTTATAGTTGAATTTTCGATGTAAAGAAGAGTGAGGGAACGTTACAAGTTGATACAATTTTTTTTTCTATTCGTCGTGACAAAATTTTTAAAAATACGTAAATTACGGGATGGCAAAAAGTACGCGAATAATTTTGTTGGTGTGTACTCATTTAGTGGTATGACATTGTGGCTAAAAGGCCAGCCGAATGCATGACTTATGCATGATGCGCCATCCTTTTTTCGTTGGAGTTTCGTTATGACATTTCGCGGTGTACACAATTAAATGCCGTTCTGCAATATTTGTTATCCATTGAACCGGGAATTTTCCCTCTCTCTGTTAAAAACAATAAATAAACCGGGAACATCTCTTGGATATTGCGGTAAGGGATGTGTAACTAAATACTCGGGTTCAAAAATCGAATTTCTTCAGACAAAATTTTCCCTCTGCGCAAAATATATCTTAAATATTCTGATATCATAATTGTTTTCAAAATAAATATTAAACCCTTTTGTTTTCTTCCAAGGTATGCAATTTTATTCAGCTGTAATTGAAAATAAACTTCATAGGAACAACGGGACTGCCAAAACCGGAAATAATTAATGTTTTAATAATAATGTTATTCCCTGTGATAAATTTTCTAACTCCAGTAATTAGCGATAGTAGGTGATGTAGTCTGTTTTTTTGGTACCCTGTAAGCCACCGAAACTGTACTATGGCTATCCCTATAATTCTGTTTTGGATTTAGTGCCTTTCTTTGTACTGTGTGTGGTTTTACTTTTAGAAACTGTGAACTCTTAGGCCTAAATCACACTGTATACTTTTCCCATTACAAAACCGCGGAATTTTTACCACACGAAGCATCTGATCTTATGTTAAAGAATGAACTTCAACTTTCAAAAACGATTTAGTTGCATAATCCTGTTCAAACGGCCACTGCGCACGTATTTTTCATTAGGAGCATTAGCACATTTAAAAGTCGAAACGAGCAATTCCGTCGTAATATTTTGGCTAAGAACCAGTGCAATTTAAGCATTGAGATGGCTGAAACGAAACACGTATTCAAAAGTCGATTTCCAAGCTTCTTTTACGTCCATCGTCTCAACTTGATCACCTTTTCTCTTCGGGAAAAACGGCAGGGGACTTAAAAGAAGGGTGGTCAGCGGGATGAGACAAGGGAACAGTGGCGTAAAAAAGTGGATCTGAAGGATGAGGTTCTTTTTCTGAGATCCGAAGAAGAGCCCCGGGGCAGGACTAAGTAGAGAGGTATTTTCTTAAAGGGATGGCACGGGAATGCTTGATAGTGGGGTAGTGCTTGGAGTGGGGGAAGGAAGCACTCCTTCCTCCCTCGACAGCATTCGATGGGTCCTCTGAGACACGCGACCCATTTCCCGCTCGTTAGCTTTGAATGAGCAGCCGAGCATTTGTGTCACTGCCAATGGGGGCGAGGAATGGAAAATGTAACTAGCTTCGGAGAAATAAAATTGGGTGGACCAAGTGAAGGATGAGGGAGGGAGGGAGGCAGGCGAGGAACGTCACCCCTTTCGCCGTGTGCGAATGTTTACATGCATTCGCCGCAGTCGTGGGAGGAATCCGACGAATGCGTCGGGTTCCATCGTTTTGTGCTGACAAGACGAAAGTGGGTGACGTCTACGGCGTACTAATTTCCGCTGTTCGCCCTGCCGCTCTCTCCTCCGGGTGGTGGCTCTCTCGTGCAAATCCATTTGATTTGTTTTGCTTAGGCTTCCTCGTAGGGTAGGGCGATTCCGCCACGAATGAAGATGGATGGATGTACGGGAGGAATTCTCGCATTTCTCTGCTTCTAATCAATTTTTTCCAATTAATTTCCTAGTATTTATTTCATTTCTTTCCCAAAACATATTAACGTGTAATCAGAAATAAATTCAGGAGGCATTAAAAAGAATAGCGAATGTTTTTATTTGAACGACTGGAGTTTTGCTTGGCTCGTAATAAAATTTCTTGCAATAATTTGCCCGTCGCAGAGGATTGGGATATTTTGAATTGAATTGCCATTCTGTAGCTTAATTTATTTTCTCAGACATGTTTAGGCAGAAATAATTATTTTTACCATCCATTTTTTGACAATAAGATCTACACTAAATTACTTCTTGTAATTTAACCGAACCTAAAGTTGCATGTAATTATAACTGCATGTATCATTGCATTTAGTTTTAAATGAATTTGAAATTTCACAAAGATAATCACCACAGCTTAGATTTTTCAGTAATAAAAGTTGAAGAAAGATAACAGGGTAATATCATTTTTCAACGTACTTAGCAGGAGTTTAGTCCCTGAAATATATCCTCAAAAATCTTTCACCCAATTTGATCAACCCATATTTTTCCCGTTTTTAAGGAAGGACAATAAAGTTTTTATATTATTTTCTCAGCCATTTTTTACTATCCATGATGAAAAGATGAATGTAAAATATGGATTTACGTCCCTAGAATAGTCATTAACTCGCAAACAAAAGTCGATCCTGTAATACAAATCAAATTGCTCGTAATAATGAAGTCTCGCCGTAAATGCTGATTCCGCATGGTCTAGTTATCGCAATGAGTATGATTTCCCTCTATACTTGTTACGCTTTGATGTTGAATTTGGTTAAAATGCGGAATCTTTCACAAGGAGAAGGGAATCGCTGACGGAGACGTTGAGTGAGGGTATTAAGAGAAAGGAATTTCAAAACTTTGCAATTGGTTTTGATTTTGTGCAGCGCGGAAACATGGTCATTGAAGCTGGATGATAGACATAGATTGGAGGCTTTTGAAACGTGGGTGTGGAAATGTTGAATTGGGTAGAAAGTAAAACAAACGAGGAAAAAAACGTCTGGTTGGGGAGGAGAGGGGATTGTCGGGAGAATTCCAATGCTGGCAGGAAAGGTCGGTGAACAGCATTTTAATAGGCGACAGTTTGTTGAAGGCTGTGATAGAGAGGAGAGCGTTAAGCAGGCGACGAAGGGGCAGGAATAGGGTAGGGACGTTGGAGAGAATGAAAGTAGGAAGTAAATATTCGGAATTATAGATGCGATTATTGTAATGCTGGATGTCTGTTTGTGTTTTGTTAAGAGGAGTCGGAGAATTTTCGCTGTACCGTTTTGTAGCTTTTGCCCATCCAAAACCTACATTAACCTGTAGACTACCGATGATACTATCAGTAAAAACCAAAAGAGTATTTACTGGATTATTTCTCTCTCCATAACTAAAGAAGTCATCAAAACTAAATCTAGTGTATAACATTAGGTTAAGGAAAGTGTTGGAGAATTAAAATACCGGCATATGGCCTCTTAAATAGTAGGTATTGGCATATGGACTAACTAACGTCTTGACATTTCGAACCAGGGCTAATTATTGAGTAAAAAGGTTTCTGTATTAATGCTTGAAAATGTATTGCATTAGATTTATGCTAAACTGGGAATATATTGTTATTATTATTTATTAATCTATTTTGTATACTCTTGAAATTTAAAAAATCAATGAGGAAATCTACTTCTTTTTCAAATGAATTTCGATAAGATATTTGGTCATTTTATGATTAAAGTACTCGGAAATAATTAGTCCATATAATATTATATCGGTTGATCCACATTTTATTAAATCCAGTATTCTTATTTCAATACTTCTTTGAATTTAAGCTTTACAAAAATATTCCGATTTGGATCAGATGTATTGAAGGATTTATATTTCCGATTGCTAGATTTATTTCCTCTTTCTCGTTTTGAAAATATCTTTTATATTTTATTATTTTGATAATATTATGCACTCATTACGTAGCTGAGGACCTAATTAAAGTTAAACATGACGTGGGACAAAAAGAAGGAAACTAGGGAAATGGATGGATATATGTTCGTGCACTTCGAACCACCTAAACTATATGAATCATCTTATTAAATAAAACAGTGTCTGGCGTAACTTGGTGGAAAATCTTCATACTGACTTTTAATAATCAAACCACTTTACTTTTCCACATAAAACTTATGATTAACTTAAATTAGATTGAATTAAACTAGATTAAATTAAATTAAACTTACTTTATGTGGAAAGGTAAAGTGGTTTGATTATTAAAAGTCAGAATCATCTTATTGATTTTTTAAATATATTTTTAAGATAATTCAATTCAAAATGTTTCCTAGAAAGTGATACCACTACTCCATCAATAGTTCGTACATCTATGGGAAACTTATCATCTTCCATGGTGTATTTCCTTCCATTCTGCTGAGACAAATTGCAACAAATGATGAGATATACACAAATTATTCCGTTTCTAAGAAGTTCTATAATGAATTCTGTCAGTTATTTTAAGAAAATTTGCTCGGGAACTGTGGCTGTGGCATAAAGAGAAACCGGTACAGTAAATTCAAGTTCATGTGAAAGTTTTATCACAAATTTATCCAAATTTTAACTCGGGAAATGTTATAATGACATTGTTTCTTATCAATAATTCGCAAACAATCCCTCTTGAGGGCATTGATAAGTCTGTGCAAGCTTATTAAGAGTTTTTATTTTAAGACGTTAGTCTTACACTATATTTTCCGAACCTTCTATCAGTCAGCATGCGTCTTTACGTACTTATTCCTCGTCTCTCTCCCTCCCATCGAGCTAACATCTTTAATATGAACGCTTCGTCCGCAATGTGAGGGAGGGAGAGGCTTTCGAGGTAAGATGAAATTTGTTGTAGGGAGTAAAGGTGGAGTCTTTCCGGCGAAGAAAATGAGCGGGAAGAGAAGGGGATTCGGTCGCTGGCAAATGTCTACGCGGGAGGCAAGTGGTGGAGGTGTGGATAATGAAGAGCCAAGATTACGCACGTAGAAAGAAAAGGTGAGGAACGCTCTCAACTCCGGTGTCTAATATACTAGGACGAAGAGGGCAAAGCGATAGAAAGGACGAGATAAGGAAATTTGAGTGGTTGAACCAGATTAGGAAAAGATGAAAAGAGAGTTTTGTATGCAGTTGGACAGTCCAGTATGAACTACTATATTAATCGTGAAAAAGACGCCAATGTGTTTTTTTCAGTCCACAATCATACCAATTAATTAATTAGTTTTTAATAGCATTTTATCGTCAAATTTGCATGAAAAAATTCAAATCTCAGAACTCGGAAAGTTTGGAAATTAATAACCTAGCTTGCGTGCTATATTATTAAATAAATATTTTCTTAAATACGATTTCCTTTCGAGAATACTATGGGTTAATATCAAATCTTAGTATTTGAGCTAATAAGAGGAACTTAATGGACGATTGACAACAGCAGACTTTTTCCTATTTCCTAGGTTGAAATCCACCTTGAACGAACGCCAATTTGAAACACTATTGAAGACATGTAACAAAATTACTAGTATACTGCAAAATTAAAGGCTCTCCCGAAATAAGCGTTCCATGCTGCAATCAAGAGCTGAAAAAAACGTAGCCTTGTATTGCCAGCCAAGGGCTTGATTCTGAAGGCGATAAGCATCATTAAATGGTACCCAATAAAATCAAGTATATACGAGTATCATATTCAAGGTCTCATCTATCTTTGAATAGACCTTGTACAATTATGTATATAGTTGTGAGTACCTAAATTCAATCTTAGTAAAAGAGCCGCCGGGTGCAAAAAAATCCTGAAACTCTCTTCTTCCTCCATGCGTAGTGTAGGCGGAAGTATCGTTTACTTACTAAGTAAACGATACTTCAGTTAACCAATTCTGGATTTCAAAGGAAATGCACGTCTCAATTCAAGGCACACGTTTTGAACATTTTCAGAATTTACAAATGGTTAGCAGAATTAAGAAGTCAAGGTTCATTTTTCCAGTACGAGTATTATGGACCAAGAAATTCCTCTCGGGTCTTAGCCCGGGTGATAGCCTCCCATTCTGACCAACGTTTCGATACCCGAGCCGATCATTCACTATTTGCCATTACCTGCTATACAAATTTATGAAACCTCGTTCATATCCGGATTTTTAGTGACTTTTTGGCTCTTTTGAATATGGTCAACACAGAAATCCCATCGTCACCATCAGCTCATTCTAGTAAATAAAACGAATGCCGAATTCATTCCACCGCGAAAGTGATTTATGATACATTACGCCTAAGTATTTCTTTTTAAAGATACTATATGGACACCGAAGCGTTGATTTATACTCAGTAAAATATGTCTGCAGAGGTAACTATGTTTACACGAGTGAATACGCCTCCATTTTCTTCCACTCTCCCTTGGGCATTGGGGTGTGAAAAGAAAAACAGAGCAAGAGTGCGTATGGATGATGGGGATGGGAGTAGGGAAGGAGAAGAGGCAGGAAGAGAGCGGAATGGGGGGGGGGGAAGAAACGTGCTGTCCGGGGGGAGTGGAGCAGAAGAGGAGAGGAGGACATCAATCACTGCGTCCACACCTTCCACCGACGCTCTCGCCCTCATGTTTGCATTTGTTCTCTCGGGGAGAGAGAGAGACAAGAGTGAAGGAAAGGGGACGGATGACGGAAAGAAGGGCCATTTTGAGCGATCAGGCTAGTTCCCTAGGCAAAGTGGATGGGGGAAAAACTGGGAGGACACCGGAGATGCATTGTGAGTAGAAGTGGCAGGGAGTGTTTCTTTTCCTCATCGCCCTTAAGAATATCATCAATCCCAGGCTTATATAAGTACTTCACTGTCCCTTCCCATGTTGTTGTTCCTATTTTCTTTCTTCTTCGTCGGCGACAGGAAGAATGGTTTTCATCCAAAAGGCTGTATATTTTGGCTTGCAAGCAGATGATTAACGATTTCGAATTTTTTAGGGAAACCCAAAGAAAAAAGAGACCATAGGAGCTCTTGTTACACCGTTATAATTTCAGAATGTTTGAGCTGACACCGTAAATTATCTCCTCACTCAGCGTAGCTCACATTGCGCCTTATATCTTCATTAACGATGGAAGAAAATAATTTCTTTTGCAAATTCCCGCCACTGTATAAAATTATCAAACGGACGGTTATTTGAAACCAGTTGTCGTGATATCGCTGAATTCGATTTGTTGAATAGGACCTGGTGTTTTGGTGGACAGAGTGAAATGATCGTGATGATAGTGAGAGAATTATAAATGGAAAATACTACTTATGGTGGAGAAAATAGTGTCCTTGCAGCTTCAGTCGCATCTACCCATTTGAAAAGCATACCTTTCAGTAGGACACAATATTACCGTTGCTATTTACATACTCAAGAAATGAAACTCTCGATTGACCAGTGTGTGAGATGGAATTGTTTAAATCATTTGTTCAAGTCTACTGTATGTATGAATATTCAACAAAATATTTAGCTTTATAAATGCCCCGTGTGACACAGAACTGAAATTAATCCATTTGATACGAAATCCACAATTCACAATACGCAATTATCATTACAATACTGCTAATTGTCTCCTACTTTTATAAATTCCAATTTTCGCTTCACTTAATTGTTTTCACGTGCCCAATTCTTTTTCATAATTATTCGTATGCTGTTAAAATAGTCTAATTTTAACTTTCAATGTACGAAAAATCCTGCTGTGATCATCAGATCATGCACATCATGGGTGAATGAATATCTAGTATTATTTATTAGGTAATCTACCGGGTAAGGTAGGTTTTTGGATGGACACAACTAATAAATAAACATTTTGTAACTCCAAACAAAACCCAATCCAGCAACCTACTCTACATCAGGTCCCTCTTCATCTCTGTGTACTTCTTTCCTCCCTTCATCCCGTCCAACATCCCTATCCTGTTCCTGCCCTTTCCTAGCTTGCCTAACATTCTCCCCTCTATTACCTTCTTCAACATTCCACTACCGCTCAATACGCCTTTCATCCATTTTTCCTGCCTCCTTAGGATTTCTCTCAACAAACCTCTCTCCTCACCCATCATCACCAGTACTTCCTCATTTGTTTTCCTTTCATCTTGTATTATATTATTATTAGGTAATCTACCGTTTAAGGTAGGTTTTTGGATGGACACAACTATCAAATAAACATTTTGTGACT
This sequence comes from Hetaerina titia, assembly GCA_037158775.1. Classification (NCBI taxonomy): domain Eukaryota; kingdom Metazoa; phylum Arthropoda; class Insecta; order Odonata; family Calopterygidae; genus Hetaerina; species Hetaerina titia. The sequence goes on from CM073771.1 coordinate 55,221,121, forward strand.
CCCCACCTAGCAAGCTAATCTACTATATATCAGGTCCCTCTTCATCTCTGTGTACTTCTTTCCTCCCTTCATCCCGTCCAACATCCCTATCCTGTTCCTGCCCTTACCTCGCTTCCCCAACATTCTTCCCTCTATTAGCCTCTTCAACATTCCACTACCGCTCAAATCTTGTATTATATACCCTATAAAATCTATTCTATGTACCCCCATGTATTGATAGGAGTTGTACCTAATAGTTGTGAATCGATTGTTTACGTACATTTACTTCAAAAAGCATAGGTATCCAGCCATAAATTTCTTTCAAAAGATAAAATCCAAGAGTAGGAAAACCCATTTCCAAGTACCATTCCTGCAACAACATGCTTCTGGAACGTTTCATTGACTGATGGTGGAAAAAAATAATTAGGGTTTAAATGAATGCAAAATACATGCTTTAATATGGAGGGGAACCACGTCCAAATAAATATAGTAACCTATTTTCTTCCAGGCTAATTCTAGCTAAGTGTCTGGGAGACATTGATTATTTAGTCATATTGCACCAAAGAGTGGCAGTAAGGCGGGAAACGAGCTTCCGTTGAACCCTCAGTTCATTTTCCTCCGCAGCACATAACTTACCGCAGCATAACCACATTATTTACCTTCCATGATTTAGTTGCATAGATTTTGTTCACGTCCTCATATAAGTTTTATTTTCTCCTTTACCGCCGACCTCAGCTGAAATAGTGTTTACACAATATCAAGATGTATATAAAAGAAGAAAATATGAGGTGATATACGTGTATATCTTTGCAAAATGGCCAAAACAATCTATTTTTCCTGAAATTGCCAATCCTAATATCAAATGTTTATCATAATAAAGTAGTATGTCTTTCGGTTTGTTATTTTTAACGCTTGTGGAATGGACAACCACTTCAATACGTCAACCGTCGGCATGTATACAACACCACTACTAGCGAGATTCAACAGTTCAAAGCAGATCCCTCGTGTATAGTTTGCTCACTCTCAACTGGAGATAAACCGACCTAAATCCCCTGCTACCATCCACGTGTATCTGCGCATGCCGTTATTCATCTTCATTAGTAGTGGGAGCATCATCCTGCGGCCACCTCCATATTCATTTAGGTCATGTATTAACAGTCCAATGCAGAAATCGACCGCAATGTGGATTATCAACAATCTACTCTACATCCGTTTTAGACCTTTCAACTTAAAAGACGACGTTTGAGCTGATTAAACCCATTCTTATTGGTGCATTGCTTTAGATTTTTGCATACCGTTCCAAACATTCTGCACGTTTGAAAAACCTGAAAATTGCGATATTTGCGCCGTCGAACTTTGCCTAACTTCAGGAAGGATAATAAATTGAACTTCTTAGAATGTAAACATGTGACATTGATGTCTTTTTTCCATTTTAACCCGTCTCAAGAAATTCTCACTGAAATTTGAAGCAGGAAGTTTCCCACTATGTACGAGAAAAACTATAAAGAAACTGTCGATCTGACGTAAGAGTTTCGGGGCTTATGATGGAAACCGAGGTCATTTGATACCCTTGAAATTCTTTATGATATTAATATTCAAGTGTTTAGCATAAAAACTGCTGGGAATAAATAAATAATAAATTATGCTATGCACAACTTTTTTGAAGTGAAGGTGAAACTTTACGCTTGCTTCATTATCTTGAATTGCGTTGTAAATCATATCGTGGTGTTTTTTAGCTCCTTTACTTATTTCAGAAGATTTAAGTACCATATTAAAATTTAATATGGTGTATATTTTTTTGTTTACATTTATTGACAGCTTGGCTCATGAAATATAGTATTCTTAAGCTGAAGTATTATCATAAAATATTATTATATCCACTTAGGAGCTGACAGGATCAACTAAAGACGTGAAATTCAGAAGAAATAATTGATCCGTTTTTTTAAAGCAGGGAAATAGTTGAGTATGAATGATTATAATCTTATTCCCATTTTACTTGTTAAAGACGGAGAGGTACTGTATATTTCTCGGCCGATAAGTGAAAACTCAAAACTTTGTGGAAGAGAAATAAAGTACGTTTTGCTATGCATCATGTGGCCATACAATGATATTTTAAAGCCTGGTATTTGGAAAACTTAATTATATTTCTTCCCATATCTGTGGTGATGTGAAATTGGCATCTGCATTTTTTCCGCTGGCTAACTTCTTTTTCGTGAATCTGTCGTAACGGTGTACGATATGTCAACGGTGTACGGGGCTCCAGAGTTTTGCAGTCAGCTCGAAATTTATGTTTAAGGGATTTCTTTTATTCCATGAATACAAAGTGACCATATTTAAGTATGTAGCAACAAATTTAAGCCATTTCATCATCTTTGATCTCTCTACAGTGTTCATCTTTTCTTAAATATCCTTCACTGCATTTTTCATTCGAATTTTCTCTTTAAAATCCCCACTCTCTTAGCATTTCCCCCTTTCACCCGCTGCCACCATAATTCGCTTCCCCCTTTATTTCTTTTTTCCTTGAAATTTCCCCTCAAGGCCACCCCTTCCGACCACCCAAACATGCCCCATCCTCACTCGTCTCTTTTTCCTGCCGCCCTCTCCTACTCTGCCCTCGCCCCAAAGGTACATGGACACCAGAGGTCCAATTCAATTCTGAACCACTCTCGGAAGTCAACGTGGCTGTGGGAGGGGAATGGGTAAGGGTTGCCCTGTAATGGGGACGCGTGGTAATTTAATGGCGCCGTGCTGATTGTGCGCGACGCGTGGGAATGGTGAGAGTGAGAGACAGGCTTTGAAAAGTGGATTTTAGTGGAGTAGTAGGGGTGGGTGGAACCGAGGGGAGGGATGGTGTTGAGGATGAAAGGAAGAAGCGGAGAGATAAAAGAGAAACGGGAGTGGGGAAGCGATGTGGCAACGAGTTCGATGACGTCAGAGTGAGGAGGGGAGTGATCCACAGGTCACCAAGATTGGGAGGGAATATGAAAATAGTTGAGAAATGAATTTCTATTGAAGGGAGATTAAGTGAAATAAATACGGTAGGAAAAAATACTGAGACAAAGGCGTTGGCCGTGAATAGGATACGGATGGGTAACTGCAATTAAATCTAATGCTAGAGGGAAAATAGAGGAAGGAATATAGAAGTGTCCTAGGCTGTAGCGTGGGGCCTTTCACCAGACAAATTATGAAAATCTGATGCTCAACAGGTTTTGACGCAAAAGGCAAAAGTGAAGTACAGGGCGTCGTATAAAATAAAAATGAGATGAACGTACACTTGGCATGACTGGGAAAAACTGTTCGTCTAAATATCCGAATGATTATAAACATTTCAGTCGGATCGATTTGGTTAATTGTCCCTTCCAAATAATAAACATTAATAATGGGATCGATTCCTTCGATGGGTAACAATGTTCTCGTGTTAAAATTTAAAAATCGAAGAGGTACGAGGTAGAAGGATCTGGTTAACACTTACGCTAATGTAATTAAGTAATTTTTAAGTAATAATATTCAAATAATTTTTGTGAAGTGTTGGTGAAAATATTAACTTGAGGCTCCGTAGTCATTCTCACTGGGTACATGAAAATAAAGCAAAGATTTCGTAAAGTTCTTCGGCGATGGCTTACTATCATTATTGGCATAGTCATTTCTGTACCATAATGGAGAATAATTACGATGTCAGTTAATGCATGTTAACTTATTTGTTAAAATGTCGCGCTGGCTGGCAAATGAGATTTCTAGAATATAATAGCTAGAAAATACGATTCAGAATAAAGTCAAATCTCCTCATGGATACTAATGACTAATACGTTTTAATTGGAAATAATCCCTCAGTGATATTTGTACGAAAAAAGATAAAGGTATTTCGTCGCTTGAGATTGTCATTGAGACCGAATAGCATATTACATAGTAGCATCAGAAATGATTGTAAAATCTCGCAGTAACAAACCTTATTTAGACCCTTATGAATCTGAACATAGCCTAAAACCTAACGTTCCAATAAAGTTCAAATGGAAACCAAATTAATACATAAATAACCAAAACTAATCCCCCAGCAAATTTTAAAACAACATCGTACAACTGAAAGTAGTATTTTTAAGAATACACTCACGTACATGAATTCTAAGTTTATGGCACCTTTATGCCGAAATAGATAATAACAATCAAAATAAAAAGAATGTCTCGTAATTGTGGTAATGGTTATTTCGTGCTAAAATAAACAAAAAATGACGATAGCAAAACAGGTCTAAACTCAGATCGTTTCAGAAAGCAAAGGTCGAACACACCTATCAACGAAGTTGCTACATCCAATTATAACCTTAGTCCAACATCGAGATCCCAAACGTCGAGCGGTACGAGGAAAAAGAATATTTTCCCGAAATTCACGAGTGGGAAACTCTATTAAGGGAAACCTCCGTTTGGAACTTGTAACTTAAGGGTGAGCACAAAAGCTGGGAAATGGGAATTTACAAAGACGTGAATAAGCGTGAATTTCGGAAAAGTTTCCAATGTGAACATTGACGACGGGAAGAGAATCAACCCGTGTCTGAGGGTGGGGGGGGAGGAGAAGATGGAGGGAAAGGAAAAGGGAAGCGCCTCCCCTGGCAGACGGAGGACAAACAAATGTACGAGTAAGAATTGATGAAAGAAGCTGGTTCGAAGATGTAATGAATTCATAAATAAATAGCTCAGCGCTTGGATTTGTGCAAAATTCGGGGCGAAGCCGGAGAAAGTGAGGCGTCTTGCAGAATAAGTTTCCGAGTGAGAAAAGGTAACAGTGAACGATTGACGGCACAGGGACCGTCAATCAGACTGAGTGACGGATGAATGAGAAATACACTCCTTTCATGGAGCTATGACGAAATCCGAATAAGCCCTTAGAATGGAGAAAGAAAGAAAGAGTGCCTGGAGGTGGCTCAATTCTCTCCAATTCTCTGTTATCAGAGAGAGATAAGAGAAGATGGAGGGCGTCAACCACACTAGCCTGAATCCACCTTCCTAACCAACTTATCTTAAAAATATATCCACCTTCTTCGGAGCTCCTCAACGAGTTAGACATTTCTCGAAAGGGAAAGGGCATTATTACCCCAAGGTGGACCTAAATGATGAACTTTTCAGAAACGTAGATGGAAGAAGAAAAGAATATATACCGTTCCAGCAATCGTGAATTGAATTTTTTTTCGTTGGAATAATTTTTCGCTTCGATCATCTGCAACTCTCTTTCCCTCCTTTGATTTCCCCAGTTCCATTTCCCTACGCACCCTCCCGCACTCATAAGGAAGAGCAAGGATCCCAAGCTTGTTCTTAGCTGGCACTACTGTCTCTCATCGTCGGATCCCCGAGGACACGCTCTCCATTTCATCCCCGGGCGATCCCGGAGCGCTTGAAACCTGGGACACGGGTCTCACTTTGGACCTCCTTTAGGTCCCCTTTATGCGCACCGTTTGCTTGAACAGCCCGGGAGGGACCCTCGGGGTGGAACCCGAGCTTAACCCCTCTTATAAACTCCTCCCGGAGGAGTTTATGTTTCGGGCGGGTTGATGGTTGTTTCGCAGGGCGTACCGTCGTGGTACGGCAGGGTGTTTCGAACCGAACCGAAGCGACGCGACGGGTAGCGGGAGCTTGGGGACTCTCGAGGGCGCCCATTGTTTCGTGCGCGCGATAATGTCCGTTCCACTCCGCGAAAAATGAAAGCCGGTTGTATAGCGAAATTTATTTACTGAACGAGAAATTTTTGGTCTCAAAAAGAATTAAAATCATCTCCTTCGTGCCTCGTAGAATCTGAGGCATGATTGGATGAACCCTGACATTTAGATCACGTAAGTTAGGAAGGTGGTGTGAGGATATAAATCAAAAGATTTGTGTCATGATGGATTTTTATGAATTCCTCTTGGCAGATTTTTCATGCTGGTGATGGCTTATTAAGTCAATATCATGCTATCTTTACTGGATGGTGGCTCAATTACGACTTTAAAGTTTAATTATCAGTTCTATTATGGTATTGTTTAAAATTGAATTGATGAGAAGTGCGTGATGAAATGATGAAATCCATGGACAAAAATATATCGGGTCTACATTTTCTTGCTATGTTAACTATAGCTTTCTAATCTGTATTAGTGCGTATATATCATAATTAGTTTAGTTATTCCTTTCCGCTCAATAAGTTAGCTACATGTCAAAATGGCCTCCAAGCATCTCAGTGCCACGAACCACGCATTCAACGCGAGCAACCGCCCTAACCCGCACCTTCCGCCATTGTCATTCCATCCTAAAGGGAAAGACCTATTCGAATGCCTGGTACAACGGGAATGTCAGAAATTGTACGACAAAAATGAACCGAAAAAAGATAAATAAATAAACGCCGAGGACATTAATGTTTAGACGACAAATTTGAAAATTATTTCATTTTATTTTGTCCCTCATGTTCCATGTGCATTTGGCGATCACGAGGATTCTGTCAAAACGGAGACGAGAGAATATTTTATTCTAATGTTTGGAATACATGATGGGATGTGGTAGAAGTGTATTGATGTAAGCGCAATCGAAATTAAGGGAGAGATTTGTTTTTAAAAATAGATCAGCATGGACGACCGCCGTAAACGTATCGGGAATACGTATGGAAAAAGGGAAGGAAAATCTTGCATTTTAAAATGTTACGCGGTGAAATCCTCCCCTATTTCCAAGCTTTTCTTCAGAAGTTTTTCTAAATGAAATATTCACGGAATGCAGACAAGTCACGAGCTGAAAAGTCACGAGAAGCCAAAATGACTCCTCCAAGAGTTCTTTTCTTTAAAACATTTTTCAGAAACGCAAAAGACGTTGATTTCTGCTCTGCTTATCGGACTGAAAACTTAGTTCATTACATTTCTAATGTTTTTCGAAAACTTATCAATTTCGGACACATATTGAATTATCTAAAGCTGTTATTATCGAAAAAAAAGACCATTTAGTTATTTCCAATCGTTTATTTTGCTGGCATGGGGGAATGAATTATGATTCAGAGTTGGTTGCTATATTTATTCACCTTGGGTAATTTTATCCGTCCTTAGACTTTCTTAGTGTTATATATTAAAATATTGCGGCCTTTATAAGAAAAGTAAGGCAGGCAATCTTCCGTGAAGAAAGATTGCCTTGCTCGCTCCCTTACACTTATGAGTGACGGCGATGAAGAATCGAGATACGTCGAATGTTTCGTCGAGTGCACTTGACTGGAAAAAATTTTCGCTAGAAGAGAACACCCTAGAAGAGAAAAGTTGGGATACATGGGACTCGAAAGAACTGACTTTAAGGTAGACCGGAGGAAATCACCTGAGCGTGACGTGAGCGTATCTTTTCTTGCCGTTACGGAGTTTTCGGATCTGTTTGTATGATACGTTTTGAAATGCGATTTGAATGGACAGGAGCCGTCTTTCGGATTTGGCACGAATTTTTGCAGATGTGCATATATAGTATATATTCAAGTTTTCCTTTGTGGTTCAGTGAGTAGAGTGCTGGACTACTTTCCAGATTGAGTATATTGACCGTAGGGACCGAGTTGGATTCAGGTGAAGCCTCAATGTTCGTGGGTTGTGTTGTTTTTCGATTTACGAGATCTTCGTGGGAAGCCACAAGCGGCATAGGGTACGGAATTGCCCCCTGCATTTCATAATTTGTTATTACCTCGCCTATCAAATCAATCAATACTTTGATTATATTTTCCTACCGAGCATTATACCTTTCGGTTTTATATTAAATATTTTTTCTATTGCTACCATTTTAATTATTTGAGTTTTTTAATGCGTGTATTGCCTCCACTCGAAGAAGAGAGTAGTTTTGATCGGGAAATATTTGAAGAAGGCAGCGCAAGTATACGAGTACAGTTCGTATGCAAGGGACATTAAAAGAAAAAGGCCATACTAAAGTTGATCAGATAGCGTTATTGAAATAAATTTTGGGAAAGCGAATCATATAAGTATGGAGGAAAAAAATGGGCATTTGTGATGGAAATAAGAGAGGCAGAAATTATGCAATGCAAAAGAACGAGTAACTACAGTATTCAGGATGGGGTTTAAGGACATTTTGTGTCATGTTAGTCGAGCCTTATGGGTAAAGTAGTGTGTAACGCCGGGGTCCATCGAAAACCTATCCTAGACTGGCCTAGAGTGGACTAGCGCTAATAATAATAATACTCGTATATATTATCCTGGCCTAGTCGAAAGGGG